>QEPC01001877.1:189407-224946 GCA_003113815.1 Sphenodon punctatus | reverse complement strand
CCCCCCCCCCCTCCATTGAACAACACTTAAGAATAGTAAATAAAGAAGACAGCAAAGGGGGGGGGAATCCCCCTTCATGGCAGCTGACTGAGCTGCCAAGGCCCCTCCGTTCCATGAACACTTAAGAAATCTAAATAAAGCCACAAGCAAAGGGGAAGCAAAGGGGAAGAGGTTCCTCCTTCATGGAAGCTGACAGAGCCGCATGAGCACGAAAAGATGTCCCCCATTCCATGAACAATTCAGCAAAGGGGGGGTTCCCTCTTCTTACCACCTTGATGCTGTGCCCTCGTAGTGTGCTCACTGTACTGCACAGTAGGGGTGGGACTACCGGATCATCCGGTATCCGATACTGCTGGTATTTTGATGTACCAGCAGTATCGGATTATTCTGGTATTATTGGGTCTGGTACCGGATCCCACGTGTCGGATTTTTTTACATTGCGGCCATTCAAATGAATGGCTGCAATGTAAAAAAAAAACAACACAAAAAGTCCCCAAACACTTTCCCTCCCCGAGTCCAGGCTGCGTGGGTGGAAGGGGGGACACCCCCCACTCACCCTGCCCAGACTGGATTTTAAATTTTTTTCCCCTAAGTCCCCTAGTGCGCCGGGCTCCGGGCCGCCACCGATGACCCAGAGTCAGCACCAGCAGCAGGTAAGTACCGGTACTGTACTGATCCCTGGGGTGGGGGTGGTTTAACACACACCCCACCCCAGGGATCACCCTACGTCCCCACCCAGGGATCGCCTACCTTGAGCTCCGGGCGGCGGTCCGGAGGCTTCAGCACGCTACTAGGCCTTCCGGGGAACTTCCAGAAGTTCCCCGGAAGGCCTAGTAGCGTGCTGAAGCCGGCAGCCACAGCCAGCGCTGAAGCCTCTGGACTGCTGCCGCCCAGAGCTCAAGGTAGGCATGGCAATGGCATTGGGATCCCTGGGTGGGGAGGTAGGTGATCCCTGGGGTGGGGTGTGTGTTAAACCACCCCCCACCCCAGGGATCAGTACAGTACCGGTACTTACCTGCTACTGGTGCTGGCTCTGGGTCTCCGGCAGTGGCCCGGAGCCCGGCGCACTAGGGGACTTAGGGGAATTTTTTAAAAATCCAGCCTGGGCAGGGTGGGTGGGGGGTGTCCCCCCTTTCACCCACACAGTCAGGGAGGGGGAGGGGGAGGGGTTTTTTTTCCCATTGATTTCAATGGGGACACAGTTCCCCATTGAAATCAATGTAAAAGATTTGGTACCGGTAAACCGGTATTAATCCGGTAAGCCATTTTCCCATGAAAAACATGGAATTCTGTGGTAACTGGAAAACCAGGAACCCTGCTGATGACACCCAGCTCTACCTCTCTTTTTTTTCTGACCCAGGTCTCACAGACTTGGTACTTTCCCAGTGCCTGGATGTTGTTGGGGACTGGATGAGGGTGAGCCAGTTGAAGCTGAATCTAGACAAGACTGAAATGATAATGGTTGGATGATTTTGTGACTTGAAGATTGGGAGTTCTGTTATTGAGGGGATCAGGCTCCCTCTAGTTCCTCAGGTTCACAGCCATGGGTGTGCTTCTGGATCTTCTGCTGCACCTGGATTGTCATGTTGCGGGCTGCAGCAGTGGCCAGGAGTGCCTTTCATCAGCTCAATCTGGTGAGAAGGCTGCAACCTTTTCTTTCTGATTCAGATCTGGCCACCATCATTCATGCTTTCATTACCTCGAGGCTAGGCTACTACAATGCACTCTATGTAGGGCGGCCCTTGATGACTGTTTAGAAACTACAGCTGGCGCAGGATACAGCGGCCCAGCTCCTTTTGGGGGTGAGTCACCATGAGTATATTATACCTGTGCTCTATGGTGTGCACTGACTTCCTATAGCTTTCCAGGCACAATTCCAGGTGCTGGTTTTGACCTTTAAAGCCCTAAACAACTTGGGCCCCATATACCTGAAAGACCGCTTTTCCTTCCATGCTCCACTGCAACCCCTGTGGTCAGTTGAGAGTGCCCTCTTGCGTGTACTGCCGGCTACTTTTGTGTGTACAAGGGCCTGCAGAGAGGCGTTTTCAGTTGCTGCCCAATATTATGGAACTCCTTGCTCTTAGAGGTCCGCCACAGTCCGAGCTTGTGTATATTCTGGAGATGGTATAAAACATTTATTTTTGGCAGACGGGGATAGAGGTTGCATGGGTGGGTTGGTTTGGGGGTTGAGGGTAGGGATTTGATTTTATTGTATTGTTTTGTATTATTATTTTTCTTGTGTTTTTGTTGCCAGCCGCCATGAGCCTTCAGGGAAGGGTCGGATATAAATTATAATAAAATAAATAAATAAATAGATAGTTATTAAGGAAGTTTATGGACTCTCCATCATTGGAAGTTTTAAAAAAAACGTTTAGATGAACACTTGACAGGGATGGTTTAAATATAATTATTCCTGCCTCTCTGCAAGGGGATGGACCAGATCAGCCTTTTCAGGTGCAAGAATCATTTGTAAATCTTTTGGCCTGTCACAGTCCAGAAAACATGCAGCTGGGGTGCAGAGGCATACTTTATGTAAGCCTTTGATATCTTCTAGCAATATATCTTAGGTTGATATTCAAAGCTTTAGAAACTGAGGACTGGATGATTTCTTAAGATCCATTTCAGTCTTCTGTGCTAAGGCCCTTTAGAGCAGCAGCAGCCTGAAGCAAAGGCTCCCGCCCCATCAAGGTATAAGCCCCACCTCACCCCAGAGACCCTGTACCCACCCTTAAGAACGTAAGAACATAAGTAGTGCCATACTGGGTCAGATCAAAGGTCCATTAATCCCAGCATCCTGTCCTCCGACAGTGGGCAATCTCGATTGCATGGGAGAAGAACCAACAGTCACAATGGGCAATCCATTCCCCGCTATTCACGCCCAGCTCCCGACAGTAAGTTCATCTCGTAAACGACTTGGTTAATAGCCATTAATGGACCTCCTCTCTAAGAACTTATCCAGTCCTTTTTGAAACCCAGCTATACTACTGGCCTTGACAACGTCCTCTGGCAACAAACTTCATAGGCTAATTATGTGTTGAGTGAAAAAGTACTTCTTTTTATTTGTTTTAAATCTGCCAGCAGCTAGTTTCATGGAGTGTCCCCTAGTTCTAGTACTATTAATTTATTTATTTGATTTATTTATTTGCAACATTTATATCCCGCCTCTCCTGCCTAAGCAGTTATTTGAGAGGGTAAATAACCGTTCCCTATATACTCGTTCCACACCACTCAAGATTTTATAAACTTCTATCATGTCCCCTCTCAGTCTTCTCTTCTCTAAGCTGAAGAGATCCAGTTTGTCACACCTCTCTTTGTACAGAAGTCATTCCACACCCTTTATCATTCTCGTTGCCCTTCTCTGTAACTTTTCTAGTGCAGCTAAGTCTCTTTTGCGATGGGGCGACCAGAATTGCACACAATATTCCAGGTGCAGTCGCACCATCGATTTGTATAGAGGCATTATGACCTCCTCAGTTTTATTCTTTATCCCTTTGCAAATAACTCCTAATATTCGGTTTGCTTTTTTGACTGCTGCTGCACATTGGGCTGAGGATTTCAGTGTATTCTCCATAATCACTCTCAGATCCTTTTCCTGAGTGGTAACTCCTAGCTTAGTACCCAGCATTGTGTACTCATAGGTTGGGTTATTTTTCCCTATGTGCATCACTTTGCACTTGTCCACATTAAATGTCATCTACCATTTAGATGCCCAGGCACCCAGTCTCATAAGATCCTGTTGCAGTTCTTCACAGTCTGCTCGTATTTTAACTACCTTGAATAACTTGGTGTCATCTGCAAATTTGATCACGTCACTCTGATCGTCCTTTTCCAGATCATTAATGAATACATTAAACAGCAACAGTCCCAATACAGATCCCTGGGGCACTCCACTTTTTGCATCTCTCCATTGCGAAAACTGACCATTCAATCCTACTCTTTGCTTCCTATCCTTTAACCAGTTAGCGATCCATAGTAAGACATTACCTCCTATCCCATAACTTTTTCATTTTCTCAAGTCTTTTATGTGGGACCTTATCAAATGCTTTCTGGAACTCCAGGTTCACTATATCTACCGGTTCTCCCTTGTCCACATGCTTATTTACACCCTCAAAGAATTCCAACAGATTAGTGAGGCATGACTTACCTTTGCTAAATCCATGTTGACTCTTCCCCATTATGCCAGGTTTATCAATATGCCCAGCGATTCTGTTCTTAATTATAGTTTCCACCATTTTGCCTGACACAGACGTCAAGCTTACTGGTCTGTAGTTTCCAGGATCAAACTACAGACTGGATCCCTTTTTAAATATCCAGGTTACATTTGCCACTCTCCAGTCCTCAGGTACAGTGGCAGATTTTAGCGATAGGTTACAAATTACTAACAGTAGGTCTGCAATTTCATATTTGAGTTCCTTCAGAACTCTGGGGTGAATACCATCTGGTCCTGGTGATTTGTTAGTATTTAGTTTGTCAGTTTGCTCTAGGACCTCCTCCAGAGTCATGTTGATTTGTGACAGCTCTTCCAATGGTGTAGCTAGCTTGGGATGGGCCCAGGGACAAGAAATGTCCGTCCCCCCCACACACTTTTTTTTTTCCTGCTGGTGGTGAAGCTGCCGGCTGGCCTAGGGGCGCTGGACTGCTGGTGCTTGGGACTTACTTGCTTTCTGCAGAGTCTATGGCATGCTGCTGGTGGCCTGTTGCTGGGCCCATCCATCTTCTGGGCCAGTGGCGAGCTGGTCCCACGGTGCACTCTGTCCCTCGTGGCTCGCTGCCCGCACGCTGGGGCTGAGCATGGCCAGAAGCAGCAGTGCCATTGCTGCCCCGGCTCACCTGACCAGCCCTGGAGGCCAGGGGCTGGTCAGATGGGCCAGGGCAGGCTGGGCTGGCTCAGTGCAGGGATCGCTGGAGCGGAAAGGTGTCCGGCTGCGGTTCCACTCAGTAGAGCCGCCGGCGGGCACCTTCCTGCTTGGACTGGGTCTCCCTCAAGCCAGCCCTGCCTGGACCGGGTCTGGACTGGTGGGGAGAACTCCTCCTCCACGCCATGGCGCAATGGGGGTGAGCTGAGCCGCAAGACTTTTGAGTGTGATCTGCCCTGATGCAGACTGCTACATGGGGCCCCTCCACCGCCCTACCCGCGGTTACAACATTGTGTCAGACACAATGTTTCAACTGCGGGCAGGGAGGAGGAGGGGGCCCAGGTAGCAGCCAGAAGGGCCCCCAGCCAGCTCAGGTGGCAATTTAAAAAAAAAAAAAAGGGGGGGGGGAAGGGTGGTTTATCTACCTTGGATATTGGGCCCCCAGCCAGTATGGGCCCCAGGACAAATGTCCCTGTTTGTACAATGGTAGCTATGCCCCTGAGCTCTTCCAATTCATGCCTTACAAAGTAAGGTTCAGGCATGGGTATCTCCCCAACATCCTCTGCAGTGAAGACCGAAGCAAAGAACTCATTCAGCTTCTCTGCAATGTCCTTTTCCTCCCTAAGTACCCCTTTCAGCCCCATGTCATCTAACGGCTCAACTGACTCTCTAGCAGGCTTCCTGCTTCTGATGTACTTGAAAAAGTTTTTATTATTAGTTTTAGCATCTTTAGCAAGTTGCTCCTCAAGTTCCTCCTTTTTGGCCTGCCTTATTCACTTTTTACAACTACTTTGGCAACGCTTATCCTTTTCCCTATTTTACCTCATTGGGACTCTCTTTCCATTTTTTAAAGGATGCCCTTTTGTCTCCAATAGCCTCCTTCAGACCTTCACCTCACCATTTAGCTGCAGAGGCAGACGTTTGGTTCTCTTCCTACCTTTCTTAATTTGTGAAATACATTTAATCTGAGCTTTCAAGATGGTGTTTTTAAATAGTCTCCACGCTGCCTGTGGACATTTAATTCTTGCAACTGCTCCTTTAAGTTTCCCTCTAACTAGTTCCCTCATTTTTACATAGCTCCCCTTTCTAAAGTTATATGTTACCGCAGTGGTTTTATTTGGCATTTTCCCTCCTATGAGTGACTACTATGTCAAATGTGATTATATTATGATCACTATTGCCCAGCGGCTCCAGCACCGCTGCCTTCACTATTGCCCAGCAGCCTTCACATCTTGCAGACCCTGCCTCCTTTCCCTTAGGGGGCCCAAAACTGGGGCCTGGGTCTTTCACACCCTTGCTATACCCCTGGTGTGTGTGTGTAAGTAATCTTCTCAGGCTGTTTTTAGATGAGCCTAGTTTCTCCTGAACTTCAGAATCAGGGAGAAAAGAAACTCATGCAAGGTGACTTAGACGTTCACCCCCACTATGGAAGTTGGCTGGGTGCCACTGGAAACAGAGGGCGCTGGGGAACTAGCGCATGCTTGGAGATTCAGACTTGTAAGACCTCGAGGTTTTACAAATCTGAATCTTTTACAAGTCCGAAACTCCAAGCATATGCTAGTTCCCCGGTGCCCGCCATTTCCAATGGTACCTGGCCGACTTCCAGTAGCAGGGGGAGATGTCTACCCCCCACCCCCACCCCCCGCATGAGTTTTTGTTTCTCCTGGATTTTGTAGTCTGGGAGAAAAGAGCTTGTCTAACAGCAGCCTCGGTTTGTACTCTGGGAGTTTTGGATAGGCTGAAGACAGGGCAACCTGGTGCTCATTCCCCTTACAGCCTGCTTGAGATTCCCAGAGTCAGAACTAGCAGGATTACATACAGCTCTGCCTGGCTGTCAGTGTGAGTCTGTATGTCCAGGGAGCTGGAGAGAACTGATGTTCTCTAACACCCATTTCCAGCCTACCCAACATGAAGACTCACCCTGACAGGGTTTATACTACAGTATTTTAACCACATGCTGCCAATATTAATACAGTCAAAGGTACAGGTATTTTTAGCTGGGTGGGTATACTCTATACACCTTAAAAATCAGAGTTATTGGGGTTTAGAATTCTGTTTATCCAGATAATCCTACTTATTGATTCTATTTATCCAGCAATACATCCCAATAGTCCTGGGGTTGGAGGAAACAAATTAGTTTGACTTATTCAGAAATTCAAGTTATACAAGTTCTACTTAAGTAGATTCAACTGTACCCTTCTAGAGGTGACCATTAGTATCTCAGGCCCAGTATCCTGCCTCTGGTGAAGGTCCTAATCCTGAAATTGAGAGAATTTCCACTTTCTTTGAAAGTAATTTTTCTGCCCACATGCAGGGCCAGCCTCACCACAGGGCAACTTGGGGTGGTTCCACACTTTCTAGGGGCCCCCACAGTGGCCCCTGCTTTCACAGTGACCCCTGCTTTCACAGTGGCCGTGAATCCCCCATGAAGGTCTCCCTCACTTTCTCCCAGCAGGGCCCCAGACACAACCACCTTTAGAACCCTGCGAGGGGTTTCACCAAGAACTTACTACTAGGGACCCCACATTTTATCTCCATCCTGGACCCTGCAAATTCTAAGGCCAGCCCTGCGTAGCCATATGGTAGCAGATAAAAACTTGAAAAGAAATCCCATCAGTAACCTCAAGCCCAAAAAGCAGACAGAAAGAACCCCAAATTATTTCTAAGCCAATCTCGTGATTTCCCACAATGTTTGAATTGTTGGATGGTGCACTCTTATCCGGAATGTTGTGCTCAGTTCTAGGCAGCTATCTACAGGAAGGATTCCATAAATCAAACAACTTCCACTTTACAAGAAGAGTGAAGGCTCTTGCAAATTCAATCATGCACTAAAAAGCATGGAAATTGCAAGTTAAGGCTCCCGCCTTATCTTCCGTGCCATGTTAGCAGTAAAGACATTGTACAGTCTCACATATTGTGCTCACTTACAACTAAGGCTCCTCGCACCCACACTTTGCCTTCCTCTTTCAGCCCCAATCCTCTTCCTCTTTGCAGGTTGAGGGGAAGCTGGGGACAGGAGGGTGTAAGCTGGCCCCTCACCCCCTCCGTTTCCTCTTTAACAAACAGAGAACTTAGGAGTTCTGGCTCCCACCCCTTCTCCCCCTCTAATCTACTTTGTCCCAGCCCTGTAACAGAGAACTCAGGACTCCTGGCTTCCAGCCTCTCCACCCCACTCTAGTCCAGTAGGCTGCACTCTCTTCACAGGCAACTCAATAGTCCTGGTTCCGAGCCTGTTCTCCTCTCCCCTGCTCTCAACCTTCTAACAGACAACCCAGGAGTCCTGGGTCCAAGTCGCCCCTCTAGCCCTGTAGTCCCCACTCCCCTCACAGAGAACTCTAACAGTCCTGGGAAATACAATGTTTGTCTGTATGTGTCTATGGAACAGAAGTGTGTGTGTGTGCAACGACCAAAAAAAAGAAAAAGAAAAAGGAGAGGAAATGGAACAACAGGGAGGGAGGCTATTGGGAGTCAAAGGATAGAGGATCAGCTATGGTAAGTGGGTAAAACATTAGGACTGCTTCCTCAGATATCCTATCAGTCTTCTGAATCCGTTATTTCACTCAGAACCTTATTATTGTAATGATATCTAATTCCTCCTGGCATTCCACCCACTTACTTAATCCTGCACACTCTTTGTATTTTTCCCTGTCATTCCAACCATTCCACTTACTGCATCTGGTGCCTTCCTCATCATTTCACACCCTCTTGCCTTCCCTATGTACTCCCAAAGATGCAACTGTGTTGTATAATTTCACAATCACTTAATTGGATGTTAAATGACAATAATATTTATTTAGAAATTGGCACTGCTGTTGCCTCCATTCCTTCCAATGGCCATTCCATTTTATTAATTTCAGTGCATACCCAACTTAGTTTTAATTAAACATTTGTATATGACTCTACCCAGCTTCACTGTGCTCTGATAGGACAGTGGAGACTAGTGGGTAAGAGGGATGGTTGTGAGCCATTAGTCAGCTGTCCCATTCTCCCCAGCTGAAATTAAAGGATAGAGGAAAAGGAGGGGGTGAGGGGCCAGTTCACGTCCCCCTGTCCCCAGCTTCAGTGTTGCCCCCAACCTGCAAAGAGGAAGAGGATTGGGGCTGAAAGATTAAGGCAAAGTGTGGGTGCATGGAGCCGAAGTTGTAAGCAGGGCTGGCCCCAGGCATATGCCACATGGCCAGCAGGGGCCCCGCGCTTGCCTGGCTGGGCAGCAGGCTGCAGCCAGCTTCTCCCCCAGTAAGTTCTTCTGCCTCCCCTCCCTGGCTCTGGTCCCCATCCCTCACCTGCCTCTGCCTCTTAGTAGTGCATTAGCAGCAGCAGCAGACAGGGACACCAATCGGACTGGGAGATAAAACTGTTTACAAACTATTCCGCAGGTGAGTGATCAGAAGGTTATTACCTTGTAAAGAAGGTTCTTTGAGATGGTTCCGAACTTTCTCACAACTGCGTTGTGCACACTCACCCTATTCAAATAATAGACCACATGATGGTCTTGAGCTCCTCTAGTATAAAAAGCACTGACTCTCCCCCTCAGAATGACAGTTCCTTCCAACCCTTTCTAGGAATATAAGAAAATTCCATGCAGGGCTGGAAGGGTGGGTGTTGTGAGAATGCTAGAAGCCATCTCAAAGAACCTTGTTTACAAGGTAGCAACCTTCTGTTCTTCTTTGGGTGGCTCCTCACAGGACATTTTTACATGGCTCTGCCGGGTGGGGGGGTCTGTGGGCACGCTGGTGCGTGGGCAGGGCATGCAAACGGCCTTACACACATCCCCACTCACACACACCCATGTAGTAACCGCCGTTTCCCCCGGTTGCTCCATGCGTGGGGACGAGTGGGGAGTTAGTGAGATTGTTATGGCTGCTATTTCACTAACTCTTCTTAATGAAGTTATTGCTAACAGGAATACAGTCTTTAAACCCGCACCTCATAACCAGTTCATTTGCGCCCCCCATATAATTAATTCACACTGCCCTGGGGGCACAAATTAAATGGTTGGGGGGGAGCATGAATTGATTATATGGGGGCGGGGGTCACAAATGAACTGGCTATGGGTTGGGGGCAGTGTGAACTGATTATGGGGGCACAACTGAACTGGTTTTTATATATATATATATATGTGTCTCTTTTCATGGCATAATGCGCTTAACAGGCTAGCTGCATTTTGGGTGTCTTGTGTGTTTTATAGCAGCACCTCTGGACTGGTCGCACCATGTGTGTGCACAAGGCACAGGCGGCACCGGCAGCAAGAAGCAACAGGCCCTGGAGGCCAGGCTGGCTAAGCTCCACCCCCCCCCCNAGGGAGGTGCCCCTCAGGGAAGCATTGGGAGGCCATGCTTGTCTATGGCCGCTCGGAGGGTTGGAGAATGGGAATCCTTCCTGTCCAGAGGGAGTACATTTTATGTAAATGTACACATTTGCATAATTAGGTGGGGCCTAATTATGCAAATTAGGCCCCGCACCAAGACTTCTCACATGGCCTCACAAACCCTGGGGCTGGCCCTCGTTGTAAGTGAGCACAATATGTGAGACTGTACAATGGCTTTACTGCTAACATGGCATGGATGTTAAGGCGGGAGCCTTAACTTGCAATTTCCATGCTTTTTAGTGCATGATTGAATTTGCAAAAGCCTTAACTCTTCTTGTAAACCGGAGGTTTTTTTATTATGGAATATCCAAGTTTTTTGTTAAATACAATGCAATGGAAAAAAAATTGTCCTGCTAGTGCAGTAGAATGCCGAGCAGCAGAACGACTATGGGAACAGGGCTTAGGGGAGGCCAAGGTGGAAGAGCTGCTCCCTTCAGTTTAAAAGGTTGCTACATCCTTCAAATAGCAAGCAAGGCAAAGCTGGATTTTTACTGGTAGCTCCCTGCTTTACTAAGAATACAACAACTTTGGTTTGGTTGAAGCATTATAAAGTTCCAAAAACTGCTCTTTATGATCTCTCTAGCTCATGGCTTGTACAGGCATCTTCCACTCTGCTCCCCACTGTCAGAGCACTTTTTCTTGTGCAACACTGGCCATTCTACTTTCTAGGACCTCCCCCTGTACAGGACCCCCTGGCTAGTTCACTTCTACAGAGTTCCATGACTTTGCTGTGCCCATGTACAGGACTCTCCACCTGGCATAATGCTGTCCATCCTGCAGTTCTCCCCCTGTACAAAGCTCCCTCACTCAGGTCTCCTCTGTCCAGGGCTCTCCCCCGGCACAATTATGGCCATTATTCTGCAGCTCTCTGTCTCTACAAGACTCCCGCACTTTACTCCCCCTTTGACAGGGCTCCCTTTCTTTCACAACACTGCCCACTCTGCAGATCTCCCCTAGTACTGGGTTCCATAGTCTGTATTCCCGATAAAGCTCCCTGTAAAGTGCTCCCCCTGTGCATGAATTCCACTGTGGAAACTATTTACAGAGGCTCTGCCCCTACTCTCTCCCCTTAATGTCCCCCCCGCCTTTGTGTATATTCCCTCCCTCCCTGCTCCCCCATAGGATTTTCCTCCCTGGGCTGAGACTCGCTCTTAGAGTCCTCCCAAGAGGACTGCACTTGCCACTCTGCCCCCAAAGGGCTGCTGTGCACAGGACCCCATCATCTCCTTGCCCCCCTCCTGTATAACACCCACTGTATCAGCCCAGAGCACCCGCTTACCCCTCATTCCTTAGTGGGGTTGGGAAAGTCAGATGGAGAAGCGCTAAAAGAAGATCAAATCCATCCCACCTGTAGCCTCCTGTCCCTGTCTCTGGGATAAACCTCTGCCCTCTTCCTGCACCTGGGACCATCCCAGGCAAACTCCAGTGCTCTGGCCCCAGTCATGCTCCTCCAATGGGGCACCCCATTGGATCTGCAGCCCAGACATCCCACGTTTTTAGAGGGGAAAGGGCTGTAACTTAAATCCATGTGCTCTGTGATTCTGAACAGGTTTAGGGGGCAAGATCAGCCGCCCCAAACATCACTATGGGATTAGCTAGCTCTGTTTAGCCATCTCAGTATCCCTGGCCCCCAAGCCGAGGTGCCTGCTGTGCAGAATCGGATCAGAATGACCTTCAGCTCTCTCCCTTCACCTTGTCTGTCCCCACCAGATCAGCTCTAAACATGGCTGACAGTCACTCACACTGCCCCCTGGGAGGTACAGTTCCCTCTCTTTCCCCAGAACAGATAGGCTCTAACAAGTAGTGCCTGCTGGGAATTGTAGTCCCCAGTATTCAATACAGTTTGCTTTTAAACAGTCTCTGAATTACAAATAGAATGTTTGCAAGCACTCCACACTCAGGATGGTCTCCATAGGCTAACACTGAATTTTCAAGATGTCATAACTTAAAAACTACTAACCGGATTTACAAGTAAACCAAAAGGTACACCCCACCAGCCTCCTTGAATTTTTCTAAAAGGCTTATACCTCCTCCTAACCAACACAAAACCCCTTTACTCTGCTGAGATCGAGACGGTCTAACTTTTGAAAAAACAAGCTTTCAAAGTGCGGTTTTAAAACTGTGATATCTCAGCTGTTATCCAACTAATTCAGCTGAAATTCAGACAATATGAAGAGCTTACTCTGGTGATCCATTTTATTTATTTATTTATTTAATTAATTTATACCCCGCCCCTCCTGCCACGCAGCCCGGGGTGGCTTCCAGCAATTTAAAACACAATAAAACAATTTAAAACACTTATAACAATAATAATAAAATATTAAAACACGGCTAAAAAACATAGATATAACAGCAAAAATAGGTGGGGGAGCTAAAATCCCTCACCCTACCCTCCCACCCTCCCCAAAGGCCTGGGCGAACAGCCAGGTTTTGCAACTTCGCTGGAATGTCAACAGGCTAGGGGCCAGGCGAGCTTCCTCCGGAAGGGAGTTCCAAAGCCGCGGCCCAACCACCGAGAATGCCCTCTCCATCGTGGCCCCCCGCTTAACACGGGGGACCTCCAAGAAGGCACCCCCGGCAGACCGCAGGAGCCACTCTGGGGCGCGGAGGGCGAGGTGGTCCCTGAGGTACTATAACCCCTGAGGTCCCTCTGTGTTCACCACAAATTTCACGATCCTAACTGTAAGTATGGCAATTTTATTGCATATAGAATGTTGGGGCTTTATAATGGAGAGTGTAACACACCTTAACTATTAGAGTGCTCCTGCACTCTAATAATATTGAGAAATTGGAGGGCATTCAGGGAAGAGTCACATATGTAATCGGGGTGGAGAGGGGGGCAAAATGGAGAAATCAAGATCCGGGGAAAGAATAAGAGCTAAATCTGACTGTCTTGGTGAAGTGCTGACAAACTGAAAGGGGGATGTGACAACAGCCTGAAAGACCTAAAACTATGGAGGGAGAGAATCTATCTAGGAGGATGCCAGGGGGTGAGACTCAGAATGACAGAGTAAAATTTAGCAAGGTGAAAAGTAAGCCTAAACATTCAAAGATTTGCAATACAGTTCCAAGAGCCGGCAACTCTTGGTGAGTCAGAGCCATAGGAGTATCAGTTACGACTTTCATGAACCAATGTTTTGACTGTGCAGCGATGGGTATGGACATGGTTGGGTTCATATTCATTCAGGGTCCCCTTCTCTCCTGTAACAAAGGCCGTTTTTATATGAGTGAGGCGCACTCGCGAAAAGCGTTCACGAGACTTTTAAAAGTATCACGGGCAGCGATTAGACAAGACTTCTCGTGCCTTATTGCTGCTTGTGCATTCTTTTAATACTGTGGATTAAATACCTCTACTATCAAAGTATTTAATCTGTGGTATTAAAAGAATGCACGAGCAGCGATAATGTATGAGAAGTATCTTTTTTAAGTTGCGTGAGCGCGCCCCACTCATCTAAAAGTGACCTAAACTAGCACCTGCAACTTCACAGATGTATCCCTGTCTCTGTGTTCACCTCCCCTTGCTCCCCTCTCCTTTGTCTTTCTTAAGATTGTAAGCCCACTGGGGTAGAGACCTGTCTATAACTGATGATTGTACAGCACCAGCTACATTGCTAGCCCTATATAATAAGAGACTGACAGACAGACTTCTATGTTTCCCTTGAGCATTGTTTATTTTGTTGTTTACTATAACTCCTGAATCTTTTCATTTTTCATGCTGTACAGTTGTCTTCTGCCTCCTGAATAAAGGAGAACCTGTCCTATTCAAAACACAACTGGGGACATGCTTTTAATCAAAATTAGAAAGGTATCCAGATAACAGGGGAGTTCTTCTGGAACAACAAAACAGTAATATACAAGAAGATTACTTAAGACAGTAATAAGACATGTCCAAAATAAGGAAGGATTTGGATTAGAGAGGTCCAGATAAGCAAAGTTTTACCCTATATGTTTCAGTTTATGTATTAATTATTATTAATTATTATTATTATTTATATAGCACAAGCAATGTAGCTGGTGCTTTACAATAATCAATTATAGACAGGTCTCTATCCCAGTGGACTTACAATGTAAGACAGACAAGGGAGAGGAGACGAAGGTGAGGAGAACAGAGGGACAGACAAGGATACAGCCACAAAGTTACAAGTGCACGTGTTTAGCTTAGTTACAGGGGACCATAAGAAAATCAGGAAGAAGGTTTTCCCCTAGGTGTGCTAGCTTGCACTTTTTCCAAGATGAAAGTTAGGTCTTGTTTCTCTGTCTAGGTTTGTAATCTATTCAGAGCAGTCTGTATAATTTCCCTGTCCACAATGGTATTAGTAACACCTCCCAGATTAGAGCAGAAAATTTCATAAATGGGTGGTGTTCTGGGACCCCATTTTTTAACACATTTGGATAAATACGCATGCACACACATACACTCAATTGAAATCGCCCAGAATATTCCAGACCTCTATTCTGCCTACCCACTCCTCCCTCATAGCTTCTCCCCTTCCCTTATTCAGTTTTTTTCTCTTCATCTTCCCTTTCTTTTCTCCTTACAGATGTGCATTGTTATTTTATTAATGAAACCTTGATTTTAACATGTTTGGTTTATTCAGGATCATTGTGGATTGTAATAATCTCAATGGGATGATGTAATGTACAGCTACATGGAGTATAGCATATCTGGAATCGTGAACATGTATAAACTAAGTTATTTTCTTTGATGTATTTTTTGTTGTTCTTGGGCTGATAAGGCTTTAGTGTTGGGGTTTTTTAATCATTAAAAAGCACATCACAAAAAATGGTCTGTGTTCTCTCAGATCTTACGTATGTTTGAAAACTCTTCTCACCCCCTGACCGATGATGGGGATAATGAGCCCTCCTCACTCCCCAAACTGACTTCATTTGGGCTACTCCAGAGAGTGTGTCCTACAAAATCACATGGGATTGTGGGTAACATCATGCATTTTGGAGGGGAGGGGAATTCCCTGTCTTGGTTAGACTCTCTCAAGTCCCAGCTCTCCCCCCCCAAACATGGCAGAAATATTGTCCCGCTATCTTTTGTCATTTCATCTGGGCCCTATTCGCAGAATGTATCAGAGGGCACTTTCAGGAACATATGAGTCAATACACAGCAACAACAGTGATGCTTTGGTACAGATATGACAGCCAGCACACCACAGTATTCAACATACAGTGACCAGAAACTTCCTGTGTGCTTCTGAGGAACCTTATGTGGCTGGGATGGATCCATGCCACCATGGAGGAGATATCAATGAAAAACAGACATATAGATTATTTTGGTAGAAACTCCATTGTCTGAAAGTCTTCTAGCTGGGCTTACGGTTGCCAGATATGTAATTTTTTTCCAGGTCATTTATGAAAAATACACGTTGCAGGCCCACCAATGCAGGCCCTGCAACATGTATTTTTCATAAATGTCCTGGAAAAATTTGCATGTTTGGCAACCCTAGCCAGGCTAAGAAAGGGATGATTCTACTTCAGTCCCACCTTAAGCCTTGGGGATTGTTGGACTAGATCGGGGTGGTTTTTATGTGACCCCTTTCCAGTTCCTGGATCTGTTCCCCTGTGATCCACTTCCTACCCACAAGCACTGCAAGACTCAGCTGCGGGTAAGGGAGCAGAGATGAGAGCATCACACACACAAGGACAGAGGACAGATCCAGGGTTTGGACTGTCCTCTTCTTGAGCACCCCCCTTAAGCCATGCAGCCCTTGGGGCTTGTACTAATTTTCAAAATGGTTCCTGAAAAAGATTGCCCACACCTGGAGTAGACTGTGCTTGTGGTTACACTCAGCCTAGTAGTTGATAAGGTATTCGACTTAGACCTGGGAGAGCAAGATTCAAATCTCATTTTAGCCATAAACACACTGGGTGGCCTTTGGCAAGTCACTCTCTCTCGTCCTCAGTTCCCCATCTGTAAAATAGGAAGAATAATGATCCACCTTACAGGGTTGATATGAGGGCGAACAAGATAAGGATTATAAAGTGCTCTGAACACTGAAAGCACTACAGAAATAATAATCACCAACTTTATAGAAGGACTGGATTCTATTCCTTTAAGGTGCATGAAGGGATAATAAATGACGAATAGTTGTTGTAAGTATGTGCCACAGGTGAGCAGGGTCTCTTATAGCCCGCTCTAAGTGAATGAATGTGTCCTAAACAGACATATAAATTGTTGTAGGTATGTGACATTTATGTGATGGGGGTTTGGTGGGTGGGTTTGAGGTAGCGGTGTGAGGGGGGTTGGATGTGGGGAATGGGGAGATGGTATTGGGTGGGATTGTGGGAAGGTTTGTGGGGTTTTGATGAATTGTTTTTCTATTTTACTGGTTTTTTAATGGGCTGAGCTGCCCTGAGCCTATGGGAAGGGAGCATAAAAATCTGATTAAATGAATAAAGACACCACAGCGACCTGTTTGATTCTATAACAGCCGTCTAACCTTTTAATCATTTAGGCCACAATCCACAAACCAAAGGGCTTCAATGGGACTACTCCGGAGTGAGCGATTTGTGGCCTGTGGCTCAGAAACTATTTATGAATGGAACCTTTCCACATAAAGTTTGCCCATCATGGGCATAAAAGTAAAGACAGGGTGAAGGGGACACCCCACTCTCCTAAGACCAAGGCACAGAGGAGAGTTACAGTCTTTATTTCAGCCAATGAAGGCCTGGGTGGGAGAGGAACCTAGTGGGACTGTATTCAGGGGAGCATGTGCGAAAGAGGGAGATGGCAGTTGATTTAATTTGAGCATGTGCTGCAAGGGCAAAGGGATGGGTAGGCCTGTTCCTTCCTTATGATGAACTGCTGTTGCCCCATTGGTTACAATTCTTAGTATCTTTTATTGTAAGTCTACAAAAAGCTCTGCATGTCTACAAAAAAGCCTGACTACCTGAAGAGAGGTGAGAGCTGGGCCTACAGGGAGGGCTTTGCTGGCTTGGTGCACCTGGGGCCTGTCAACTTGTCCCCACACTCTACAGATCTACAAAAGCCTGCATTCGGCTGCCAGAGACGGCAGCCATTTGTGGGATGTTGGCTGTTTTGGGGTGGCGGGTGCTGCCTGTTTGGTTGTAACTTTAAGGCTGTTTTTAATTGGTGGGGTATGGGGGCAGGGGTTGGGGCATGGTTGGGAGGGCAAAGGGTTTTGTAATAACCCTCCTATGGGGGGGGGGTGTACTGGTATGGGGGAGGGGGAAGAGGATGGGTAGGAATGCCCTGGCCCCCCAGTGAGGGGTGGTACCAGCATGGGGGGGAAGGGGGGGAGAGTATGGTATGGAAAAGAGGGGGGGTTCCCCGTCTGCCTGTCTGATGATTCCACCTCTGAGAGCGCTGGGCTTGGAAAACCCTCTTCGGCTACCCATTTCCCTAGGTCCTTTGGGGCCTTTTGATCAGTCATCTTTGGGGATTGATAACTGGGAGCCAGGGAGGGGAGCCCTATGCAGGGAGGGGGACAGCTATTGAGTTAGTTTGGGGCATGGGGAAATATGGCGGGGCAGGGGGAGATAATAACCATCAGAACTATTGCAAGAGGCACTTGTCTGTTCCCTTGTCCAACTCTCTCCCCCCCACCCCCCCTCGGGATATTTGGGGGTTAACGCCAATAGGGACCCATATCTGTTGCTGTTTAATGTGAGGTTGGTGGTAAATAAAAGACTTCTACCTCTATGATTTGATTCAGGATGAGGCCGCTGACTTCATATGCATTATAGAGACCCGGGTGGATGAAGCATCTGGGCCAGTATGTTCCCAGATGGTGCCAGCCAGATAGTCTGTGCAGCATCAGTCTCAGCATGGGGATCAGGGGCGGAATGGCTGTGATCTGTAAAGATAGCTTGATCTTTCAGAGGTATCTGATGCCTAACTCATCTGATCTAGAGCATGTCTGCCTTGTGTTTGATTTGGCGGGGGATAGACTGGGAATCCTCTTGGTGTACCGACCACCCTGCTGCATGGCCAATTCCCTAACTGCTCTAGCAAGCTGGTCTCAGAGGTGGTGTTGAAATCACCTAGGCTTATTGTCTTGGGTGATTTCAACATACATGCTGAGGCTGGCCTTTCAGGGGCGGAGCAGGACTCATGGCCGCCATGACAACCATGGGCCTAGCCCAGATAATATCTGGCCTGACAGATGAGGCAGAGCATACACTGGACAAGATGTTTTGCACCTGAATACAGGGGTGTTGTTACTACACCATCATCATGGTCGGACCTTTACATTCTGAAAGCCCATATCCTGGCCCTCCTTTGCCCTAGTTGAAGTGGTGGACCAGTTAAGTTTGGTCCACCCCCAGAGGCTAATAGATCTGATTGGGGGATTTACCTAGTGACCATAGCAACTCATTTGTCAATGGCTTGGTAGGTTTGTGGAATGACATCTTGACTCTAGCCATCAACATGGTTGCACCCAGGTGTCTGCTCCCACCTGCTATATGGAGGACCTGAGGAGGCTGAAGCAGGAGGGTAGGTGGTTACAGCACAGGTGGCGTTCGACTTGCGTTGAAGCTGACCAATTGCAGCATATTGTTTTTGAAGGACTATGCTGTGGCTGTGATGGCAGCGAAGAAAGCGTTCTTCTCTGCTTTCATAGCATCTGCAAAGTCCCATCCAGCAGAGCTATTCTGGATGGTGAGGGGCCTGGTTAATGCGGTCTGTCTCCACCCAGAAATGGAGTCATCTACTGCCTGCTGTGATATTTTACTAATTACTTTGCAGACAAGATTGCTCATATTCACAATAACTTGGGTGCTGTCACTTTATCTGCAGAATCAGAGTTTGGGGCTACAGAAACTTGGTCTTGTCCTTTTTATTTGGATCAGTTTCAATCAGTGTCACCCACCAATGCGGGGGGAGGTGCTTACGGTGATGAGGGAAACCAGTTATGAAATAGATCCTTGCCCAAACTGGTTGGTGAAAGCCAGCCAGGAGCTATTGGAGCCATTGCTGACTAGGGTAGTCAGCACCACCCTTCTGCCGAGCACCCTTAAAACTAATTGTCCAACCCAAGCTTCAGAAACCATCTTTGGATGCTGACTCCCCGGCCAGCTATCAGCATATCTCTAACCTTCCCTTAAAAGGGAAGGTTATTAAAATGGGTGCTTGAACAGTTCCAGGCTCATCTCGATTCCTCATGTCATTAGATTCCTGGACTCATTTCAGTCGGACGTTTGTCCTGGTTATGGCACCAAGACTGCGCTTGTGGCCTTGGTTGATTACCTATGCCTGGAGATTGACAAAGGGAATTCTACCCTGTTGAACTTTTTAGAACTTTCAGCAGCCTTTGATATGTTGATCATGAGGTGTTGTTGACATGACTGCGGGACCTGGTAGGGGTGCATGGGACGCTCTTGAGTGTTTCTGGTCCTTCCTGTCAGGGATGTCCCAGGGAGTGGTGATGGGAGATGGTTCATCGTCCTCCAGGGGCGTAGCTAGCTTGGGAGGGGCCCAGGGACAAGAAATGTCCATGGACACCCCCCCTGCCTCTCTTTTCCTGCCGGTGGTGAAGCCTCCGGCCAGCCTAGGAGCGCCTCCCAGCTCGGCTAGCCTAGAGGCACTGGTCTGCTGGTGCTCAGGACTTACTTGCTCTCTGCAGAGTCTGTGGCATGCTGCTGGTGGCCTGCTGCTGGGCCCGTAGGTCTTCTGGGCTGGTGGCGAGCTGGTCCCATGTTGCACTCTGTCCCTCGCAGCTCACTGCCCACACACTGGGGCTGAGCGCAGCCAGCAGCAGCAGTGCCATTGCTGCCCCAGCCCACCTGACTAGCCCTAGAGTCTGGGGGCTGGTCGGGGCAGGCTGGGCTGGCTCGATGCGGGGAGCGCTGGATCGAGAAGGTGCCCAGCGGCGGTTCCACTCAGTTACTGAGTGGAGCCACTGCCGGGCACCTTCCCACTCAGGCTGGGCCTCCCTTGAGCCAGCCCTGCCCACATTTGGTCTGGACTGGTGGGGAGGACTCCTCCTCCGTGACATGGCACCGGGGGGTGGAGCGGGTCAAGCTACGAGGCTTGTGAGTGTGACGTGGCCTGACGCAGACTGCTGCATGGGGCCCCTTCCCCTCCCTGCTTGCAGTTGCAATGCGGGCAAGGAAGGGGAAGGGGCCCCAGCCGGCTCAGGTTGCAATTATTTATTTATTTATTTTTAAAAAGGAGGGGAAAGGGTTGCTTAGCTACCTTGGATATTGGGCCCCCAGCCAATACGGGCCCAAGGACGAATGTCCCTTGTCCAATGGTAGCTACACCCCTGTTGTCCTCTTGGGACCTCCCCTGTGGGGTCCCCACAGGGTTTTGTCTCCCCTCTTGTTCAAAGGTTTATATGAGGCTGTTTGGCAAGGGCATTGGGAGGTTTGGGGGTGAGGTGCCATCAGTATGCTGATGACCCCCAACTCTACCTCTTTTTCATCCGACCCAGGTCCTGCAATCTTAGTGCTTATTCAGTGCCTGGCTGCTGTCGGAGACTGGATGAGGGGGAGCCGATTGAACTTAAATCTTGACAAGACTGAGGTGATGATGGTTTGCCGACCTTGTGACCTGGACGGAATTGGGACACCTCTTATTGATGTAGTCCTGCCCCCTCTGGTCAACCAGGTTCGTAGCCATGGAGAGCTTCTGGATCCCTTGCTGCGCCTGGATTGTCAGGTGGCGGTGGTGACCAGGAGTGCTTTTGACCAACTCCATCTGGTGAGGAGGTTGCATCCCTTTCCGATTCGGATCTGGCCACCATCATCCATGCTTTCATCACCTCAAGGCTAGATTATTGCAATGTGCTCTATGTGGGGCTGCCCTTGATGACTGTTTGGCAGCTGCAGCTGGTGCAGAATGTGGACGCTCAGGGTCAAGGCATCAGAAGCACGTTACACCAGTGCTCCGAAGTCTGCACTGACTCCCTACAGCTTTCTGGGCACAATTCAAGGTGCTGGTTTTGACCTTTAAATCCCTAAACAGTCTCAGGCCCACATATCTGAAAGACTGCTTTTTCTTCCATGCCCCACTGTGGCCCCTGTGAGCGCCTCCCTGTGGGTACCATCTGTTCGCCTTGTTCGTACAAGAAAGGCTCACAAGGAGGCATTCTCGGTTACTACCCCAATGCTTTGGAATTCCCTTTGTCACAAATAGATACTGGACTATCGGTCTAAACAAATATGTAAAGTTGAAGGTTAAACATGTATGTAATGTTAAAACTGAGAACTGTAAACTCACTTCATGTAATCATGTAATATAAAACTGAGAACTAGAAACTCAATCCAAGCACCGGAGAGAGACAATGATATGCCAATGTGTATTCACAGAAAGGTTAACACCTTTGGAGACACTAGACAGAAACCCCATTGAGTTGCAAATAGAGCTCTTCCTTTGCCTATGTGACACAGAACACACAGAGTTCTCCAGGCGGGAAAAGTGAGACAAAGGAACTTGAAAACATATAAAAGGGGAGATTGTTGCTATCAAGAAGACAATTGGAATTGGAATTCAATTCAACCTCTGATTCTGAGGAGTCTTGAACTGCAGCTGGAAGACATCAGCTGACCTGCCAGTCAGTCTGTGGAAGAGATGGATTGAGAGACGAACTTTGCTTTCTACCAGCTAAGAGACAATGTGCCCAGCCCCAACGTCAAGCTGAGAACAAATTCAAGTGCATGGACATTCTGTTGGGTAAGAGTTATCTAGGGACTCACCCAGTACAGAGCAGGAATGCGTAATTTTACTGTTTGTTTTATTAGCCACTCTGTGTCAAACTATCTTTGCTTATGTAATCAAACTTTCTTATTCACTAAGAAAGTGTCTGTTGTCTAGCATTGGGGACACAATCTGAGTACTTGTGCTTTCAAGCACTGGCGAACCCAGAGAGACCGTGTAAACGGGAAGTTTATGGAAAGTTGGGAGACAACAGGATTATCCCACTTGCAGGACTGAATCAGCCAGAGAGAGAACTGGTTCGGGTGGGCTGCAAGTGAGGGAAATTGAGTCACCCAACCCAGGAAAGTGGGGTACTGGACCCCCCAAACCGTGACACCCTTCCCCTGGCAGTTCACTTGAGCCAGAACTTGGGCATCTTCCAGAGGCGATGTAAGACCTTTTTATTTGAAAAGGTGCTTGGTGGGCAGGGCTGGGATGGTTTTGGGGGGTTTGGAAATGGAGCTATTGTATTGGGTGACTTTGCGGGGGGTTGAGGTAGAGTTGGACTATTAGAGTTTTTGTATTTGAACATTTTTATTATTTGTAAGTCACCCTGAGCCTTTGGGAAGGGCAGCATATAAATCTAATTAATTAAATAAATTGTTGTAGACATGTGTACGGTTAATGTGTATCCCACCAATGCTTTAACACAACAGGTTATTCCACACCCAAGAAGAAACTCCAGGTGTGGAATAACTATGGGTCAGGATTAAGTGATATTGGCAGAACTCCTTATGTGGTGGGATCAGGGAGCTGTGGGGTGGGAATGAGGGGTATCTGCAAAGTGTTGTGGAGGATTTCAGAACTAGGATAACAGGAATGTTGTGGGTCAGGGCTAAGGAGTGTTGACAGAACTACTGATGTAAAATGTGCTGGGAAGGTTATGCGGCATCTACCTCCATCAGGGTTAGCATAATCTCCTGCCTTTCACTCACAAATTTGAGAAAGAGGGAACTCCTCCCTTTCCCCCCAAATCCACTGCCCCCTTCAGTCTCTCTTTCATGTTGCCTCATGCAGTTTCCCTCATCCCTGAAGCCCTATTAACCCCTTAGGTGAGAGATGAGCATTTGTCATTATATATAGCTAGAAGGTTGTTCTTATACCCAAGAATCCCCTAATATGCTGGCAGGGGTTTTGAAACAGCTCAAAAAAACCCTTGTGACTCAAACAAAGCCAGCAGCATAAGCAGAGAGCAACAGAAAAGCAGAACTGGTTTGTAAAAGGCGGCAAAAAAATCTGCCAGACAACAACAGGGGGAGAAATGAGTGATCAGAGTGGGTTAGAAAAGGGGGCCTTCGGAATCATTATCAGGCTCCAGCAACAGGAGCAGAGGAACTGCCAGTACAGATTAGGCCAATGGTCCAGCTTGGCCAGTCGCAGAGGGTGGCTAGATGCTCCAGAAGGCAGCACTGGAAAGTCCCCAGCTAAAAACTGTTATAACCTGCAAAGCCCTGCAAGGGGGGGTAGGGGAGTATCATCCCCTCCAAAATATTTTACTCTCTCTTAATGCCAGTAGTGCTCATCATGTGTATAAATGCCCACCACATTTTTGACACATGCTAAGCATTTAGCCTCAGGGACATCTTGTGGCTGTGAATTCACATGTAGTGGGGTGTCTAAGCTCATTCTACTCCTAAATCTGTATGCTGGACAATCACCAACTGTGAGTGGCCTGCTAGCCTGCTATTGGCGTTCAGGGACAGACACATGCGTCACTAACACTCAGGAGCTCAGAAATCATGGTGATAGGTCATGGAGGGACTGCTAGACAGTCTAGAACACCACACCTTTTGAAGTGCATCCCCAGAAGCTAATGCAGTCCCATCCTGCAGGTGCGTATATGGGCCTTTCAGGACATAGGAAGAGAGAGCACAAGGGAAGACAGGAAGAACAGTAGATAGCTGTAAAAAGAGAAAGAGAAAAAAGGGGAGACAGAGCACGGAGAAGCTGGTGTCAGACACGGCATGGCACAAAAGCAGGTGCTCTCTCTGTGGTTGAAGGCAGGGACTATACTGTCCCATGAGAGAGGCTCCAGTGACCATAGGACTGTAACAGAAATGTCAGTTCTTGGGAGCACCCAAATGACTCAGGAGGAGTTTTGGTGGTGAGATTAACCCTTTCATTACAGGAAAGTTATCTCCACACCTCGCAGGGGCTGACTCAAACTAGGAGCCCCAGTCAGAGCGAAAGAGAAATCCCATTTGCAAAACAGCCTCAGATTTCTCTTATGTTTTGAAATATTAGTGGGAAGGGAAGAAAAATCAGCCGGGTCTGACAAATGGCTGCGCTGAAGGAAAGGCAGTCCGGAGAGGTTCTTGGAAGGCTCTGGGGTTGGATCTTGGTCAGGAGGGACACAAAGAGCGAGAGAGAGCATGAGGGAAGCAGAGGGGACAGAGGTGGCATGAAGGTGGAGTGGGGGATTTTACAGGCTCGCTATAAAACTGTACATATAGTTTTGGTTCCTTTTCTGAAACATTCTTAGTAAATTTAGACTTAATGAAAATTAGTTAGACTCAGCGCCTGGGCTAGCTCTCCTGCACAGCTCTACCAATGCCCCCACCCCCCCTACGTCTCTTGGCCTACAACCCCACTTCTATTCCAAACCTAGGTTCCCTACCAGTTTCCTCCAGTGCCCCTCATTTATGATCTCTCCAGCCCCTGAAAGTCCAGCTCCCCCTGACTCCCCAAAATCAATGCCCCTCAACCCCAGCTTGCAATTCTCTTGCTGTTCTAGTCCTGGGCACCCTTCCCCCATCCTGAAGCTGTACTAATGGTTTTCAATCCCAGCCTGAGCCCCACTGCCACTGTAGTCCTAGCTTCCTCCCAAGAAGGGATGAATAGGCTGTGTGAAGTGACATGGCTGGAACTGAAAGTAAACTACCCCTTTTATTTCTGCCGGACAACCAAGGCAGCATTTCAACACAGGTCTTGCTAGGCTGAAGCAATGTCCCCATAGGGTTTTCATTCAACACCAACCACCCCAAAAGCATCCAGGCAATGGTGTACAACGAAGCCACACTCAACTAGTATCATGCACCATCTCCCCCGTCATTTCACGCCTGCTGATGTATTTAGATTCTGGAACGGATTAATTCTAGGGGAACACAAAGGTGCCAGGGCCAGGCTCACCTTACCCTTTTCTGAATGGAAACACATCAACTGGGCTTCCACATGCAGGTTGGAGAGGAGTAAACCGATTCACTGCACAGCATTTACAGCGTGAGTTCACGTTGAATCCAGATGGTGAAAAAGAACATCCCCAGAAGTGGCATTGGCTCAGCACCATCTCCCTTTCTGCAAAAAAGCAAATGCATTGGAGCTTTAGGGACAGAGCGGCAGCCTTTGGGGTATTAATGCAGGGCAGGCACATACGTTACACCTGAAATGGCATATCACAGCAAACACTGTTTTGTTGGAAACTGCTGATTTGCCGCTTTCCCAACAATGCAGAAACGTAATAGTTTTTGTAACGGGGCTCCTGCTCAGGAACACATTTTGGTACTTCTGGCACTTCTGTGCAAGCAGTATGTTCAGTACTTCTGGAAATGTCCTTTTTGCCATTTCCACTGGCTTTTCTTTTTTTCAGGTTTATTACATTTTAATTTTATTGTGTAACTTTTTCATTTCTGGATTCCTAGCTCTCAGTTTGACAAAACCAGAAACAGGAAAAGTGACAAAAGTTTGCTAGTGGAAATATCGAAAGCAGTATGGTAGGGATGGACTTGCCTGCCTTAAGTCCTGGCAGGATCATGGCCCAAAGTGTCACTCATTCTTAGGGTGGCCAGATATGCAAATTTTAGAGGACACGTATGAGAAATACAGGTTGTAGGGCTGTATTGGAGCCATAAGTGTCCTCTAAAATTTGCATATCTGGCCACCCTAACTTCAGCGTGCAGGGACTCTGCCCTGCCATACAGAGAAAGGGCAAAACATGTCCCAAATAGCATGGCCATACCTCTCCTTTAAAAGAGGATGCTTATGAAAAATACATGTTGCCAGACTGCACTGGTACCAATGCAGCCCTGCACCATGTATTTTTCATAAGTATCCTCTTTTAAAGGGGTGTTATGGCCACCCTCATCCCAAAACACACACAAATTCTCACAAACCTTCAACAAGGTTCCCAAAAGGATTAAAATCCCCATCAATTTGGGAACATTTAATTCGCTTCAGCACTGGGGAGTTGGGGCTAGAACCTAGGGGACTGGTTCTTTGCTGCTGCCCATGAATGTTGGGTACCCATCTGCACCAGTGCAAAGCGAGTGGCTAACAGAGCAAAATAAGAATGTTTTGCTCCTGCCCCTGCACCTTTATACTGGTATCAAGGCACAGGGCAGCAAAGAGTTGAACCCCTGCTCTTCTGCTGTTGCCACCAGACATGTTGACTCTCCTGTGCTACCTTGTCCCAATTCCTCTCTACCCTAAACTAACCAGTCCCTGAGAGGCTACAGATGGGTTGCAAGAATTGCAGGAGACTTCTCCTGTAGCTTGTTATTTCCATGCTTGAAAGCAGAGATGAGGAACTTTTCCTTCCCATGAGAACAAGCTCTGTGGGCACGATAAGAGCTGGAGATGGGGGTGTTTTAGGATTGTGCTCAGTATGGGGAAAGGATCTAGTTCATGAATCTTTCTAGGCTATGGATTCACCCTCTACCCCTGATGCATGCCCTCACCTCTGTTCCTATCCTCAACTTTTTAGTGCTTGACTGCAAGGATCGGATTCAGAAACTGGAAAAGGTCCAAATAAAAACTGTTGTGGTAGGTCAGAGGTTCCCCATCCCCTTGCTTTGAGGTTTAGGGTGGATGGGTTTTCCCATGATGCATCCTTAACTGCCACAAAGTTTTGATTTGTGATAAAGAGAACTGTAGAAGGGTCTAGAAGCCTTAGCTAAAATCAAAACTGGCACTGTAGAAGGAGAAGACTGGAAGCTCTGTGGGGCAGAGACTGTCTTCAGTCCTTAAAGTGGTGCACTGGCACAAACATCATACACTTCAATGGAGTTTGCACTGGAGCAGTTCTCAGATGATCAGAGCCATGAGACAATGAAGACAAAGAGGATGGCTTTATTCCCATCTAATGGGGGAATGGAGACAAAGGAAGGTACTTGGCTCCAGTTACGGCAAAGTCAGGACTAATACCCACATCTGCTAAGGCCACCCTTTCAATTGACTGTCAGGGTGACACAGCTTCAATTCTTCACAAAGCAGCTGCTACTTCCTTAGGAGAGTTTTCTTGTGCCATCTCTGGGTCTGGCTTTTGGAGAAGGAGATAATTCCAGATTCAGTGGCACAGTGCATCAACTGGTGACAACCTCACTCATCTTTGCAGACTTCCAGGGCTCCTGTACAAACCATTGCACCGAGGCCAAATCTGCATCCTTACTCACTGGAGATGGCGACAACAAAAACACTGGAAGGTACTTCAGGGACCATCTAGTCCAACCCCCTGCTTTGATGCAGGACTGCCATAGTTTCAACATATGACAGAGGGATGTCTGCCCCCAAGAGATAGTATTGATTTCCAAAGTAGACCTCGGGAGGGAAAAGGTCCCCCACCTTGGATATATACTCACCATACTATTTATCCTCATACACGCACACTCACTACAATCATATACACTTTTTACTACTCGCACACACATAAGCAAGTACTCAGAGACAAATGTATTGATTACTCACACAGGCTCATGTTCACACACACCACCTATCCACAAACATGTTGACAGACACATGAATCACCCAGACTTCCAAATACACCTATTCAGAAATTCACTATGCACATTCACAAGCAACTGCTCCCTCTCCCACCCACTGGTTCTCCCAGTTGTTCACAAATGCTTGCTGGTGGCACTCTCTCACACACCCCACGCAGAGCCTTTGTATTGTGCATTCTCTTCCTGCGATAACTGTAACCTCCCCAAAAAGGGAAGTGGTGACAAATTCTGGGTTGAATTTGTAGTCAGCAATGATAATACAACAGTACGTTCTGACTGTTACTGTACCGGCTGGGACCACAAGCAGGAAGCTCACAGCAGTAATAGGCTAAGAATATGCTTTGATATAAAGAGAGAGGAGTGGGGGGAGGGTGGAAGTCACCCTGCTTTCTGTTTTCAACTCTGGCTTGTATTAAAAGGTTATATGGGGAATTTCTGATGCTCAATAAATGAAATATTTAAAGAAAAACAGGCCTTGGCTGCAAAATTCAAACTCAGATTTAATGTTCTACTCCTTCCCTGGTGTTCAAGCTGCACTTATGCTTGTAGTCAAGGGGAAGGGCACTGGGGTTCAGCCCCTAACAATGTTTCATCCCTCTACCACACCTTCTGCTAAGAAGCCATTCATTCACAAGATATATAAAACAAAAAAACCTGTCCCACAGAAAGGGCAAAGCA
The DNA here is from genome assembly GCA_003113815.1 of Sphenodon punctatus. NCBI lineage: Eukaryota > Metazoa > Chordata > Lepidosauria > Sphenodontia > Sphenodontidae > Sphenodon > Sphenodon punctatus. The sequence continues at coordinate 196,659 of QEPC01001877.1, read as the reverse complement.
ATTGGTTCACTTACCTGTGAATTGCCCTTCTGGTGGGGTGTGCAGAACAGGAACTCGTAGGGATGATCCCCGCCTATACCAGTAGGAGGCAGACTCTCAGGAATTCAACTGGTCATGTGTAGATGGGGTCCATCCCTCCCATTTACCAGTTGTCCTACAGCTGTAACAATAACTTCTCAACAAAATTACGTAATAAAAACAGGAAAACTCTCGTATTTCTGTTGGTGACATATTTCTAATCCTTTTTTTTTTTTTTTAGTAATCTGAAATCTGAGCTAGTAACAGTTATAAACTATCTGTGCTGAAGTTTCAGGAGATGGAAGCGAATTTCAGAAGTATGCTTCCATTGTTTTTTGGTCCAGTTCATCCCGCACCAGTGATGATAGTCAATACTTTATCACTGCATCCCGAACAGAACAAGAGGGAGCGCCAAGTTCCTGTTCTGCACACCCCACTAGAAGGGCAATTCACAGGTAAGTGAACCAACTGCCCTTTCTCCTAAGGTGTGCAGAATAGAAACTCGTAGGGATTTCCCAGAGCAGTATGCCCCAAGATCCCGAAGTGGGTGGGAGAGAAACTGGACCAATACAAGAGTGAGTCATACCCACTACTCTAACACTCCCTGCAGAACCCTACGGCCAAAGGCTGCGTCTGCAGAGCCGAGGATATCAATTTTATAGTGCCTAGTGAAGGAATGTAGGCTGGCCCAAGTAGCTGCCCTACAAATTTCAGCATAAGGGGTCCTGAGCTCTAAAAGCCCAGGATGCTTAACCTGGTTCATGGCCCCTGGAGGGAGGGAGGATGCAGCTGTCTCCAGGGGATTAGCTTCCCCCTCCTCAAGTTCTGTGTCCTCGTTGTCCCTGCGGGGATGGTGTCGGGGATGAGAAGTAGTGGGGAGGAGGGGGTCTCCTTGTGCGAGGAAGAACCAACCTGATTCCATAGGGTCTGAGTGTCCGAGCGTGGCTTTTTTGAGGCAGGATGCTTTCCTTTTGCCGCTGCCTTAGATTTCTCTTTCCCTCCCTTAGAGGAGGGGCAGGGACGCTTAGGGGCTCGGCGTTCCTCCCTGTCTTGAATTTTATCAAGGGAAGCCACAATTTTATTTAAGGCCTCTAGCTGTAAAAGTTCTACTTGTGAAAGGCCCGGGGTTCTTACTGTCTCTGCCAGCTGTTCCATAGTCTCGTAGTGGTGAAATGGTACCATTTCCTGGAGCTGAGGAGACTGAGCTGTGCTACTATGGTGGCCTGCTAGGGGTAGGCTGCCAGCGCTTGAACCGTCTGAGTGCTGACTGTGGAGGTGGGTTCCGCTCCAGGTGGACATGATGGTCCGGTAACAAAGTTAGAGGCGAAATGGCCCCGACGGCAACAAATGCTAATGCTGCAAGAAGCACCCGAAGGGACTTCCCCCGCACTCGTCCTTCCCAGAGCTCCATGCCAAGCTGGAACGGGCCTCTGGGGGTTGCTACAGTCTCGGCATTCTGGCTCCTTGTTCCAGCTTTTTATTTTATTTTTTTGGGTTGGGGAGTGAGCCTAGGAGCCATAGGTAAAATTTATGAGGAAAAAGGTCCTTCTGGACAAGGAAAAAGACGCCCCAAATAAAGGAGAACTGCCTAGGTGTGCAGAGCACACAGATTCACCTCCTATCCAGTGAGGGGCAGAATTCCAAGTGGTAAATGGGAGGGATGGACCCCCTCTACACATGACCAGTTGAATTCCTAAGATTCTGCCTCCTACTGGTATAGGGGGGGATAATCTCTACAAGTTCCTGTTCTGCACACCCTAGGAGAAGTTACTGGCGCGTGAACAAGGCTGCCTCTAAATTGCCCTGGATGTGCTTTACAGACAAATCAGCCAATAGCAGCTTTATGCAGGGATTACCCTACCTCCCCTTTAATAGAGGACACTTATGAAAAATACATGTTACAGGATTCCACTGGCACCAATGCAGCCCTGTACCATGTGTTTTTCCATAAGTGTCCGCTTTTAAAAGGGGAGGTATGGTAACCCTAGCTTTATGGGCTACTGGTACCAGAGTTGAGCCCAGGAAGGAAATCAAAGTCCCAATTCACTGTGTATGCCTTTAGGAAGGATGCACTGAGGTACCAACACCTCGCTTCTTGTCGGTCTTCAAATTTGCTGAACATGTTAATTTTTTCAGAGAGATAACAAGAGACTAGCTGCATCGTCATGTGACATACACAGAATACTTGTCTCTTTTCAGGACACCCTTCCCCCATCCAGAGCCAGGCTACTGGCTGGGACTCACATGTAGTCACTTGGAAACTGTTCTGATGAAGAGAATCCACTTTATTAAAGCGTTTGTGGTTGGCTCCCTCTATTGGCCAAGCCTTGCATAAGACAGAGAGCCTAACAATGGTTCCCAATATTGCTTGGGTGACCCCATTCCCATAGAGTCCTGCAACTCCGGTCAGCAAAGTATAGGAAATGTCAGTTTAAATCATCTGCGGTTGCCACGGTTTGGCAACCTAAACAGAGGATAGCTGCTGAGAGTTCACCTTTAGCTCACATAGAAAGAATTCGTGTTTTTGAAGCAGGAAGCCTCAAAGTTCAAGTCTCAGAAACTGTGAAAATGAGCATGGTTTGCATGGAATTAACTGGTTGACTATCAGAGCCTACACATGACTCCACAATCAGTACTTGGACCTAAACAGTCCAGAAGAAGCCTGACCAGTGCCTAATACCTACTGGGAAACTCTGCAAGCCACAGCACAGAGCCAACATTAAGGGGACACTTATAAAGGGTTAATAAATAATTAACAGAAGCTACCAGTAACAGGATGTCATGGGTGGGAGCTGCAACGGGGATCCCTGGCTCAAAAAACTCCCGTGAGCTAAGACACCATGGTCCAAGTGTCTGGAACAGAATAATAAAAATCACTGCGCAATTCAGCCAGAAAAGGGGAAGGGAGAGAGATTGGGTTACCTTACCAATCAATGGTGACTCAACTCTTATCAGACTTCAGGAGGTTGCTTAATATAGTTATCCCCTCAATCATTTATAGAGAAGTCTGAATAGAGCGTGCAATGGTTATTTTGACCCAGTTCAGAGTATTATATAGGCTCCTATGGAAATCACAGCACATCCATACAGGGACCTCAATGTATGGACCACTCAGCCACCCATCTTCTGTTGAGATCTTAACCAGGTTCTCTGCTTTCAATACCAGCAGTTTTGTCAGAACCGGATCCATAGTGCAGACTGTGGGTGTTTTTAAACAAGCACCTCCCCAACCATTACCCACCCCAATCACCCACCCATCATCCATGTTGCAGGGCTGCATAGGGTGCCAATGTGGTCCTGCAACATGGATGATGGGTGGGTAATGAGTGAGGAGGTACTTGTCTAAAAACACCCTGGGTGATCAAACAGAATGTGTTTGGGCTCCATAGGGAATCAATACATGAGGTCCAAGAATAAACTTAATATTACAACACAAGTGTGGGAAACACTGGTGTAAGATACAGGCCCAAGGAGCTTCAACCATGGGGAGACTCAGTCTATGGAGGATACCTGATGATTCAGGAGGAGGCCTTCAACAAATGGCCCCATGAATAAACTAAAAATGATAACATATGCACAACATAGGATTCAGGCCCGCAAGGCCTGCAGTGCATGGAGACCTGGGCCCTGAAAGGAATGTTATATTTTACTGAACATAAAAAATTAAATACAGGAACATTTTCCTTTTGCTAATAGGTGAGTCAGTGTGTTGTGTTCTTCAAAGGGTTAGGAGGGGCCCCACACCACCATTTTGTACAGGGCCTTACTTCCCTGGGTCTGGACTGAGTTTTGTTGTCATGGGAGTCAACAGAGAAGCTCCTGCCATAGCCGCACCATTGGCATCCCCTGACACAGGGGAATTTGTGAGGCCCAAGGTAAAAACACAATGCAGGGCCCTCACCTCCTTCCCATGGCCCTACCCAATTTAAAGTTTTGCAGTCTGGTGTTTGTTTTTACAAACAAAGTGCCATACAAGTGGCCAGGATAAGTGACCACAGCTCCCTAAAAACCATTGCATTAGAGCTCTCGGTGTGGAAAGAAGAGACCAGCTGCACTATTGTCATGTGACATACACAGAATACTTGTCTCCTTTCAGGACACCCTTCCCCAATGGCAGGAACAGCAGCGTCAGCAGCACGTGGACTCGGAGGCAAGCGCAAGAGTCGGGAAGGGTTAATGGAACTTGAGCTGCTGCACCGTCCATAGTGCTTTCCCTCCCCAAGTGCCTCTCAGCCAAGAGGTTTTGAGGGGGTGGGGGGAGCAGCTGCAGGCCTTTGAAAATGGCAGGCCCCAGCTGGGACTGCTGCAGAGCCCAGCTCCACTGGGATCCCAGTTGGGGCATGTAAGTTGCTTTGGGTAGTGGTGGAAGCAGCCAACAGCCTTTGAAAAGGGCAGCCCCTCCTCATGTCCTGTATTCTGGAGATGCATCAATGGCCACCCTAGCTTGGATAGGCCCTCACTACACTGCTCCCTCAGAGCTAGAACAGAACCAGGTTTTTCACCCATTTTCCATCTCTGAAATGCCCTATGCAGTGCTGTGATGTCATGGTGCTCCACAAGGTTAGGGTTACATGAGAAGGGTGTGTGTGTGTGTCATAAAAGTCCTTTGTCCTGCCCCCTGTAGACATTGTGATATCATGACCCTCAGTAAGGGACAGGAGGATTACATCTGAAAGGAAGGCCACCTTACCACAGGGTGACACAGGATGACTGCCTCATGCCCTGCTATTTCCTTCTGAGAACCCTGCAATGACTCCCATATTCACCTGGGCAAGGTGTGTGCGGGGGGGGCTTCACTCTATCCCAGCAGGGCCCCAAAGAAGACTGCCTTTAGGCCCCCACAGAGCATGCCTCCAGTGGGGCAGGGACACAGGGGAGTGAGTGGGATCACCAGAGCCGCCGCCCCCACCCCTTTTATCTTCAGCCTGGGCTAGTGTTGCCAGATATGCAATTTTTCCAGGACACTTATGAAAAATACATGTTGAAGGTCCTGCATTGGCACCTTACCACCAACGCAGGCCCTGCAACATGTATTTTTTTAAGTGTCGGGGCGGGGGGAGGATTGCATATCTGGCAGCCCTACCCTGAGTCCCATAAATTTCAAGGTCAGCCCTACTGAAAGGGGTATGACAGTTCCTTTGTCCCACCTCCTCCAATGTGATCCTGCCCACCCCACCCCATGCAGGTTTCCTCCTGGGTGACACTGGGATTATTTTCTCTTCTCTCCCTAATTTGCATAGCAATATTCCTCATAACGGGAGGTGCAGTCTGCCATCCCCCCGCTGGGGTGGAGGGAGGAGCCAGGTTCAGGGTCCACACGTGGGGGACTGTTGCTGCTAAACGTGAGGTGCATTGTGAACAAGGCCCCAATCGTACGGGATATAATCTCGGAGGGGGCTGTGGAACTCGCCTGTATTACAGAGACTTGGCTGGATGAGATGGCTGGACCAACCTTAGTGGATCTCATTCTGGCTGGGTATGCCGTGCAGCATCAGCCCCGCATGGCTGGCTGGGGAGGGGGTGTAGCGATTGTTTTGAGAGAGGACTGGCCTGTTAGGAGGTATCCAGTTCAGGAGATTGTACGTATTGAGGCCCTCCATGTGGTGTTTGATTTGGCTGGGGGCAAGCTAGGGGTGCTGCTAATATACCGGGCCCCTTCCTGTCCAGCAGCATCTCTTACCGCTGTAGCAGAGCTGGCCTCGGAGGTAGTGCTGGGCTCCTCCAGGACTTTGGTCCTGGGGGACTTCAACATCCATGCTGATGCCGGCCTTGTAGGAGCGGAGCGAGAATTCATGGCTGCCATGGCAACCATGGATTTGCCCCAGGTGGTTATCTGTCCGACCCATGTGGGGGGGCATACCCTTGACCTGATCTTCGGTTCTGGCCTTGAGGCGGGGGGTCTGGTGGTGGTGGAGGTTAGGGCAGTGCCCTTGTCATGGATGGACTATCTCCTTCAGGCCAGTCTCTCAGTGCACCCCCTCCAGAAGGGGAGTGGGCCAGTTAGGATGGTCTGCCCTCGAAGGCTGATGGAACCCCAGCGGTTCCAGGAAGCCCTGGGGGAGTTATCCCTGAACCTGGACGGTCACTCTGTCGATGAGCTGGTCCAGCATTGGAACATCTTGCTGGGGGAGGCCATTGAAAGGGTGGCTCAGAGATGCCCTCTGCCTCTGTCTCGTCACTGCAGGGCACCTTGGTTTACAGAGGGGCTGCGGTGTATGAAGCGGGTAGGCAGGAGGCTGGAGCGATGCTGGCATCGGAATAATCTGACTCCGACTGACTTCTCCATAGGGCCCATTTGAGGTTCTATGTTGAGGCTGTGAGGACAGCAAGGAGGGAGTTCCTTGCTGTCCTCATAGTGTCTGCGAAGTCACGCCCGGAAGAGTTGTTTCGGGTGGTGCGGGGGCTGGTCAGTCCGGCCACACTCCGCTTGGACGGGGACTTGTCCCAGACCCACTGTGAGGAGTTTGTCACCTACTTCGCAGACAAGATCGCTCGGATTCAGAGTGACTTTGACACTGGATTAAGAGCAGTAGGCGGAGAGCGCGAGGTGGTGGAGGCCCCGTCTGGTCCAACTTTGTGGAGGGAGTTTCAGGAAGTGACGCCAGCCAATGCGGTGGATGACCTGGGGTCTGTGCGGGCCACCAGTTGTGAACTCGATTCATGCCCGTCCTGGCTGGTGAAAGCCTCCAGGGAGACGTTGGGGATGGTGCTGGTGAGGGTGGTCAACCCGTCCTTGCAGCAGGGGAGGTTGTCGCCTAGTCCCAAGGAGGCTGTGGTGCGCCCCCTGCTGAAGAAACCATCGTTGGACATGGGCGCACTTGCCAGCTATGGTCCTGTCTCTAACCTTCCCTTTTTAGGGAAGGTTATTGAGCGGGCGGTGGCGACCCAGCTCCAGGCGCATCTAGATAGCATTGGTTTCCTGGACCCATTTCAATCTGGGTTCTGCCCCGGCTATGGCACCAAGACAGCACCGGTGGCCTTGGTCGACGACCTCCGCTGGGAGATGGATGCAAGATGTTCAACATTTCTCATCCTGCTAGATCTCTCAGGCGCTTTTGATACCATGGACCATGGGCTGCTGTTGAGATGGCTGCATGACCTGGGGGGTCTGGACGGGACTGTTCTTGAATGGTTCTGCTCATTCCTCTCGGGGAGAAGCCAGCGGGTGGTGCTGGGAGCGGAGACATCTTGCCCCCGCACTTTATCCTGCGGCGTTCCGCAGGGTTCCATTCTG
>QEPC01001877.1:168560-188468 GCA_003113815.1 Sphenodon punctatus | reverse complement strand
TTATCTTCCCCCACCTTTATTTATTTATTTGTTGTTTTTATCCCAGCCTGTTTATTGTAGTGTTTTTATGGATTGTTTAATATTTTGTTTTATAATTGTTTTTATGATGAAATTGTTAGCCGCCCTGAGCTGTTCGCAGGAAGGGTGGGATACAAATTGAAAAAATAAAATAAATAAATAAAAATAATAACTATATCAGAAGGATGAAGTTCTGACACTGTCTCAGCTCTTACCCAATTCTTTGGGACTTGGTATTTTTAGCACAATAGGCAAGTGGTTCCGAGATGACACTAACCCACGGGGGTTTTGTGGCCTGGAGAAGAGGAAGGGGACAGAGTTGCTGTCAGGCACCTCTCATGGTCAGGTTAAAGTAGCAACAGGATCAGGTCCCAGCAGGATCAGGGCAGACAGGCACCAAATCAAAACAGGAAGTCAAAATACATACTCAGAAGAATCCAGGCAAAAGGTTGAACCTGAAAAGCAGTCCAAGTGGCCAGGGTCAGGCAGAGGCAGGAACAGGAACAGCAAGACAGACAGCAGGCCGCAGAAGCCAGGAATCCAGTCAGACACACAAGCCTACTTGTTGCTCTGACTGACTCCTGCTTCCTGTCAAGTGCCTCATATACTGGGCACATCCAGCAGGGTCCAATCACACCCTGGTGGGCAGGGACCCCATCAGACACCTAAACAGGAAGGCAGGGTTAGGGCTGAATGTGGAGCCCTTTTTGTTTTCATGAGATCTCGTGAGATTTCGTGCCAGAGATGAAGATCTCAGTCCCAGTACAAAATCTCACGAGATATCATAAAAGGAGAGAGAGAGAGAACTGCCCGTGTGCAGAATGGCCACTGGGGCCATTCTGTGCATGCACAACCCTTTCCCCAAAGTGGCGCTGCAGCGTCACCACCATTTTGGAAAGGGGCAGCCATTCTGTGCATGTATAGAACAGCTGCCCTTTTCCAAAATGTCAGCAACCTACAGGTGCCATTTTGGAAAAGGGCTGTGCATAAGCAGAACTTCCCCGGCAGCTATTTTGCACATGCAGTTTTGTTTGTTTGTTCTCTCTCGTGCTTCTTGGCAAGAAAAACAGCCAAGACACTGCTTGTTCTCAGCTTGGTCTTGTTTGTCAGAACTAGCCGAGAACCATGATTCTCACAGAGAAACAGGAAAATGGTTTCAGCCCTATGCAGGGTCTCCAGGACTGAGACAAGGGTCTCAGCCTAGCCTCACTGGTAGTGTAGTGGCATTAGCCACTTTTGCCAGGGTCGCAAAGGTGCTGGTTCGAAGTCAGGTCCTGACAGTTGCTTCCATGGCTCATGCAGGCCTTTGGGACTACAGGAGGCAGACCATGGGCCCAAAGCACAGCACCACCTAGAGGATGCAGCATGTATTCCTACCCTCTCTGGTCTCAGTATGCAACAGATTTCCCTTTGACTATCTTTCACATGCACCAGCAATATAGTTGTTATGGGTGTGTTGAGATAGAAGAGGATGGCAGACAGGTGAGGTTTAACATGTTGAGACCTAAATAATTTAAGCCCAGTCCTTCAAATAAATAGGGGTGAGTGACTGATTCCCCAGAGGATAATGCAAGGAAGCTAAGATACGAACAAAGCATCAGTCCAGTGAAAAAGGAGTCTTTCCTAGTTACCAACAGTTGACCAAGCCAGCACAGTCCTGCTCTGAAACTCTCTCTCCCACCAACATCCAGAGAAGGATCGATTAGCCAATAATACCTTTATTATTGGGGGGGGAGCTCTTGTCTCCCCAATCTTCTCTTCCCCTGCACAAGTACTTTCCTCTCTGTGCAACATCATTCTGCATGAATTGGCAACAGAGGGTGAACTCAATGCCTTCCTCATTACAGCCCAGACCTTGGCCCCTTGAGCTGAAGGAGCATCATCATTAATCGACGGAAGTAGTAAGCTATATTTTTTATGTAGCTCAGCCACCAGGAGGGGCTGTGACACATTGTGAGAGTTCAGTTAGAGAATGCTGATCCACAGCTGCAGAGCCTACAATAAGATCTTAAATTTGGTACCACAGTGGGAGGGTTCACTCTGTGGAGTTTTGGAGGGAAGGCCCCTGGTCAAATCCACCTGCCTCTGTTCACAGAAAGCTGCCTGCTCCTGTCATAAACATAAACTGCCCGGCACTGAGAAGACTGGCTGAGAAGCGCTGGCTGCTGTGATTCATCTCCCGAGAGCTGAGTGAAAACAGAACGAACTGCAAGCTACTGTGCTGGCCCTTGTAATTTCCACCCAGCCGGGCCCAGTGTGGTGAAACGAGGCAGTTCTCAGAAGCCAGGCCTCTGAGTCATCTCACCTTACACTGCGGTTTGCAAAGATTTGCCACACCAGATTATGTGAAATTTGGTTTCATGATATTCTGGTGCTCAGTGCAGGTAGAATCATGGGGGATGGGAGCAAGGTGGAGGTGATCCCAGCCATGGAGGTAAAACTGGGAATGTGGGCAGGGGGATGGCGGGAGTGTATGGGGCAGGACTTGCTTAATTGCAAATCCCCTGTGGCTAGGGTTGCCATACCTCCCCTTTAATCCAGGATGCTTATGAAAAATATATATCCAGTGCAGCCATGCACCATGTATTTTTCTGGCCACAATCATCCATGCTTTTATTACCTCGAGACTGGACTACTGCAACACACTCTATGTGGGGCTACCCTTGGTGCTGGTTCGGAAGCTGCAGCTGGTGCAGAATGTGGCGGCCCGTCTCTTCACTGGGATGAGCTGACGCGAGCACATTGCACCAGTGCTTCGCGCGCTGCACTGGCTGCCAAATGCCGATAGTTTTTCGGGCCCAATTCAAGGTGTTGGTGTTGACCTTAAACGGCTTCGGCCCCACCTACCTTCAGGACCACCTCACCCTCTGGGGGCACCCTCCTACCACGAGGAGGGCGTTCTCTGTGGCTGTGCCGCGGCTGTGGAACTCCCTCCTGTTGGAGGTTCGCTTGATTACCGACCTTCCCTCTTTCCGCAGACAATGTAAGACCTGGCTGTTCCACTGGGCCTTGATGGGGTGGGTGGGTATGGGGTTTTTTAGGCTGTTTTAATTGTAGTTTTATTATTGTGTATTTTTAATATGTTTTTAAAATGTTAGCCGCCCCAAGATGCAGACAAAACTGTAGGCGTGGCTGGAGGAGGTACAATTCCTTAGGGAAGAGCAGAACGGTTTTAGGGCAGGTCGCTCTACATCTGATCACTGCCTAGTATTAAGCCATCTTGTCTGCAAATATTCCTGTAATTCAGAGCTTTACGCTGCCTTTGTAGATTTTCAGGCAGCGTTTGATTTGGTTTCCAGAAACCACCTTTGGTATAAACTGTCATTGACCTCAATTGATCTAAGGCTCCTCTTCCTCATTCGGAGGTTGTACTCTGATACTTCTTTACGTGTAAGGACTGATCTGAGGGGCTCTTTGTCCAAACCAATATTAACGGAGCATGGAGTCAAGCAGGAGTGTGTGCTCGCCCCCACACTCTTTAATATCTATGTAAACAATTTGATTGCCTACGTCACCTCTTCCAATAATCATCCCCCTAAGATTGGGAATAGGGAGACGGCTATTCTATTGTATGCAGACGATGCCATACTATTGTCTAGAACCCGTGTGGGCTGAGGTAGGCAGTTGCGATTACTGGGCCAATATTGTGCTGCAAATTATCTGGAGGTCAATAATGAAAAAAACAAGGTCATGCTTTTTTCACCTCGGCGGATACATAGGTGGTTTTTGGATAGCCACAAATTGCAACAGGTCACTAGCTATAAATACCTCGGAATGATCTTTCAGTCTAATGGCAGTTGGGCTGCCCATTTGGCAGCTGCCTGTAGTCAGGCTAACTTGCTGGGGAGGGCGATTGACCCTTACTTTAAGTCACAGGGTGGATACCTGATAATGCCAGCTATCAGGGTATATAGAGCTAAATGCCTTGCCCAGTTCCAATTTGGGGCTCAATTTTGGGCCCTGGGAAGAGCTACTACCCTTGAGCGACTACAAACAAAATTTCTTAGGACACACCTTGTGCTGCAGTTCGGCTGGAGTGCGGGGTATTACTCATAGACACTCTTGTTTGGATACTTGCGCTCTCGTATTGGTTGAAACTCCATTACTGGTTGGCTGCCCCACTGGCATCTGCTACGCTAGTGGATCAGTTTTATAGCCCATGGGCCAGGTTGGTGGTGAGGAAGCTGAATAGCATAGGGCTATCGTCAGTCACCCTTTGCTCCCTGGGATATTTAACCGCAAAAAAAGTAATTAAACAAAGACTTATAGATATTAGCCAGCAGGAAGAGCTGGCCAATCTACGCTCTAAAGTAACCATGGTAGAATTTATGGACTTGTATGAATTTTCCCAGCTCCCCCCTTTGTATTTTACATACCAACTCCACCCACATATTAGAAGGTGTTTCAGAATGGCAGCATGAATGTGTTCCCTACGCCTACTACGGAGGGCCACTTTCAGGGCCTTCCTCCATCCCTTTGTTACTGTAGTTGTGCCCCCTGGGCTGTGGGCTCTTTGGAACATCTTTTATTTTTATGTGTCAATTTGCGGGATAAACGAGATACATGGTTAACATGTCCTGAGAGAGGGGGATTGAGATTTGCGGTACCTCTCTTGTTAGTGTGTTTGGAAGGTCATAACGAACTTCTTACCAGGAATGTGGCCTCCTTTCTTTTTGATATTCTTAAGGACAGGAGACCCAGATAACTTGGCTCCTTTTATTGAAACTTGTATCCCCTGATCCCGGGGATTTATTTTGTGTCTTTATGTTTTGTTTGCTAAGATTCGCCCTTTTCTCTCGAGTTTCTGCTAGGGAGCTGAAGGAGCAACATCTCTCTGAAGAAGCCTTCCTGCTCTACACTCCTCCAAGCCATCCGCCTTCGCTGTCATGTTAGTGTGGCTTTATGCCCCGCCTCCCTCCTACTCCAGACGTGGTGGGGCCTGGTGCTGCAGGGCTGCTGTTTCTGGGTGCAGCTTGATGATGTGGCCAGCCCACGCTGCTCTGGATCTCTGGTGATCTCCAGGTTGGAGTGTGGGGCCGCTCTACTATTGAGCAGTGCCATATATTGTTCCATCTAATGGCCAAATACAGGGCAAGGAATGGGGTATTTTATGTGGCCTTCCTTGATTTGAAGGCCGCTTTCTACACCATGGATAGGGATTTGTTATGGATGAAGCTCCGGGGCTATGCAATGGATGAGAGGTTAGTAAGTCTAATCTCCTCTCTATACTGTCACACTTCATTGGTGGTAAGGGTCGACATGGAGGGCCATGTCACTGCCCCAATAGCCACAGGGGTTGGAGTTAGGCAAGGGTGTGTATTGGCCCCACTTTTATTTAACCTTTTTATTAATGAGGTATTTAGCCAGATGGCGGAAGTGAGATTTTTTTCCCCCGGAAGGCCTACTAGCGTGACGCTACGTCTGAAGCCGGCAGCCACAGCCGGCGCTGAGGCCGCTGGACCGCCGCCGCCACCCACAAGCACTGAAGCACTGCAGCTCAACAAGCACTGCAGCACTGAAGCAGAGCAGGTACAATGGATCCTACACTTAGGGGAATTTTTTTCTTTAAATCCAGGCTGGGCAGGGGGTGTCCCCCCTTCCACCCGCACAGCCTGGGATGGGGAGGGGGGAGGAATTTTTTTATTCCATTGATTTCAATGGGGACACAGTGCCCCATTGAAATCAATGGAATAAATCCGGTACCGGTATACAGAATTTAATCCGAAAATCCGGTTTTTTGAGAACCGGAATCCGGTAAATCCGGTAGCCAGTAATGGCTCGGGGTCCCATGTCTAGTAAAAATACAGTAAAATCCCTTAAAAAGATCTCCCCACCTTCACCCCAGAAGCCCATTGTAGCACCTTGGGCTTAGCCTGGGTATAGTGTCCATAGGATCTGGCCCTCAATGACCCAAGCTCACTCAGGGTATTAGCTTTTAGCATCCATTTACTTATATCTGTGCTCAAATCATCCACTATCCCAATATATAATATTCAGTCCAGGACCAGGCACCAACCCTCTGGCTCTCACAATCCCATAACAGAGCTCACAGCTCTTCCCTCTGGAACACAGCCTTTAGTTCCCTTAACTCTGGCACCCTCCTCCACAACATGGCTCATTATACAGAAGACCGAGCTCCCACAGCTCCTGTCTCCTTCACAACACCCCCAATTCTGGGCCCTCTTAGGGCGTTTATACACGAGCGTGCTCAGAAGCGGTATAGCTGGTTATGCCGTATTGATTGTAACTGCACATGTCACAGTTAAACAGCGGGGCAAATCCGTGTTTTCCTCCTTGCCGCATTAATCTCTACGATGTGTCTGATTTTTAAAAGAGCGTCAGACGCGTCGCAGAGTGTCTATCTCCCTGCGCTTCTTTTTGCGTGCGTCTGTGCGTCTGCGTTGCCTTGCCGACTTTACCGGAAGTGACGAGCACGCTGAGTGCTCGTTCTCCATTTTCCTCTCCAAACGGCTGAAAGAGAAGGTGCTCATGGGGGCTGGGGGATACCAACGGGTTCAAGCAAAGCAATGGGGTGCAGAAGTCACTGGGAGGGAGAGTCAGTGGGAGGGAAAGGGATATCATGGGGGCTGGGGGATACCAACGGGTTCAAGCAAATTTTTTTTTAAATTTATTTGCACTGCAGGAAAAAATGAGTCAAACCGCTCCAGCGCCGCTCAGTCAATCATCCCGTTCTAAAGCACTGGTATGGTGTCGTGATGAAACAATTGCTTTTATTGAAATTTGGGGACAGAATCATTTCCAGTAGGTTCTTGGTGTTGCCTACAGGAACATTGAGACATTTGAATGAATAAATAAGTTTATTGTTTAGCCGTAGGCCTTAACAAAAATACAAACACATACTTTGATAAAACTAAATATGCAAATTAAAATATCACTATACATAATCCCAGCAAAATATGAACCAAATAGCATCTATGTGCATGGATACTATGTACAGTGTTACTATAAACACCCCCTTCCCAAATCCCCTCCCTTACCCAAAATATATCTATCCGTAACGCAACAGGGAAACAATTTAATACACTCCCCTAGGGAACAAAGCCTGGATTCGAGGTCAGCTCTGCTGTAATATATGCCATAGTATTTGTAGCCAGTCATACCAAGTCACCCAGCTGTTACCTGTACTATATCCCATCCCCTTCAGTTAAAGGTTACATGCTAATCGTATATGCAGTATAGCTTGCGCACAGCTAGCTACTGCTCTGGATAGGTCAGAATCCACTGGATTGAGTATATTCCTCCTACTCAGCCCAGCCTCCTCAATTCGATCTCCCAAGAAACGGATTCTAGGGCCTACAAAAGCAGTACATCTAAAGAGGATGTGGTCCACTGTGTCCACCTCCCCTAACTGGCACAGTGGACACAACCTCTGGGCCTGCAGAATCCTCTATACCAACCCTCCACAAGTGCCGAGGGAAAAGAATTTACCCTCAGCTTAAAAAAAGCTACACGTTTTCCCGTGGCCGTCCAGGTGAAGAGATAGTAGTCACTGGGTTCGGTAGGGTTAAAGGGGACGTAGGCTAGTGCAACCCTCTGAGCTGCAAGCATGGCCTCCTCTAGTTGTATCGTCTGGTCCCGCACCCTCCTTACTATCAAGCTCTTGGCCGCGGCAAACCCCACCGGCCTCAGGGCTTCAGCCGAAAACCCGAGGCGGTGGACCTCCTTCTCTGCCGCCTGGATCCAAGTAGCCCCTATTCCTGCTTGGATCGCCAGGGAAAGTAGCGAGGATTCCCCAGCCGGGAAAAGGACCACTTTGGCCCAAAAAATGACCACAGCCTGCAAGGCGTAAGCTTGCAGGGGAATACATAAAGCCTCAGACCTAAGAATAGCCTGAGGCAGCCCCCTAGGGGCACCCAGGATGGATCTTAAAAAACTGTTATGTATTTCTTCGAATTGGGACAGTCGAGACATTTGAGAGCATTGCAGCGATCATGCGACAGCGTGGGTTCCGTAGAACACCAGAACAGTTGCGTGCAAAGGCAAAGGCACTGAGAGCGCAGTACAAAGCTGATAAGCAGCAGAACAGCAAATCAGGCAACAATAGGATGGATTGGGAGTTTGAAGAGCTGCTTGACAAATTTCTCCGCATTGGTGAAGAAGTTCTTGTTCCTATTATCTGTGGCAACAATGTCATTCGTACAGGAGGGAGAGGAAGGAAAAAGAATGAAGAAACAAATTCCAATCAATTGTCGAGTGATGTTCAACAGCTCACAGAGCCCTTTTTCTGCCTATAAGAACCAAGAAGAAGTGGATGCAGATTGCCTTACAGCAGAAGTCAATTGTGTGTCAGATTTTGACACAAACACACAAGATTGGGTATTGAACATTATTGAGAACCCAGCAGCCGACAACAAAGCGGGAAACACATCAGCATGTTATAATGGTACTGGTAAGATACATTGTTGTTTTTCATGATATTTCATGTGAACAAATTAACATATTTCTTTAACATATCTCCTTGCATTAACGTCGACCTGTCCCCTTGCTGTGCATTACATTATTTGACTCAAGTGTGGTGTTGTTTAGTTGTGGCCACTGATGGCTGTAAACTATTTGTCGCGACAAACAGTGCGCCGTTATAACTTTGATTATTTTCTGGTCTTTCTATAGACAGTGAAACTCCCTCTGGGAGCGGGATGCAGGCAACCGAAGGACAGAGGAGAACTCCAGCTTCCCACATGCAGGACCTGAGAAGGAGAAGAGTCCGTAGAACAGCGTTGGCAAGAGAGCTAACGAATCAGAGCAAGGCAGCTGTGTCCGAAATTGCATCTGCCTTAAAACAAACAATGAAAAGCACTCTGCACCAATACTCCTCACATAACAAGGCATTACTGGATCTCCTTTCAAAGCATCACCAAGATAATCTGCGGTGTAAAGAAGCATACAAACATGAGTTGGCAAGAACTGCATCATCAATAAATGAGCTAGCAAATAAGGTATGCAGTACGGCATGCCCAGTAGCTCCCTCTGCTGCTGTGCGTGCATTACCTCCTTGTCCTGAATCACCACCACACAACCGAATGAGTAATGAAGAAAACGACCCACCGACCACTGGCTGTGCTGTAAATGGAGAGTCACATTTACCACCACCACAGCGAAATGAACATTCTGTCCCCAGGAAAGCACGAACACAACGAGCATTACTGCCACGCAAACCATACTCTCCGTAGATGCAAACAGTCTGCCATTTAAATGCTTTGAGATCAGTATTGCTGATTTCAGTGTTACTGAAAACAAATTTCAAAAATGTCAAGTGTTGCACATATTTACTGTAGATATGGTGTGTTGTGCTGTTAGTGGCCGTAACAGATATGTTGATCATAGTTGTTCTCATGGTATCTTTAGCAGTGTATGCAGCTTGTAAAATTAAACTTTAACTGTTTTTTGTTAACGTATACAAGTTGGGAAAATAAAATTGATTTTAAAATGTTTATATTCAATTTCTATTAAACCAAATAGTGTAATGTAATTACAATATATCGACACATGTAATGCATTTTTAGAAAATGTATTATTTTCACTTTTTTTTTTTTAAAGCCATTCACTAGATTTGCTACTACAATTGAACTCCGTAGTTGTTGTTATTTTTAAATGTAGCAGTGGCAAGATGCTGGCCCGCTATTACTGGTCGCTGGTGACTGTGCCTGTGACTCAAGGCAATTGGGAGCAGAGGCCCAGCAAATCAAAACCAGCACCTTGAATTGTGCCCAGAAAGATATAGGATGCCAGTGCAGACCATAAAGCACCAGAGTAATGTGCTCATGGTGACTCACCCCCAAAAGGAGCCAGGCCGCCGCATTCTGCACCAGCTGCAGCTTCTGAATAGTCATCAAGGGCAGCCCCATGTAGAGTGAATTGCAGTCATCTAGGCTTGAGGTAATGAAAGCTTGGATAATGTTGGCCAGATTGGAATCAGGAAGAAAGTGTCGCAGCTTCCTCACCAGATGGAGTTGGTGGAAAACACTCCTGGACACCTCCACAACCTGGCAATTCAGGTGCTGCAAGGGGTTCAGAAGCACTCCAAGGCTCATACCTCTCAAGTGTCCTGGATTTTCCAGGACAGCCCTGCTTTAAAATCCCTGATGGCTTGCAAATTGCTATCTTTCGTACTTCCCTTCCTAGAGACTCTGCAGCAGGCAGATAAAAAAGAGGTGTTAACTCAGGGCTGTCTTGGAAAATCTGGGACACTCGAGAGGTATACCAAGGCTGCGAACCTGAGTAACTAGAGGAGGGCAGACCCCCTCAATGGCAGGGGTCCCAATCCCCTTCAAGTCACAAAGTTGGCAAACCATCATCACTTCAATCTTGTTGGATTCAGTTCAGTCAGCTCACCCTCATGCAGTCCCCAACAGCAGCCAGGCACTGGGTAAGCATCGAGACTGCTGGACCTCGTTTGGATGAAAAAAAGAGAAAATGATCTGAGTGTCATCAGCATACTGATGGCATTTCACTCCAAACCTCTGAATGAGCTCAACTAGCAGCCTCAGATACACATTGAACAAGAGGGGAGACAGGGTGGAACCAGCGGGACACTACAGAGGAGGTCCCAAGGGGATGACAAGCAACCTACCATCACCACCTGTTGGGACTTTCTCAATAGGAATGAACAGAACTACTCAAGAGCAGCCCTGTGCATCCCTGCCAAGTCCCGCGGTTGTGTCAACAACACCTCATGATCAACTCATGTATCAAAGGCTGCTGAAAGATCTAGCAAGATCAACAGGGCACAGTTCCCCTTGTCAATCTCCAGGTGTAGGTCATTGACCAAGGGCACAAGCACAGTCTCCATGCTATACTGTGGATGAAAACCCAACTGGAATGGGTCCAGGAATACAACATCATTGAGATGAGCCTGAAGTTGCTGGGCAATCACCCATTCAATAACCTTCCCTAAAAAGGGAAGGTTCGAGACAGGCAATAGCTGGCTGGGGAGTCCACATTCAAAGATGGTTTCTTGAGCAGAGGCTGGACCACCGCAGTTTTAAAGGCATCTGACAACCTACCCTCTCGAAGGGAGGCATAGACAACCACAACCAGCAACAGCCCCAATGTCTCCCGACTGGCTTTCACCAGCCCGGACAAGTAAGGATCTAATTCACAACTGGTTGCCCTCATTGCTCCAAGCACATTCTCCACACCAATTGAAACTGATCCAAACAAACAGGACAAGGACAAGCTTCCACAACCCCAAACTCTGACTGTAGGTAAAAATGCAGCACACAAGTCAGTCATGGTGAATATGAGCGATTTTATCTGCAAATTATTTAATAAAAATGTCACAACAGGCAATAGATGACACTAGTTCATAGGAGAGATAGACTGGATTAATAAAGCCATCCACCACCTGGAACAACTCTGCAGGATGAGACTTTGCCGACACTATGATAGTTGAGAAAAAAAGCTTTCTTCTCTATCATCAGGGATTTGTTTTTAGGGATTCGTAGTCTGTCAGGAGGTATCCGGTGCAGGCCATATCAGGGGTAGAGGGCCTCCATCTTGTGTTTGATTTGGCAGGGGACAGAGTGAGGGTGCTGCTGGTATACCGTGCACGTACCTGTACGACGGCATTCCTACACACTCTGATGGAACTGGTGTCGGACGTGGTGTTGCACTCACTGAAGACTTTGGTCTTGGGGGACTTCAACATTCACGCCGATGCTGGTCTTGGCAGGGCGGAGCGTGAGCTCATGTCCTTCATGGCAACCATGGGCCTATCCCAAATTTTCAAAAGCCCAAAGCATGATGGGGGACATACCTTGGACCTGATTTTTAGCACTGGCCTTGAGTCAGGGGATCCGTTGATGTGGGAGGTATCAGCAGAGTCCTTGTCATGGATGAATCATTACCTCCTGCTTGCACATCTCCTGGCATATGTCTGTACCCGGAGGGATGTGGAACCGTTTCAGATGGTTCGCCCCTGGAGACTAATGGAACCTGAGCGATTCCAGAATGCTCTTGGGAAGATACCCTCTGATCTCGACCGCCCGCTCTATGACCTCGTGGCGCTATGGCATGCCGTGTTGGTTGAGACCATCAACCGGACAACTCCAAGGCATCCGCTCCACTGGCGGTGGCTCCTTGGGCCTCCGCTGTTTATGGAGAATCTGAGGCTGTTGAAACGTGAGGGGCAGCGGTTGGAGCGACGGTGGCGCCATTCGCATGCTGAAGCCGACAGACTGCAACATAGAACTAGTTTACGTGCCTATGCCGTTGCTGTAAGGGCAGCAAAAAAAGATTTTTTTTGCTGCCTGTATGGTCTCTGCTAAATCTCGTCCAGTGGAGCTTTTCCAGGTGGTGAGGGGGTTGGTCAGGCCTCCCTCTCTCCACCTAGAATTAAAGTCATCTACTGCCCGCTGTGACATTTTGTTGATTATTTTGCAGAGAAGATCATCTGGATTCACCACAACTTCAATGCCACACTTATTGCAATGCATGAACCAAAGGTTGTGGAAGCCCCGCCGGGTCCAGTTGCATGGGATCAATTCTAGTCGGCGTCATCTGATGAGGCAGAGAGTGTTCTTGGGACTGTTATGGCCACTTTTTATGAACTTGACACATGCCCGTCCTGGCTAGTTAAGGCCAACCGGAAGATGGTGAGGCCACTGCTGGCGGGGGTGATCAATGCCTCCGTTCAGGAAAGCAGAATGCTGAGCTGCCTCAAAGAGGTGGTGGTGCAGCTTCTGCTCAAAAAGCATTGGTCAACTTGACATTGGTTCCTTTGCCAGCTACTGGCCGGTCTCAAACCTTCCTTTTTAGGGAAGGTTATTGAGCAGGTAGTGGTTAAGCAGCTGCAGGAGCATCTGGACCACACCAGTTATCTGGATCCTGCATGACTTGGCTTTCGTCCGGGCTATGGCACGGAGACTGCGCTTGTGGCCTTGGTCAACGACCTTCATCGTGAATTGGATCAGGGCCGTTCGACCCTGCTAATTCTGTTAGATCTGTCAGCAGCTTTTGATACCGTTGACCATGAGTCGTTGGTGACTCGCCTGTGGGGCTGAGCCGGGGTGGGTGGGATTGTTCTTAAATGGTTCCGGTCCTTCCTGGCCAGAAGAACTCAGCGTGTGGTACTCGGGGACTGTTTTTTGTCCCCTCAAGATCTCACGTGTGGCATCCCGCAAGGCTCCATTCTGTCCCCTCCTTTTCAACGTGTATATGCAGCCACTTGGTAAGGTTGTGAGATGGTATGGGATGTGTTGTCATCAATATGCTGATGACACCCAGCTCTACTTGTCTTTTTCATCCGACCCAGGCCCAACAGTCTCAGTGTTTACCCAGTGTCTGACGGCTGTGGGGGACTGGATGAGGGTGAGCCAACTGAGGTTGAATCCTGACAAGGATGGTAGTAGGTAAGGCAGTGGATGTGGTGGCTCCCATCATTAGTGGAATTCGTCCTCCCCTGGCTTTCCGGGTTTGCAGTCTGAGTGTGCTCCTCGATCCACAGCTGCACCTGGACCTCCAAGTGGGGGCTGTGGTGAGCAGTGTGTTCCGCCAATTACATCTGGTTCGACAGCTTCAGCCATATGTTTCAGATAGTGACCTGGCTACTATCATCCATGCTTTCATTACCTCAAGATTGGACTATTGCAATGCCCTCTACGTGGGGCTACCCATGGCGATGGTTCGGAGACTGCAGCTAGCGCAATGCGGCAGCCCATCTCCTTGTGGGGTCAGGCCACCATGAGCACATTATGCCAGTACTCTGGGCTCTGCATTGGCTGCAGATATTCTTCCGGGCCCAATGCAAGGTGCTGGTTTTGACCTATAAAGCCCTATACGGCCTTGGCCCGACTTACCTGCAGGATCGCTTCACTCCCCATGCCATGAAGCGACCTCTGCAGTCCGCTGGGAACACCCATCTTGAGATCCTCCATGTGGCCCGGCGGGCCGCTATGGAGAAGGCGTTCTCAGTGGCCGCACCTAGGCTGTGGAACTCCCTCCCAGCTGAGGTTGGCCCCAGATCTCCCTTTCTTCCGCCATATGTGTAAGACCTGGCTGTACCACCTGGCTTTTGGCGAGGGAGATGGGGTGTAGGGTGGGGGTTAGGGTTGGGTTTGGTTCTGTTTTTCTTCTCTTTTATTGTATTATGGATTTTACATGTTTTTATTATGTGAGCTGCCCCAGGGGCTGCCTGGAGTAGGAGGGGGATAGAAAATTGTTTAAATAAAGTAAATAAATTTATATTATATACATTTATATACATTTATTTTTATATACATTTATGAGTCGCCCCATATGCCTACGGCATCCCGGGGCGATGTACAACTAAATAAATAAATCACAGCCACGGCACAGGTCTTCAAAAATGATCTATATTGCAATCAGTTGGCTTCAGCGTGAATCGAGTGCCACCTGCCCTCTAACCGCTTCCCCTCAGTTCAACAACCTCAGGTCCGTATACCAGTGGGTCGCAGTGATGGAAGTGGACACCTGGGTGCAGCTGTGTCAATGGCCATGGCCACGTTGTCATTTCACAAGGTGACCAGGTCATCAACGGAGTAGTCATCAAGGTCAGCGGGTAAATCCCTCGTAGAGTTCTGGAAATCAACTGGCTCTATTAGTCTCTGGGACTGGACCAACTTAACTGGTCCACCACCCCAATGGGGGCATAGGAGGACAGGGATCTGGGTCTTCAGAAGGTAATAGTCTGACCATGACAACTGTGTTGGGTAACCGCACCCCAAATAATCAGAACCCCCATTTCCAAGCTAGTGCAAAACATTAAATCCAATGGTGTGTCCCACCTCATGTGTTGAGCCAGATATTATTTGGGATAGACCCATGATTATCATAAAGGCTATGAAGTCCTGATCAGGCCCTGAAAAGTTAGTCTCAGTGTGTATGCTGAAGTCACCAAAGACTAAAAGTCTGGGCGACTTCAAGATCACCTCCAAGACCAACTCAGCCAAGGGGTTTGCTGTGCAGTGGGGCAGTCAGTACACCAACAAAATTCCCAATCTATCTCCAGTCTCGAACACAAGGTGGGCACACACTATATTGGACGAGTTAAGCACCGGACACCTTTGAAAGACCAGAGTATCTTTTACAGACCCCAGCCCCTGATCCTAAGTTGGTGGTGCTGCACCGAATATCCAGGTGGAGGCATCTGGAACAATATAGGCCCAGATGCCTCATCCAGCCAGGCCTCAGTAATGTATAGGTGGTCACTGGCCTCATAAGATTATTGATTTTCTATTTGCCACAGACCTTGCATTAAGTAGTATCAGCTTCAGATCGGGGATCCCACTAGCTTCAAGCCCCAAATATCCCGAGACAGGATGGGTGTGGGACACAGGGACACTGAGGGTGAAAACAAACAAGATGATAGCCCACATTAGCACCCAGCAGGTGGGTGTACTGTTCACCTGCCCATCCATTAGATTTTACCAGATGTTTGCCCACACACCCCACACAGTCCCCACTCATGGAGTTGTCCAAGGACATTACGAGTCTATCCTACCTACAGGCCAATGCATACTAATGTGCACCCATGCATTTGCCTTCCATCTATTAGCTTCACCTGCAGCCTCACCCACATCCAGGTCTGCCAGTACCATCGAGTCACGCCTAGCACAGCTACTAGAGGAGGATAGAGCAAGAGCGCTCCGATGGAAAGGAGGTCACAACCAGTGAAGAAGCCTTCTCTGGCTGTGACACCCCCCTCCTTTTCCATCAGAAGCAGCACTCGTTGTAAGGAGAAGGTCCTTCCTGCGCCCCGTGCTCTCTCCTCTTGCAGCTGCCTCACAGTCGATTGCTGATCACATGCTCAGGCGGCTGCAAGAGAGCAATCAGCTGTGAAGTGACTGCAAGACAACAGACTGGGGGGTGCAGGAAGGACCTTCTCCTCTTGCAGCTGCCTGAGCATGCAGGCACTGCTTCTGATGAAAGGGGGGGCGGGGGTCACAGTCAGGGAAGAAGTAGACTTCTCTGGCTAGGACTCCCCCTTTCCTTCAGAGCCAGGGTTGGGGAAAGAGAAAGCACTGAGTGGCTTTACACCAGCACATGAAATGTGGGCAGGGGACTGACCGTTTACTAGCTCTACACGCTAAAAAATATATGAGTGGGGGCTGCGCAGACCAATCACCAACTCGAGCAAGTTGTCTCATTTATAACCAAGTGCTTCTCCCATATCCCCAATGACCTTTCTTCCTGCCCCCTGCCATACCTCCCCATGCGCAACATGACCCCAGTTGGTTCAGTAGCCACCCTACGCTCCACACACACCCCAAACAAGTCCCTCTCTCCAGTTTCCCAAACTCCCAGAATCAATAATAACCCTCAGAGGGCCAATAGGGCGGGGGGTGGGTGGGTGGCTAGAGATTACTCCCTGAGCTCGGCATCTCCAAAGGTAGATTGCAAAGGAGACAAGGGGGGGGGGGGTGGAGAATACTTCCCCATCCCAAACTGACCCACCCTCCCCAGGGCAAGACTCCTTCCCATCCACCCCAAACTCATCCCAACCACACCCATATCCCCCATCCCAATAATACCCACAATCTTAACCCCCTCCCCCCGTGCACATACAGCCCTGACATAAACCCCAAACCCCTCCCCCCAGATCTGTAAAAAAAAACCTCACAGAGGAGACAGGACACAAACCCCAACTCATCCAAAACCCTACCATACCCCCTTTTGCCCCTACACCTCCCTCTCAGTCACCAAGGGGACTTGGTAAATTTAACCACCTCCCCCACCCCTCACTGAGGAATCCTGGAATATTCAACAAATTCAGCCACTCCCCTAACAAAACTCTTCTCCCTCCCACTCCTGCTCTTACCACCCCTCACCAGAGGATTAAGGCACCCCAACCCCACCCCAGATTCCCCATGCCCATACCTCCCCCTCTCACCGGGGGTCATGATACAGTCCTTCTCCCCCCCCCCTGCCCATACCCCCCTCACAGAGGGATCATGATACCACCTCCTCCTAACCCCCATGCCCATGCCACCACCCCATCAGAGGGGCATGGTGCTGCCTCCCATCCCTACCCTCTCCTACCAAAATCCCCCTGGTCCATGTCCCCCTAAAAGCCATTAAAACAAAACAAAAACAAACAAGGCCAGCCCCCAAATGGCTCTCAAATGGTGAATAGCCTTTGGTGCCAGCCTTCAGCAGATGCAGCAGGCAACTGCCTGCAAGGGCTTAAGTCCTTATGAGCTGGAGGGCCAGGGGTGGGGCAGCCCCAGGTGGAAACAGTCCCACCCCCTCATCCTGTTAGAAAAAAGAAACTGTCACTTTAATTCATTTTCAGTGTGTTCAGTTAAGCATATCATCCCCTTCAGCAGCGGTCCTGCTGGCCTGCATGTTATAGACAGGTTATTTCTAATGGATCCCAGGTGTTGCAGCCCCTTCCCTTATCACCATAGGCCCACCATAAGACAGGGATCTCCAATCTGGATGATCTGTAGGCCTGTGTTTTATGCCAGTGCTTCTCACATTCATGTTGTCCTTTCAGGTTTATTCAGGACATGTATTGGGTGGTTCTGCAACTCCCCTTCCCTCCAACACCCGGGCCCTGTGCAATTGCAAAGTCTACACTTGCCTGGATCTGG
This sequence comes from Sphenodon punctatus, assembly GCA_003113815.1. Classification (NCBI taxonomy): domain Eukaryota; kingdom Metazoa; phylum Chordata; class Lepidosauria; order Sphenodontia; family Sphenodontidae; genus Sphenodon; species Sphenodon punctatus. Next base: position 170,877 of record QEPC01001877.1, on the reverse strand, counting down.
CTCTGCACGCACACCTCAAGGCTCCTTCACCGCCAACATGGCGGTGACGGGCAAATTGTCAAGCCCCACCCCCGAATCAGGGCGGGGCAGGGGCCACGCAGCGAGGCCTGTTAGAAGGCCTCGGCTGCTGTGAGGAGAGAGGTTGCCAGGGCAACCGTCCCTAGTGTGCTGGCACGGGCCCGCGCCATGCAGGGTCTTTGGAGGCACGCCCCTTTTAGGCGGGCATGTCTCCTGTTTCACCGCGTGCAGCAACATTCCAGCACGTGGAGGCGACGAGACAGCAGCAAGAACCCCTTGCTGCTGCATTGCCAATCTCCAGCGAGGGAAAGAAGCGGCCTTCTCCCAGCGCAATGGGAAGGACCCGGAAGAAGGGAGGGATGCAGAAGAAGGCTCCGGTGGTGGCTGGGGTCCAACCGGACACCGTGAGGCAACAGGAGGACAACAGGGGGGGGAAAGACGAGTCCCCCCCTTCCCCCCAGGGCAGTAATGTTTGCGAGGCTCCTCCAGCGCGAGACCCACATGAGTGCGTGGCGCCGCGTTCCCGGTGGGGAGGGAGAGCCCTCAGGGACCATGGGGGTGGCGTGAGAAGGGAGGCCCGGGTCTCCACCGGAACTAGCAGCAGGCAGAGCAAGGCAGCACGGGGGCCAGGCCAGACACCCCCACCCCTCCCCCCCAGCCCAACAGGTTGTCCGCCAGGGAGGGCGAGTGGTAACCCCCCCAGTTCAGTATAGGCAAGAAGAGGATGAGACAAGGAGCAGTGGAGCTGAACCCCTCTTGGGACGTACCGGGCAGGGGCAAGATGGAGAGGCCACTGCCCTCCTGCAAGCGGGAACCAAGGGTCCCCAGGAGGGTATGTGTGGGTAACAGGGCCCCACCGCGATGTGGGCGGGGGGGGGGAACTACAACCCAAGGGGGAGCAGGTGATCCCGTGGGGCAGCAGGTAATGGTGGGAGGAGCCCCACTCCGATGCTGGGTGAGCAGGACCCCTATGGGGTACCTGGGTTGGCACTGTACCAGAGCCAGGGAGCAGGGAGAGCAGCGGGGAAAGGGCCTGAAGGCCGGGTGGGCCTGCGGCCTCTGTTTCTCTCTCCACAGAGGGTCCACCACCAGCTAGAAGACAGAGGACTCAGGAGCCCGGGCAGATGGAGGGCCCCTCAGATGCAGAAATGTGGCACAGGATCTTGGCCCTTGAGGCTGAACTCCAGAGTGATGAAAGGGACACCGAGGCGCTGCCACCGGCGAGACAACATGGAGGGGATCTCGGGGGCAAGCCAAGAGGAAGCGCCGGATTATCAGGTCAGGTTGTGCTGGTAACCAGGGACATGCCAAGGAGGGAGGGGGCACAGCAGGGTAGGAATATGATGGGGGCTGGAGTATGGCCCCTGCTAGAGAGGAGTGATAGCCCCTACCAAGTAGGCCCCCCAGTTCAACCTCCCCAGCTATGAGAAAACAGGTCCCCCAACCCAGTAAGCCAGGCAGGGCCCCCACAGTTAATGTCCCTAAACAAGGCATGGGTTTGGGTCACGCCCACGGTCCCCCCGGGTCCCACTCCACCAGCAGCGGGCACAGTGGGGATGGGGGAGATGGGTAGCACGCCGACGAGGGTGAAGGGTGGGGTTCCGGCCTGGGGCGTGTTCGTATCAGCCAAGGAAGGGGCCAGTCAGACCACACAGGCTGCCAGTTGTCCTCCCACACCACCAGGAGGGGGCATCCCTAGTGTGGCAGCCTGTTTTGGGAAGCACCTGCATCTGACCACAAAAGAAAAAAAAATTAAAAGGGGAATACGTGGACTTGTTCACGCTGCTGTTCAGTGACCCAATTGTGGATCACACTGAGCAGGACTACGAAAAGGAGAAAGAAAAATTCCGCTGCCCAAAGGCGGATTGCAATTGGGCAAATTGGACCACCACATTTGCAATCTATATGGGGGTCATTCTCCAGGCAGACCTGGGGAAAGGGTTAGAACGTCACAAATATTCCAACATAGTATGCAGGGCTTATGGGATTGGGCCAACCGGGGCGTGGTTGCGCTATGACGAGGCATTCTGTCATAGGGCAGCCAACACACCAGGGTTGAGGTGGGATACTCATGCACCTGACTTACGGTTGGAGTGCATGATAGATGCCACCAACGCACCGCGATCGGATAACGGTCACCCCCTGGTAAGAGGGGGGGGTCACCCCAGCAAATGAGCCATTTCACGGGGACAGTCGGACCCGGCCTGTGTTGGAAGTACAACCAGCTGGGACGGTGCAATTGAGCAACCTGCAGATTTCATCATGGGTGTTGGAACTGCGGGGGGGTGTGGGGGGGGGG
>QEPC01001877.1:154629-166154 GCA_003113815.1 Sphenodon punctatus | reverse complement strand
CGCGCTCTCCGCTCTTCCGCTGTCCCCTCCCTCGCTCTCCCTCGCTTCTCCTGCTCGCCCAACCGCCTTCGTCCCTTCTCCCTCGCTGCCCCGCATGCCTGGAACTCCCTCCCTGCCGACGTCCGCCTCGCCTCCTCCCTCCGCTCCTTCAAATCCCTCCTCAAGACCCACCTTTTCCATGCTGCCTTTCCCAATGCCCTCTAGTCTTTCCCCTTGCTCTTACTGTCGGCCCTCCTCTGCTGACTGCTGCTACCGACCACCTTGTAACCAAGCCAAGTACACGCGCCTGAGACTTCGCATCCGCCTGAATGTTTGTTTGTCTTCTCCCATGTCTCTCCCACTGTCCCCTCTCCTTGTCTCCCCCTCCTTGTCTTTTAGATTGTAAGCCACAGGTAGGGACCGCAGCTGATTATATGTTCTGTACAGCGCCAGGTTGTTGCTGGCGCTTTATAAATGTTTAATAATAATAATAATAATAATAGCACTGGCCCTGGGGTATCTGATGGGGGACCAGAGATTCTGTCCCTGCAGTCTGGTATCCGGCACCATATTATCTGTATCTGCTTCATACCCCTGCCTTTTTCAACCCATGCTGCAGGGCTCCCCTCATTTTCCACCACCCCTGGCTACCACAGGAATGGACAAATGGGAGACAGACATTGCTAGACCCAGTTGGGCAGGAAGACCAACCTTCAGAAGATGCATGAGTGAACAGAGGACTGCCAGTCTTTCCTGTCCACAACTCCTCTCCAAAACACCGGGCTCCCATGCTTCTTAGTTGTCCTCTGTCCACACCAGTGGCAGCCACACTAACTTCCCATTGTCATCCTAATGGAGACCAAGTCAAGGGGTAGGGAGTCTGTGCCTCTCTGGCTCTGTGCACAAAATGCATAGGAAATTTCCAGTATGGCTTGAAATAGGGTACAGGCCCCTTTAAGCCTGTTAGAACAAGTGAGAGGGAAGGGGGTACAGGAAGCTGCTCCTCAGACTTTCACTCTCCTCATCCCACAAGCTAGCATCATCACTGAACTTTCACTCCACCCCCAAGAGGAGTGGCAGCAGGTTTCAGAAACCCCGGGGCAGCCCCTCCCTGCAGTGAGCCTACAAAATAATATAGCTACACAGTGCGTGCACGTGCGTGTTAGAGAAAGAGCTCTAGTCTCACATGTGCGAACACCGACACAGACCTGCACAGAAACGGGCAGTGGCGGCTCTAGTTTTTGTAGAGTCCTAGGCAAAAGTGGACTCTTATATTTTATCAGCAGATACACTACTAGCCTGGATATGGATACCTTAAAATTTGACTCACTAGTCTGAGTGACAGCGAGCACATTCCAACCAAGAGCAGTAAATCAAAGTAGGTCGCCACGTTGGTAGTGTGGAGACAAATAGCTTACCCAAAAAGTAGCTTCTTGATCTCAGAGGTTGGAGAGGAGTCTCTGGCTGCAGCCATGTCTTTACCTGGGCAGAAACCCAAAGGCTGTGCATGTCTCTGGCCAGGTAAAGACAGACAGACAGACAGATTCCCCCTCCGCCTCCACCCTGCTGAAGGAATAGTTGCTTCAATGTAAAAAGTGAAAGGGAGTATGTACTCCTGATTTTTATCACGCTCTCTGTAATTTAGAACACATCATCACATATTGTACCAATAGAAGATTAAAGCTTCAGATATTTACTTGTACCATAGATCATGAGTTAAGGCTGTGATCTCTAGGTTTTCAATTATCTTGGAGTCTTACAATCTTTCAATTTTTAAAAACAATTTTCACATACTGCAAAGCATTAATCACCAATAAAAAACGACAAAAGGCAGAGTTAAAAGGAGCCTGTAAGGTGTGGCTTAACCTCAATTTTCATGGTTTGTAGCATTTAAATTTGATATCGCTCAGAATTCTAGAAAGGGTACTGGTTAACTAGTTTTAAAACCGAAAGTGGGTCCCCCCGCACCCCAATGAGAAGTACTGTGGGCATGTTGCAAGGTTTAATCCAAATTCCACTACATAATTTCAGCAGGCTTCAGGTCAGGCACATAGTAGGTAGAGCTCAGCAGTCAACAGAGGATGTCTTCAGACGTTACGAGATCACGGTGAACCACGGTGAATACCCACCTGTGGTCACCGTGTCTCGAACGTCTGTTTGCGCCGCGCAGCCCCTCCCACTTTCCCCGCCGGGATCCCCCCGGCACGTCTGTTGTGCCGTTACGGGGTGACCCCGGCAGGGAAAGAAGCCGGCGGTTCCGGTACGGGGCCAAAGGGCCCCGTATCGTCTGAAATCACCCTATGTTGTATGAAGTGAGTGCTGCAATATTTTTGCTATCCAAACTGATGCTCCTAGGAAGAGAATTGCTTGGTAATAGTAAAGAAACCCCACTGTAGGAAGTCAAAACAACTCTCTCGCCCCCTGTGGTATGCAGTGTTACAACAGGGAACAGTTGAAGTTAAAAATGCCGCATGCTGACTTTTTCATGGAATGCAGTGACAGTCTGACCCAAATGCACCAGCATGGTCGGGGCAACGATTCTAAGCATTTTGCTTTTAGGACTCCACTTTCTGTTTAAGCCTCAATCTCGTGACCTCAGACAGAAGCAATAGTGCGGTGGCATAGTTCAACTTTTCATAACAATTGTGCACTTTGTGATAAAAGCACAAACTTTTGTACAAAGACTAATACTAAGGGATCATTCTTAGATATTGGGGCAATTGAAATGATACCTTTGTGCACACACGCAGCAATGTTTAATTATGCACGTCTATTTTGGTATTAGAACTTGAGGATAGTGACAAAATCATCCAGTCATTAAATGTTGACATTGTTCTAAACTACAGCTGTGGGTATGTTATGTAAATTAGAATGCTTGGGGACAATTTTACTGTAGATATTTTGAAAATCATTTTTATAGGTTAATGACATTTTTTTGTTTCAGATTCTCTGATGGTGGCTCCTAGAAAGTAGAATATCAGAGTAGCACAAAATGTTCATTAGTGGCAAGACATTTAACCATGTCCAAGACATTCAAGCTCAGACACTGCAACACCATCAACATCACAAACATTAGTTCAGACAAATTGGCAGCTGTGTGTTATTTGCCAAGAAGAGATGCCAGAGGCTCTAACAAGTCCACTCATGTCAAAAAGGAAATACATTGGTTCAGGCTACAAATCCCTAGCTGAGAATCTCATCAAGTTTAATGAATTAGGAACTTTGCCTTCATCTAGTCTGCATAACTGCAGTGTTTTTAACAAAGGTGTTGAAATGACTAGTGGCCAATCAGGCCAAGTGGCATTAAAAATGCAGATTTCAGTATAATACAATGCTGCAAAGGGCTGAGAAGATAATCAGACAAACATACGTTACCGAAGACAAAGATGAGGCAGTGTCATACAAGCGCACAAGATCACAGTAATTAAATATTGAAAATACTACGAGTGAAGCTTCTTGCTTTTTCTGTGAACTATCAGCTGACAATGAACGCCTTCATGAAGCAGCAACATTTAAGACGGACAGCTATGTTTGGGCTAGTGCAGCATTTGTTGGGGACACGGAACTCATAGCTTGGCTCAGTATGGGTTACATGGTTGCCCTTGAAGCCAAGTATCACAGCAAGTGTTTGACAGGATTATACAAATTGGACAAGAAGAATCAAGACAGGTTTAGATGCACAGCATGGCACAGACAGGGAACGCACTATAGTCAGAACTGTCTTTGCAGAATTAGGTGATGTACATTGAAGAGGCACTGCAGGAAGGTACTGCACCAGTATTTCAACTGTCTGACGTTGTTGACCTGTACATGTCAAAGATGAAAAAAAATTGGAGTTTAGCTTGATGGAAAAGTGCACATCATGAGGCTGAAGCAAAAGTTACTGGCTCATTTCCCAGATTTGTGGGCTCACAGCAAAGGTCGACACGTTCTTTTGGTATTTGATGAAGATACTGGAGCTGCTTTAGCCAAAGCCTATGAACACGACAGCAATAGTGATGCTGTGGTTCTTGCAAGAGCTGCACAGATTGTATGACAGCATGTTTCAAGATCCCCAAACCCTTTGAATGATCATTTAAAGAAGGTTGCCAAGAGAACTCAAGTGTCCAGCCTGTTGCTTGCTCTAGTTAACATGGTGCTAGAAGGCTCCAGCATCAAAGACCAAAGTCATGGACCTGCAGGACCAGCTGCACTTGCCATAGTCAAGCTACTGAAATTCAACAGTGTCAAACAAACACACGCAGACAAACTAGGACACACCATCATCTGAGAGACGCAACACTGCTCAGTAGATGCCTGTTCCGACTTACATTGGACTGGTGTTGCATGCACAAACCCATAAGAAAAAACTGGTAGATAGGTTGTCGCATCTTGGCCTCAGTATAGTCTACTACTGTGCGCTACGTTTCTCAGCACAGACAGGAAACAGCGTATTGCAAAAGTATCATATGGATCAGCAGTGGCGTAGTGTCCATGGAGCGAGCCCAGCTTTATGCCAAGGGCTGCCAGCACCAGGGGGCCGCTACTTCCTGGTGGCACTAGAGAAGCTAGTATGGCTGAGGGCCTGCTTAGCCTGCATGATTGACTGCTCTACTCTCTGTGCCACAGCAGTGGTGGGACGGATTTGGCCCACTGCTTCCCCCTGAACTGAGCGAGCAGAGTCCCTTTGGACTTGCAGCAGCTCACTGATAGCCCCAGGCAGAGCAGTTCAGTTTTTATTTGTTTAGCCATTGGCCATATACAAAAACTCTATTTCAATACCAATACCAAGTACCCAATATCCAATATAATATAATGATAAAATAACACCCCACTTATACATAACAAATACTTAAACACAAACCCAAATAAATCCTCCCATACTCCCATTCTATCCATTACTACATGGGACTTTTACCATATGCTCCTCTTGGATCCAGCCCAACAAGCAACTAGTAATCATCCCTTTTCTTAAACCCCATCAACATACTTATAACGAACACCCTTTAAAATTGAATCACAATACCTTGCCCTTCCCGGGGCTTATGGCGGCACACTTGACCCCTGCCGAACCATCAAACTTGGACCTTCTTAACAAAAGGGCTGAATGAGATAAGCGGGATTCCTACAGAAAGGGGACACAACGCCTTGCCCTTCTCGGGGCTTATGGCGACACACTTAACCCCTGAAATAAATCTTCACACCATTACGATATTAGTAATAGTAATCAGATTGGATGGCAAACCATGGACCCATATATGCCTTCAGAAAGGGACTGAAGGTCAAATAGATTCACCCTTCATGTAGACCTTGGGGTACCCTTTTCTGGCGGGCTATCTGATTTCCTTTTAATAAAGCTATCCCACCTCTAAAAACCACCTAACTTACATCGTCGGTGACTTGTTACTAACTTCCAACCATATTCTATTTAGTAAGGGGTACCATCCCCCTTCATCCTTTCCTTTAGCACTTTCCCAGTGACCTCTATATCTACACCTCTGGGTCTCTACTAAAACCATCCCGTACTGCTTCATTTTCTCCCAGTATACCCTCCTCAAAAAATTTGCCACATTCCTAGAGATCCTGATGTCCTTGTCACATAAAAGGGCAGAGACCGTAATTCGAGGGGTAATACTTATCAATGGTGCTATATACAACTCTCTCCAAGACTGATGGCTCGGGCAATCCAATAGTATATGCCCTACCGTTTCAACCTTGCCCATACTACAGTGCTGGCACAGTCTCTCCTCCCATGGGGTACCTGCCAATCTACCCTCCATAACTGCAGATGGAAAACTGTTTAATCTAGCCAACGTAAAAGGCACTCTGGTATCCCGCATGCCCAGTTCGGCCAGATATTTGGGGCCCTCAGCCGGAATCGACCAATCTCTGTAGTGTATCGCCACTCTTTGTATCATAAGCAATTCATGCTCCCTCTGTAAATCCTGGTCCCAGATTCTAGACTTCACCTCCATCCAAGCCCTACCAAAGGGAAGCTTCATAAGGTGAGTTGATGCCAATCCCAACAGCCCAAGTTCCTGCTGTACCCAACCCAGGCAGAGCAGCTCAACAGCTGATCATAACAAACAAACAACTCCTGGAGGGAGGCTGGCCAACAGGTCCCCTCTCCCCACCACGTGAAGGTTCATGGGGCAAAGTTTGAAAGTGGTGGTAGATGGGAGTGCATGGGGGGTGCCCACCAAAAATGCTCATGTTTTCCAGGGCAATGGGGGTGCTGCGGAGGGTTTGTGAGCAGCTCTGGCTGGCGCCTGTGTGCTGACCTGCCCACCCCACGCTGAGAGGCTGGATCAGGGCTATGGAAGCAGAGGGACTGGGTGGGAGCAGCACAGAGAGAGAGGCCGCTCAGCTCCCCATAGCCTCAAAGTTCTCCTCCCCACCCTGCACCACTCCCCACTGATTGCTACCTCAGTCTCTCTTGTAGCAGCCCGGTGTTGTCATCTCTTCACTCTCCCCTACAACTGATTCTGCTGCAGCAGCAGCGTGTAGAGACACTGAGTTGCAGCTGGTGAGTGAGTCAGACTGAGTCCCTGTCCCTACTGCCTCTGTGTCTGCCCAGAGCCCTATTGCAGTCAGAAGGCGGGAGAGAGGTGCTCCCAGACCTGGAGAAGGGGAGCTCACTCAGCTCAGCTGGGAGAGAGGGGAGGAGGGGGGAGTCACACACCATCTCCAGGTTTGTGTGTGGCTTTGGGGGGAAGAGAGGGCTGGAGCAGAAGAGGGGGGTCTTTGTGAGGCTAGAAAACACCTGCACGTAGCAGATTGTGCTTTACTGGGGAGGAATGGTAGTAGCTAAAATAGAGAATGGCCCCAAAGCTGTCCTGCTTTCAGTGCTATCTCAAGTCCTCCCTACTGAGGGAAAGGTGGGATTTCACATCTGTGAATTTTGACACTGAGATGGGTGATTAGGTTCAATAAACATCTGCAGATTGTGCTCCTTGGGGTGGGGGGGGGGAGAGATGGTAATAGTAGATAAAAGAAAGTTAGAGAGAATGGCCCCAGAGTCCCGAGGATGACTCCACTAGGAAATGGTGGAAAACCCGTGAACATGATAGCCCCCACAGGGCTAACAGAGGGTTTTGAAAACCAAAAGATATAACTTTAATAGGATTCGAGCACATGGAAATGAGGTGGGGGGGGGGTTCCAAGAGGTCCTGAGAGAGTTAACCTTGGACTTGGACGGTCACTCTGTGAATGAGCTAGTCCAGCGTCGGAACAGCTTGCTGGAGGAGGCCATTGACAGGGTGGCTCTGAGATGCCCTCTGCCTTGGTCTCGTCACCGTAGGGCCCCTTGGTTTACTGAGGGGCTGCGGTGTATGAAGCACGTAGGCAGGAGGCTAGAGCGATTCTGGCGTCGGACTCGATCTGACTCCGACCGTCTTCTCCATAGGGCCCATTTGCGGTCCTATGTTGAGGCTATGAGGATGGCAAGGAAGGAGTTCCTTGCTGTCCTCATAGCGTCTGTGAAGTCATGCCCGGTGGAGCTGTTCTGGGTGGTGCGGGGGCTGGTTAGTCTGGCCTCCCTCCGCCTGGATGGGTACTTGTCCCAGACCCGCTGTGAGGAGTTTGTCAACTACTTCGCAGACAAGATTGCTCAGATTCAGACCGACTTCGACATTGGATTAGGGGCAGTAGGGGGAGAGCACGAGGGGACGGATGTCCCGTCTGGTTCAGCTTTGTGGTGGGAGTTTCAGGAAGAGACACTGGCCGATGCTGCAGATGTTTTGGGGTCTGTGAGGGTCACCTGTTGCGAACTTGATCCATGTCCGTCCTGGTTGGTGAAAGCCTCCAGGGAGATGCTGGGGACGGTGCTGGCGAGGGTAGCGAACGCGTCCTTGCAGCAGGGGAGGTTGTCACCCTGCCTCAAGGAGGCTGTGGTACGCCCCCTGCTGAAGAAACCATCTCTGGACGTGAATGCACTCGTCAGTTACTGACCTGTCTCTAACCTTACCTTTTTAGGGAAGGTTATTGAGCGGGCGGTGGCACTCCAGCTCCAGTTGCATCTGGATAGCATCGGTTTACAAGACCCTTTCCAATCAGGCTTCTGTCCTGGCTATGGCACAGAGACGGCATTGATGGCCTTGGAAGACGACCTCCGCCGGGAGATGGACACAGGATGTTCAACATTTCTCATCCTGCTAGATCTCTGAGCTGCTTTTGAAACCATGGACCATGGGCTGCTAGTGAGATGGCTGCGTGACCTGGGGGGTCTGGACAGGACTGTTCTTGAATGGTTCCATTCATTCCTCTCGGGGAGAAGCCAGCGGGTGGTGTTGGGGGATGAGACATCGTGCCCCAGTGCCTTATCATGCGGCGTTCCGCAGGGTTCTATTCTGTCTCCATTATTATTTAATGTATACATGCAGCCCTTGGGGGAGGTCATGAGAGGGTTTGGGGTGCGGTGTCACCACTATGCTGATGATACTCAGCTATACCTCTCATTTTCAACTGACCCAGACCCTGCTGTCTCGTTGCTATCCTAATGTTTGGAGGCCATGGCAGAATGGATGCGGCAGAGCAGACTGAAGCTCAACCCCGATAAGACGGAGATGATGTTGGTGGGGAGAGCGAGGGAGGTAGTGGCCCCCCTGGTTGGGGGGGTTCGCCCTCCTACAGCTCAGCAGGTCCGGAGTCTGGGGGTGATACTGGACGCAGACCTCCGCCTGGAGCGGCAGGTGGAGACAGTCGCTAAGGCTGCCTTCCACCAGCTGTACCTGGTGCGTAGGCTGTGTCCGTTCGTCTCCGGCCCGGACCTGGCCTGCCTCATCCATGCTTTCGTCACCTTGAGGCTGGACTACTGTACCGTGCTCTACGTGGGGCTTCCCTTGTTCCTGGTTCGGAGGCTGCAGCTAGTGCAGAATATGGTGGCTCTTCTCCTTACGGGGACGGGCCATCGGGAGCACATTACACCTGTGCTCCGAGCTCTGCACTGGTTGCCGATAGCGTGCCGAGCCAGGTTCAAGGTTTTGGTGTTGATCTATAAAGCCCTTCATGGTCTAGGCCCCTCGTACCTCAGAGACCGCCTCACCCTCCGCGTTCCAGAGCGGCTCCTTCNGTACCTCAGAGACCGCCTCACCCTCCACACCCCAGAGTGGCTCCTTCGGTCCACCGGGGGTGCCTTCTTGGAAGTCCCCCATGTTAAGCGGGGGGCCCACAATGGAGAGGGCATTCTGGGTGGCCGGGCCGCGCCTTTGGAACTCCCTTCCAGAGGAAGCTCGCCTGGCCCCCAGCCTGTTGACATTCCGGTGATGTTGCAAAACCTGGCTGTTTGCCCAGGCTTTGGGGAGGGTGGGAGGGAAGGGTGAGGGTTTTTTTTTAGCTCCCCCACCTGATCCACCATTTATAATGTTTTAAGCCCTGTTTTCATAATTTATATCGTTATGGATGATTTTAAATTGTATTTTATTATTATGTTTTTATTGTTGGAAGCCGCCCTGAGCTGCTTTGCAGGAGGGGTGGGGTACAAATTCATAAAATAAATAAATAAAATAAACATCTTACAGCCAGGAGGACTGAGCCAAGCCATGAACTGAGAGAGGGGACTGTGATTTAAACTCTAAGAACCAGCACCCAGTCACCTACATCTTTGACTGAGAATGGACCAGAACTTGTGAACCTTTGTAGGGTAAGATTCTTACATAGGAACTCAACCAGTATAGATCAGGAATGCGCTATATTTACCTTTGATTTCTAGTTACCACTGTATTAACTCTGTATTACCTCTGTATTAACTATCTTGCTTATGTATCAATAAACTAACTTCTTATCTTTATGAAGAAGAGTCTGTGTCTAACATTGGAAACACAAGTGAGCAACAAGAATTTTCAAGCTCTTGGGACCCCAGAGAGAAAGAGTCTGTAAATGGGAAGGATCGGGCCCTTGGGTGACAAAGGGGTTGTCCCTGCTGCAGGTTTGAATTGGCTAGAGAGAAAAACTGATTCAAGTGGGCTGTAAGCGAGGGAAACTGAGTCACTCAAACCCAGTAAAGTGGGGGTGCGGACCTCCAACCCGTGACAGTATGCAGCCCAAGATGTAGACAGCCAGCAGGAGAACGAATAATCTCACCCACTGCCCTTCTCCCATTATTTCATCACAGTGCCCACACAGTAGCAATGATCCGACACTCGATGGATGTGGTAAACACTGCTGCTGTGTATCTGAACCTGGGACAAACACCGGTTCTGACCTTTGACCAACCACTGTATGCCATCGCTAAACAGATCTAGTGGAAATGGCCTGAGAAGTATGAAGAAGATCAGTTCGTGGTGATGTTTGGAGGGCTTCACATAGAAATGGCAGCTCTGAAGAACTTGGGTAACTGGCTGGACCTAAGCCTTGGTAGCAATATCAGGAACTGCAGACTCATTCCTGAAAGCAGCTCATTCTAGACAAGCACACACAATCACAGTTACAGCCTTATACATACAACACCATGCCTATGACAACTACACTCTTGCAAAAGCAGGAAACGAGCTACCTTGTTTGGGGTTTGATGCATGGTGTGAAGATAGAAGACGTAGTTGTCCTCAGTTTCAGTACTGGGCAACTGTGATGGCAATGCAACTGTTCATACTAGTCTTTGTGCGCTCACTGCAAGAGGCTTCCTTTATGTATCTGGATGCTTTGATGGAGCTCACTTCCTTTTCCCCCCGCATTTGACCATATTAGTTACGCTCACAGGATCCCAGTTCATCTGAGTGATATGGCTGTTATCAACGAAGCAGCCACATGTTTGGGTTTGTTTTTTTAGTTTAGATCAGTTTATTGTTCAGCCATAGTCAGAACACACATTCACAAGTTGCCAAAGAATTTGACGCTAGCCACTTCACTGTGCAGAAAACTAAGCGAGTGTTCGCATCAATTCCTATTGATCAAGCTCATGAGCAGAACAATGATTTAATCAAAGATAGAGGCATGTTCAGCCTCACAGACAACCCTTGTGCCCTTCAACGGTGGATGGTTGCCGGCTCAGAGGTTGCCAGAGTGATACAAGCATTTGAGGAAGCCCATCAGTACTGGGGGGAAACAAGCAGAAACACATAACCGTGATCAAATGCCTAGTGTGTAGACACAGCATTTGCCAAAGATGTTCGTTCACTTGTGGAAGTGACTGAAGATCTTGGCAACCCTTTTGAAGAAGAGAGCAGGAACTTGCTTGTCCTCCATCAAAAGAAGTCACAAACCCTTCTGCTGCTGAAACACTTAACACATGGAGAAATTTGGCCAAAACCAATTCAATGCATTCATAAGGGAAGGGCTGATAGAAAAGAAAGAGCCAAACCAATTGATAACGTTGTAAGTCGCAACAAGTTAATATTATTTGGTAGTTCAATGACCAAGGCATGAAAGGAAAACTGCTCACCTTAATGAAAAAAAAATGTAGAGCTCTTTTTGTGAATGTATAGTGGCTGCCAGACATGGGATGGCAATCTTTTTTTTTGTATAATATTTTTATTATGTTTTCAAGTTTTGACATTTAATACACTATTTTGCCATTCTGGTTATGGACCTTGGTTACTAGGGCTGATGCGGCAGCAGCTGTTACCGCTCCG
>QEPC01001877.1:102873-150029 GCA_003113815.1 Sphenodon punctatus | reverse complement strand
TTTTTCTAACCATTATTTCACTTTCCAATAAATTAATCTGGCTTCTGATCGTGGCTATTTTAGTTGCATTAACTATTGGGTTCTTTGAGAGCTGTTTGATTAACAAGTATTTCTCTCTAATTTGTGCTTTCTTCTCTTTTTTTAGATGTGCACCTAGTGATATGAAGTGACCCCTCAAGACCACCTTTGCTGCTTCCCATACTATGGCTGCCGGGGTATCGGGCTTGTAATTTAATTGTACATATTCAATCATTCTTTCTTCAATCTGTTCTGTGACCCACTTATTTTGTAAATAAAATTGCTTTAACCGCCAATTTTGTTGTTCCCTTGTGTTTTTTTTTGTGTTGTTTAACAGTTTCTAGCACCACTGCATTATGGTCAGAGAAGGGAGTAATTAATATATAAGATTCCTCACATTGCTGCATCATGTCCTGGTTTACTAGAATGTGATCAATCTTCATTGATATCTTGTGTGGGTTCGAATAGAATGTAAACTCTTGCGTTAGTGGGTGCTGAGTCCTCCATATATCCACCCAATGGTGTTCTTTAATCACCTGCACTATCCTGTTTTGTTGTTTCGATAGTTTATTTTTTGTGAATAAATCTAATTCTGATAGGGGGGCGTTGAAATCACCCATTAGAATTGCCCTCCCCTCAATTTTTTCACGTAATTTGGGGATGATTTCTGTAAAGAATGCCTTGGTGTTGGTATTGGGGGCATATATGGTACCCACAGAGTAGGTGTCCTGCCCTATTTTACCCTTTATAAACAGCATTCTTCCCTGTTTATCTTTGTCTATTTCTGTTACTTGCATTTTTAGGGATTTCTTTATCCCTATTGCGACCCTGGCTCTCTTTTTCCCCCATTCGCACTATATAGCTTGTATTCTTTATTTGTGAGCCTAACATTGTCTTTCTAGATTAAATGGGTTTCTTGGATGGCGAATATGTCCAGGTGCTGCTTGTTCAGAAATTGCCATACCCTCTTCCTTTTGTGGGTTATTCAGCCCACATACATTGACGGTTATTACTTTTAACTCTGCCATTTGTTGCCTTTTTTTCTTATTTCTGTGCCATTCGTTATCTTTCCCTTTCTTTGTCTCTTGCTCTGCTCCCCCGTTTCTTTTATTTTTATATGCCTCTTTTTTTGTATTTGTTTAGTTGCCAACCCATTTCTTCCTTTCTGCCTTATTTTATTAACCTTTTATCTACACCCCCCCCCCAGTTTCCCTCCCTTTTCCTTCCGCCCCCCCCCTCCAGACTAACTCCTGTCCCTTTGGGAACCTCCTTGTGGAGCGTCGTGTCAAGTGGCCCTGTACCCCCCGCTTGCCCTCTGCAACCACACACAAACTGTTTAAACTTATGCATAACATCATATAATAAACACTTCATTTAACCTGCTTTGTAGCATATGATTCCCTGTATTTTTTCCTCCCAAACTTGTGATTCGGTTTATTTGTTTCTTTCCCTTTCTGTTCTTGTTTGCCTCATTTCATCCCGCTGTCTTGTCTCTCAGATTTCAATTTTTAAATTCTTCCAGCTCTGCTTCCTTGAGGAAAAAGAGTCTCTTATCCTGGTAGCTAAATGTCAGTTTCGCTGGATAATACACCTGAGCCTTGATGCCAGCCTTGCTGAGGGATTCAATTTGGCTCCTCCCCGCCTTTCTCCTTTGTACTATTTCCATTGCCAGATCAGGGTAGATGGAGATTTTTGCCCCCTCAAATATTAATTCTCTGGACCTTCTCGCCTCCCTCAGAATATCTTCTTTGTCAGTGTATCTTAATAGTTTCGCAATTACTGCTCTTGTGGGGAGCTGGTCTTTTGGCTTTGGCCTTAACGAGCGGTGTGCTCTTTCTATTTCCACTGAATGCAACATGTGGTTCTCTGGGAATATGCTCTTAAGGATCTCGTGCAATAGATCTTTCATACCATTTTTTTCTCATCCTTCTGGGATCCCCATTATTTGCAGGTTACTCCTTCTGGACCTGTTTTCCAGGTCTTCTACTTTACTCCTTAAGTCCTGCATTACAACCTCTGCTCATGTTATTTTTTGTTCAGCATTATTCCCCCAGTCCTCCTGGTCGCTTATTCTTTGTTCCATTACATCCATTCTCCTGTTTATCCCCTCCACCTGCCCTTTTAGGTCTTCCAGCATTGAATTTGTTTTACATATTCCTGTTTTGTTTATCATGAGGTCTCTTTTTATGGACTTTAGCAGGTCCATTACTTGCGTTTGGGTCTCTGGATCTTCTGGCGGGTCTTTCTCTGCCGCGTCCACCATTTTGTTCTCCCCCGTGTCAGTCTTTCTTGAGCTGCGGCATGGGGTGCTTGGTCTCTCAATACTGAGTTCTCTCTCTTTTTTTTTTTTAAATCTGCCCACATACGCGCTAGTTGCGCCGGGGTTCTGGAAACATTTTAGGAGGGTTTTTTTTTAATCGGTTTTCGTGCGTTGCTGCGTTAGGCCCGCTGGGAGCTCAGCCGACCGCGACCTGCTGCCTCGGCATGCCCACGTGACCCCCGGGATGTCAATCTTGATGGTTTCTTCAAACAAATTCAAATAAGTTTATTGTAATAACGTAGCCATTACAAAAATACAAAAACACAGAAGATGAAACATGACAGAAACCAAATACAGTCAAATTAAATTATAACTATCAGTTCAAAAAGAATTAATTCAACTTAAAATTACAAAACTAACTTCAGTTAGCATCCCCCGCAAAAAGAGTTTTCCTCAATCTGAATGCTGCTAAGCAAAATTTAGCCACCCCCACTGCAGTAGGGGGCTGTGTATCAGAAAGCAAGAGCACCAACTGCTCAAACTGACTGCAAGGTGCAAGATTAAAAATAAATCAGTTCCACAAAATGCATGTGTAAATTAGAAATCCCATGGGGAAAATCTCCATATACCCCCATATTTGGATCCCAGCTTGCCAAAGGAAACCGAGAAACAAAAACTGCAAGAATATGGCAGAAGGGTCTACTTTGGGCCTCACACCTATTCACAGGAGAAGAGTTTAAAACCACAGATACTCTGGAAACCTCACTAAAAGAGAAGGTAGACTTCTTTTTTTATTGTAGGATTAAGAGCATATTCAATAATTCTCAAGACAAGAAACATTATCATCGAAAACCTTTAGAATTAGAAAATTACACATTAAGACAAATGCCAGATACAAAAATGTTGTCTACACTTTATAGAATCCTCCAAAAAATAATGAGATGGCCAGATGTGGTATACATAGAACACTGGAGTAATGGACTTATAGATAATCTTAGAAAATCATCTTATAAAAAGACAGAACACAAATCTGGCACACAATTAATAAATGCTCTAGATCTCTTCTAGTGAAAGAACCTCATATGAAACTAATTTGAGGCTATACCTTACACCTCAGGGGATATATTCAATAAACAATCAATACCCCAATATATGCTGGAGGAATTGTGGAGAAGTGGGTACATTCATACACTGCTGTTGGGAATGTCCAGAGATTGCTGCTTTTGGGGAAAAGGTCTGGACGCTATTAGATAAGATAGGGGCAGTTAATATACCTTTCCTCCCACAGGTAGCTTTGTTGGGAATCTTCCCGTAACCAAGACCAAGGGAAGAAAAGCGGATGACATGTCAAATTTTGTTTACAGCGGCAATACACACAATTGTATCAAATGGGAAGAAAACACAAGACTGTCAGTCGCCAGAGCCACTTCTTGGCCTGGCGGCTGCCTTCAAAGCAGCAGGGCCCCGCCCCCATGACCAATGAGGGGCTTGGGGCACAAACATCGGCCCCGCACGCAGCCGCCAGGGATTCCAAGGATGCAGGCGGTGCGACGGGCGGCCCCGGAACCTTTTAGAGCCACGCCCCCCGTTGCGACGTTCTGCGCGCCTCCAGGCACACACAGGGGGCGGAGCTAGGGGTTAAAAGGCCGGCGCTGATGCAGCAACAGCGCCGGTGAACAGAGCGAGACGCCTGGAGAGACTGGCCCCCTTTTGCAAGCTAAGTGTCTGATTCGTGATTGTTACTGACTGAGCCTTGGTGTGTGTTGCTCACCCCTATCCCTTGACCCTACCCTGATCTGTGCTGCCTTGAGTGATGGTAATTCCCTGGTCTGTTTGGTTTCACGTGTGTTCCCCTTCTCCTGAGAGTCCCTGGGTGCAAGGGTGAGTGAGGGAGCCTGCGGGCTCGTGTGGGTGTTCCCCCCCTTCTCCCCCTTGGGGTCCCCCCTTCCTTGTCGCCGTGTGTGCAAACCCCGTGTCCCCTGCCCTCCTGGACCAGGGCCCCCTTCCCTGTCAACCCTACACCTCCTCACTGGATCTCCGTGCCTCCCTCCCCCCCCCGTGTGAGCACCGAGAGAGTGGGTTCCCTTCCTTGTCATACCGCTCTGCATCCTATGATGATAGGGGTCTAAGCTCCACGTGCGCAAGCACTCGGACTGACCCACACACTATCCTGACGGGCCATTTTTCCTCCGCTGAACGAGAGCAGAGCCCCTTGTGTGTTAGTGGGGTGCGTGGGTGGCCTTCCTCCCTTTCCTTTCCCCTTCCCACTGACAAAGACTCACTATACACTTGATGGATACAGAGACTCTGGTTCGCAATCTCCATGAAATGAATATCTGCTGGTCTACAGGACAAATTGGAAAACTTTTACATGATGTGGACACCTTGCTGGAACATAAGCAAGGAGGAAATAGATATGAAAACCACACAACACCATATGCTTGACGGACATTTGAGACTAAGGGAATGTAACTATGGACTCAACTGCAAACAGACTCAGGGTTTCCATACAGAAAACAGCAGGCTAGACAAAGTTATACTAAGTGGGGGATCAAATAACCAGCCCAGCATGAAAATGATTTCTCTTTATTAGTTTTAGTTTTTTGTTATTTTTGTGTTTATGGTTTAACAATGTGCATATACAGTTTGATGTTACAACATCTTAGCATTGAATATTATACATATGTACTGACCTGGTGGATGTTGTAAATCAATGCTGAACTAGTTTAATAAAGATTGTTATTAAAAAAAAAAAAAGTTCCAGAAACTTAGCACAAGGGGTAACATATAATTGACAGTTGAAGATGACACGAGTCAAAGATTCTATTACAAATTGCTTGCAAAAACATCATATTTGTTCTAAAGAAAGTCTCGAATAGCTGCCTTCTATAATGACTGAAGGAAGGAGGTTAAATCTGGCCAGTGTGAAAACTCTTCTCAATCTCCACTCAGAGAGTTGTCAAATAAGAGGTTCCCTGTAGGGCAAAGTGGGAGAGATTTAAAAGTCACTGCAATTTTCTGTCTTTATTGCTTCGTCCCTCATTTGTAATTTCTGGTCTTTCATTTGCATCTTGATTAAAGCCCAAGCCCTGGGGTAATCCATCATCAACAGGTACTCTTTTGAGAAACCAAGAGATGTCAAAAGCTTATCCACCCCCTTTTCCCAGGGGCCTACGACCGGATACTGTAAAACAGACTGAAAAAAGGACTCCAAGGCCTGCAGGCTTAAACAGAGACAGTGCTTCAGTATGGCACCTTTGGCAAGACAGGCAATAGGCGAACCTGTTTCTGCCCTCAGGAAAACAGATGGTGTGCCTCTAGGAGCTTGAAGAATCAATTTCAAAAACCCATTGTGAATGCCAGCTCATCCATCAACTGTGGGCCCCAAACCTGAAGTTTACCCCCTTTTGCAGAGTAGAAACTGACAATTCCTTTACAAGTGCTTTTCACTTGTCTTGAAGCAATATTATACTGGAGGCGTCGCAAGGCTGAATCAGAAACACTCACCCCAAGGTACCTGTACCATTTTACCTGTTAAATTATGTGGCCCTTCATGAACCACTGGTGGGTCAGGCGCTTAGGTCCAACCACCATTACCTTGGTTTTGGAGAAGTTAACCTGTAAAGATTCTTCATTACAAAAGATACAAAAATCCGTCATCAGGCATCTCAGGCCAATTTGGGTTTGAGCTATCAGTATTGTGTTGTCTGCATATAACAGCATAGACACAGGAGAGCTTCCCACTGAGACCAGAGTATAGGAGGCATCTCTGATATGAGGCATCTCTCAGAGTCTCTATTACCCTGTTAATATGGAGGTTAAAAAGCAGAGGTGCTAAAAGGTACCCCTGCCGAACTCCTCTGTCTAATAGAATGGACTTCGAAACATGCCCCTGCCAATTTAACCGAACCTGTAAGGAGGGTCCCCGATGGAGAGCAACTATAAGAAAAACAAGTCTACGGTCAATATTTGTTGTTATTAACTTGCTCCAAAGCCACTCTCTGTGAACAGAGTTGAATGCGGTTTTGAGATCTACAAAGCATGGATAGAAGGACGAGCCAGGCTTTTGTCAAACATACTTTGTTATTATCCGATTCAAAGTGAAGTTGTGATCAATTGTGGATACACCTTTATGAAACCCGGCCTGTTCTGGACCTAAAATCCCTTCAGTTCCTACCTATGTTTGAAGTCTAAGTAATAAATGTTTTGTATAGAGTTTGCCTATTATACTTAAACTTATGGAGTGATAGTTAGCTCGATCACTTGAAATACCCTTTTTATAGATGGTACCTACTAAGCTTTCTTTCCAATTATCAGGGAAATGGCCTGTTTCATTTATTACTGTAAAAAGAGCTGCTAGCACTTCACTCCATTACAGCACAATTAGCTTGGCTGGTATATAATCTGTCCCTAGTGCTTTAACTTTAAATGACAAATCAAAGGCTCAATATCATCTGGCAAAACTGGAGAACACACTGGGAAATTATCAAGGGGATGGAGATCCAATTCCCAGTGGGCCACTATCAGAGCGGAAAACAACTTCTGGAAATGCTCTTCCCATATGCATGATGAGATGGTATTCGCTGGCCTTGGCCTGGCTAAATCCCATGAATGTCTGATTATCTTCCAAAAGCCTGTTGTATCATTCTCCCTGGCTGCAATCTCTAGAGCTGACCATGCCACCTTCTCATAATTTAGCTGCTTCTCTCTCTATAAAATGTTATAATTCCTCCTAGCTTGAATATAGAGGCTAGCCTCAATATTGTTGTTTCTCAAGGCAAAATGCTAATTTCCTAAGAGAGGCTCTAGCCAAATGACATTCCTTGTCAAACCAACCGTGCCTAGGGCTACTTTGCATGCTTCCAGGCAACTGAGTGGATAACAAAAGGGGCTGTAAGTCTTCGACAATCCTGTTAAAAGTATTCTAATACCCTCCTAAGTGTTTAAATAATCAGAGGAAAGCATTTTATGGATGTTGTCCTCTATTCTTAAGGACCATTTCACTCTACATTTTGGGGTGACTCCCTGAGTAACTAGTTTCAGATCTTGATTCACACCAATCTTCCCCCTCCCTTGGGGTTAAAGCCAGAGGTTGATGGTCTGTTGGAATGGCTATTTGAATAGAAAAATCTATTACATCCGGGTATATGACAGTCAACCCATTATTTGCTATATATGTAAACTCACCTAGGGAATCCCCCAGGGTAGCACCATTAAGAATGGTTAAGTCCAATGACTCGACAAGGAACCTTAACCAAGCATGCATCAGGTTTGTGGTTTTGTCTTTGGAATTTCTGGTTGAACACAAGAGGGGGCGGGCAAACTCTCCTCATAATCCTCCATTCCTGACACAGTAGTTTCTTTTCTCAGATGGGCATTCAAATCCCCAGCCAACCAACAGGCAGAATAGGTCTCTGAAAGGGTAACTAGAAGACCCTCAAGATCCTTCCATATTGTTGGAATTTAATAGGGAGAAGTAAGTGGCAGAACATAAACATTAACCAGTAGAAGGGTAAATTTGCAGGCTATTGATATCAACCAGGCCACAGCAGAGGTCTGGCAATACCAATCAGGTGCACCATAGTCTTCAGTGCCTATGCCACTAAGAGGACTAGCCCGCCTCCACTAGGTCTTCCTTTAGCAATCGTAGATATCGCTGGGATAGAATAGACCTGGACGTTTGATAAAGTCACATCCTTCACAAGCCAAGTCTCCCATAAAACAATTAAGTCATAAAGTCCAATACATTTAACAAGATCTCTATCTTCCATTCTAGCCTTCCAGCCCGCAATGTTCCAGGATAAGATTTTTTCAGACCTGGGGAAGTATCCAGCACAAGTCATTGAGAATTAGATAATTCCTCAATTACTGGCTGCGAATGCAGTCTGAATGAGCCATTCTGAAAATAAGTCAGATTGGCCGCAATCATATCTTCCAAATACCGGTGGTTCATCTAACAATTGTACCTTGGACCCAAGATTGAGGGATTTATTAATAATCACATCCCCAGTGTCTAGTTGGTGTTGGGGTCCTTGCTGACCCTGATCCACTTGATCCCTCGCTACTGGGTGGCTGCCTGGTCCCTCTAAGGTTAGGTTCGGTTCATTAAAGCTGGATTTATCAGTCTCAATTTGTCTAGAGAGGATCTGACTTACAAGTAGGTTCCCAAAAGGAGGACAACCGTTGTTCTTCTTCTTTCAAAGAGTCATCTTGGCCCAAATTCAGACACATACATGTGTTCCCTGTAGGCAAATTAGACTGGTTAATCACCATAGGGTCTCAACCACAGTCTGACTCTGAACTGGGGAGTCTGCAGTTGGGGTTGTACTATTCACCTCCCTTAGATCCACAGGGGAATCCATCACCCTCTCATCATTTAGATTGTGTAGCACAGGGCTTATCATCATCAGCCCTGAAACAGAAATTTATCTGTCTTCAGTCCGTGGAGAGGAGGGCGATATTCTATCCTTACCCAAAAGGGGAAGAACAGGAGATCCTACAAAAACCCTAGAAACCATAATACTCCATGACCAAAGAAACTCCTTAGTCTTAAGAATTCTATCCACTGGATCTTGGTCTGTAAAATAGATAACTATCCTTCTAGCTTCATCAGTGGGAGGAAGCATTTGCACTCTAGAAAAATCAGAATTTAAATTCATTTTCAATAACCAGTTTAAGTGATGCCTGCCTAGCAAGAGCTTTTGAATGCCACCCTGGATGGACTTCATTAAGCAACGGAAAAAATTTGAAAGCTAATGTATTGTTATCTATCACCATCTGGGATCTAATTTGGTGCCCTTTCTGCCCCAAATTACCATCAGGCCCCGTTGGACTACTATTCGAGTCAGCTAAATTATAAATGTGTTTACTCAAATTACCCACTGGGGTGGATTTGTTTTAGATGAAATGGCTGCAGATAACTGGGATACTATTAGTTGGGTATTTTTGGATACTGCACTCATTTGACCTTGAATACCAGAGGGGGTCCCATTCATACTATTAAGTAAAATTACAAGAATACAATGTTCCTGGGGGGCCACCGGGCATGCGCAGCAGCTAGGAGCACGTGGTTGGGGCTCCCGTGCGACCCGCAATAAATTTTGCCAATCATTTGAGCCGGCATGGTGTGAATGCCAAAACCTAACAGGGATCTTGTGAGTGGAATGACAGAGTCTACAAAAAAACCATCACGAGTTACCCGAGGCAGCCTAAAAGATTTCTGGCAGAGCCGGAGTGATTCCCCGATCTCTGCACCCAGGCCGCAAAAGAAGATGGTTGAGGAAAGACAGGAGGGAGGAGTGGCCACTACACAAGAAACAACAGCGGCAGCTCACAAATGAAATTCTGCTGGTGATCCAGGCTGTACTCAGGGGAGTATGTGAGTCCTTTAATATCTCTATGGACAAACTAAATACTTCAGCAGATCAATTGGGGGGGGGGGCGAAATGGAGACTATTACCGACCGTGTGGATCACTTAGAGAGCAGAGTGGGAACCTAGGAAGATAGGGGCCTGGATAGAGATAGCAGAGTGACCAGGCTGGAAAAGACTGTGCAGGAACTCCGGGATAAATGTGAAGACCTGGAAAATAGGAGCCGGGGATGTAATCTGCATTTTTTTTGGGGGGGGTGTGTCTCGGAAGGGTTGGAGACAACTGGGGCTCAGGATTTGATGGTGAAGATAATTAGAAAAGTGTTTACAGAGGCGCCAGATCTTTACCAAATAGAAATTGAGAGGGGTCACAGATCGCTTAGATTGCGCCCTGGAGATGGAGAGAGGCGCCGAGCACTTCTGATAAAATGTTTGAGATATCAAGATAAAGAGAGTGTTCTCCGGGAAGCCCGTAAACTGCGCAATATGCAGTATGAGGGCAAGAAGATTTAAATTTACCCTGATCTAACCATTGAGACTCAGAAAAAAAGAAGGGGTCAGAGTAAAAACTTTGAATCCCTCAATTCAATGGGTATCAGAGCGCAGATATGGCACCCGGCAAGGCTCACGTTTGTCTTTAACAGCAAATGAAGATATTTTTTTTGTGCAACCGGCTGAATTGGAAACCTTCTTAGAGAAACGAAGACAGGTGGCTCCCCAGACTGAATGAGGCTCAGCAATCAAGATTACACTCACTCACTGGTGTTACTTAAGAAGGAGTAAGATGGACATTTTAGCCAATAAGATCCAGAAAAAGCAACTGTAGATCTTAGAACTGAGTACAGGTTTTACTAATGGGATCTCTACTGAACACACACTAGAAGAATGAGAGATCTGAAGGGATTATGCAGCATGGAGAGGGGGCTTGGAGAACAGCGCTGGCCTCTATCATTCCAACTTACCTGACAGCAGCTGTGAAGGGGGCGGGCCGACCTGCGGAGACAAGTATAAACTCAGAGAGCCTGCGGCGACGCCGGAGGTTGCGCACCTAAGAGCTGCGCCCGCAAGGGCGCGCCCTTGTGCGCGCGGCCTTAGGCGAGAGGCCGGGGAGGCCGGGAGAGGCTGGCACAGGTAAAAGGCCACATACTGTTTGGGTCTACTGACTTGTATTTGAAGACCTGACAGATAGATAACTATTGATCATCATGACCCCCCGCCTAAGCCGCTTAAACAACAAAGACTGGAGACCTTTTTAACGGGAGTTAGGTCAGGTAGTCGGGTTAATCTATCGGCCCCTCCTGTTATTACTAATAACTCCTTCCAGCCATTAGAAACCCTTGGTGATTCGATGGATAACGTTACAGGGGACCCACAGAAGGCCAATTTAGTGGCCCGAGAGGTGACTGAACCCCCTAGTACGGCAGAGGCAGCCATTAAAGGGGATAGAAGAACGGAAGATGACCAGGTGGCTAAATTTCTTACGGACCATGTCCTCTTGACAGCAGAATCAGTCCATTTTATGTTTATAAAAATGTCAGAGATACAACTGCAAATGGATAGGATGGCGGGACTCCTACAGGATTTGGGCCCAAGGGCCATAGGGGGAAGGGCTTTTACGCAACAGAAGCAGCAGTTAGGACCCCTGAGGGGGCCCAGGGGGGAGGCTCCCCAAGACCCAGCCTCCAACTTAGATGTAGT
This sequence comes from Sphenodon punctatus, assembly GCA_003113815.1. Classification (NCBI taxonomy): domain Eukaryota; kingdom Metazoa; phylum Chordata; class Lepidosauria; order Sphenodontia; family Sphenodontidae; genus Sphenodon; species Sphenodon punctatus. Next base: position 138,683 of record QEPC01001877.1, on the reverse strand, counting down.
TGCAGTTAGCCAAGTCCCCACAGTCCCCTTAATAAATATATGCTCAGAGGCAGCAGAACCTTTTGGGTTTGTGCCAACCTCCCTCATTTTTACTATTATGTCACATCGTGACCGGTGGGCCCCACGTTGGGATACCCCGAGAGACGTGGCAGAGCGTCTGCGTCCCCTCTTTAAGAAAGAGATAATTACAAGAAGGGAGGTTATTGCGGTAGATGTTATGTTAAGTCCGCCTGATAGACAAGCCCTTTTGGTAACCTTTGTTTCACCAAGGCTACCTTTTATTATCTTGGCCCACAAAGACAGAGTAGAGGAGCTGGCAGTGTCTGTAAGCAGGGTCTTTCAGGCCCTGACGGACCAGATTAGGGGTGGCTGTCAAGAGCCTTCGAATAGAGGTATAGCCCCTAATAGGGGCCGAGGCCCCTATTCTCAGACCATCTCCAGTTCAGCTCAAATGAAGGGCTCCTTAGTGAGCGCAACAAGAGTTCCTAGCAGTGAACAATTAAGGCAACAAGAAGCTCCCGAATCCCGGTTACCTAAGTCAACTCAGATAGTGGCTAAACAGCGCCCTATAGATGTAGCGGGCATGGCTCGGCAATTTTTTGCCGGGGGTGAGGGTAGGGAGCCACCCCTCCATAATGAAAACGAGGTAGTGCCTGCTCAGGACCTATTACAGCCTCCCCAGGCAATGGTTAAGCAGCGCCACATAGGTGTAGTGGGTATGGTTCAGCACTCTTCTGTTAGGCGCGTGAATAGGGAGTTACCCATTAGTGATGAAAACGAGGTAATGCCTGTGCAGAACTTACTACAGCCCTCGCAGGTAGTGGTTAAGCAGCACCATACAGGTGTAGTGGGTATGGCTCAGCGTCCCTTTGCTAGGTGTATGAATAGGGAGTTATTTCCTCGCGATAAAAATGAGGTAATGCCTGTTCAGGAACCATCACAGCCTTTTCAGGCAGTGGTTAAGCAGCGCCCTATAGGTGCAGCGGGCACGGCTCAGCGTTCCTCTGCTAGAAGTGTGGATAGGAAGTTACCCCTTTGCGATGAAAACGAGGTAGTACTGGTTCATGACTCGTTACAATCTTCACAAGCTCGATTTTTACAGCGACTTGAGGTGTTGCAGAAACAGCTGGGAATGTTAAAAGCAGGCCCACTTAAGTTGGTCTCTATGGAAGAGTTATCTAAACCAGTACTCAAGGCGCAATTTGCATCTTTGGCAGTGACGAGTAGGTTATCATCTATCCACTCCTCCACGTGGATCCCCGAGCAAGGGCCCAGCGGGGAGGCTTGTGGGGATGCGGATGATGACTGCCCTTTTGGGGCGGAAAACTTGGCATACCCCCAGGAGTCCCCCCCACGGAGCTTGCTTGTTGCCCAGGGGAGGGACTTGGAGGAAATACAGCTAGGCACGGACCCCCGAGGTGCTCGATGTTCATTATCTCAAAGGACCACTAGGAGGGAGCTGGAGTGCCAGAGCCCCCCACCATCAGCATCTGCAATGGTAATTGATTTAGTAGAACAAACAGCTCTTGGTGATTTCCCAGAGCCTTCTCTAGCTTTAAAGAAAGTAGCAGATAATGTTGATCACAGACCAAAAGGTAGAGTTCTTAGGCAAAGACGTAAGCTACCCCCGGTAGATACTTTGTGACCAAAGGGGAGGGCCGCACAGCCATTGATTTTGGCCTCATGGAATGTCTCGGGGTGGAGGGCACATAGCCATGATCCGGATTTTTGCCAGTTCTTAGAAGGTCAGGATATTATATTAATACAGGAAACTTGGATAACATCTCCTTTGCCAGTGGGGGTCTGGAGAGGTCTCCAAACTCTCTGGCTCGAAGCCCAGGCTTCCAGGGTATATGGTAGATCGTGTAGGGGTTTGGCTTTATTTTTTGACCCAGCTCGGGTGGTGTCCATTGTTCAACTTAGTTTTATAAAAGCTTATTTCGCACTTTAATTATATGTGTGTCTTGGAGGGTGTGAGCTTTTGATTGCAAACGCTTACATCCCCCCGCATTACTCCCCATATTTTGACCCCGAGATTTGGGAGCAGATGTCTGAAATGGTGGCCATGGCCTCTGAGAGATACCCAATGGCCTCATTGATTTGGGGTGGGGATTTCAACGCCAGGCTTGGAGATACTGCGATGGGCTTAGGTCCACTCTATGGACCGGGTAGTTGGACCAAGGAAAGAAATGATAGGACATCTTTTGGCAGAGCTTGATTTAATCATCATAAATGGGCGGGTTAGTGGAGATCAGATGGGTAATTTTACCTTTCATTCCCCGCAGGGGTCCAGTGTAGTGGATCTATTTCTAGTGACACCTTGTCTTTTCCCAGTAGTGGAAAGCATGGAGATAGTCCCCTTGCATGTCTCTAACCATTTACCACTGGTATTGTCCCTTGATATCGACAAGCCCATGTGGGGTAATACGGGAGTTGAAAGTGGCTCTGCCCCTGTAGCTGTTGTTGGAGATGCCTGGCGGGCCTGTGCCAGATGGACGGCCGACCGAGCCAGTGCACTGGGAGAGTTTTTTGACTCAGCGGTAGGGAGCTCCTTGGTGGAGAAAATTTTGGCCCAGGGCCCTGGTATCGTAGGATGGTTTGAGCTCCTGATGGTGGAAATGACCCCATTGATTACTACAAAGGGACATGAATGGTATAGGGGGAGGTTACAGAGAGATAAGCCCCCTCCACCCTGGTTCGACAGCGAGTGTCATAAGCTCCGGGCTACACTTTGCCGTCTATCTAGAAAACTCAATCACTATCCCCCCCAGGATATTCGAGTCAAGTTGGCCCTTGTTCGGATAGATTATCGAAAGCTGTTAGCTGCAAAATTAAGCAGCTATCAAAGAAAGCAGTGGGCTCTTATATCTGCGGCCAATTCTAGAGATTCCAGGGAGTTCTGGTCTATTATTCGAGCATCTCAGCCTAGGGCTGGCTTCAGCGGAGTAGCTGATCTGCACCCGTGTGTGTGGGAAAATTTTTATGAGGCACTTTTTTCTAGGGGCAATCCATCTATTGCAGAAGTGGATATTGGCTCATTTAAGGGCCTGCCAGGATGGGCCCCAGTACAGCCTGAGGAGATACGGGAGCTGATAACCAATTTAAAATCAGGGAAGGCCCCCGGCCCTGATTTCTTTAAGCCCCGAAATCCTCAAAAGCGACCCTGTTAGATGGGCCAGTATTCTGGCGCCGCTTTTTACACACATCAATGAATCAGGGTGTTTTCCTTCAGCTTGGCTGACCAGTACAGTGGTGCCAATATACAAAAAAGGTGATCCCAAACAACCTGGTAATTATAGGCCTATCAGCCTGCTCAGTATTGCTGCAAAATTGTACTCCAAGCTATTATTGAATAGACTGCAAGATTGGGCAAAAGCAGAGCACTTAATTGAGCCTGAGCAGGCTGGGTTCCGTAAAGGATTAGCTACAACAAATCATATTTTGGTTCTGTCCGCATTAACCTCAAAGTATACAGCTGCCAGGGGAAAACTTTATCTATGCTTTATAGACCTCCAGAAAGCTTTTGATACGGTGTGCAGGGAGCGCCTCTGGGCCAAGCTAAGAGCTCTAGATATAGACCCTAGGCTCCTGTTTCTGCTGATGAAACTCCATGAGAGGAACACCTTGAGGGTTCGTTACAACAAGAAGGGAGCCTTATCAAAGGAGATACAGGTCCAAGAGGGGGTGCGCCAGGGCTGTCTTTTAGCCCCGGCACTTTTTAACATCTACCTTAACGATGTTGTGCAGGCCCTTTATAGGGCAGATTTGCATGCCCCAAGGATAGGTAACCGTAGTATTCCGGTGCTGCTATATGCAGATGATATGGTTTTGATATCCCAAACCAGTATCGGTCTGAGACGTGCTATGCAAGCCCTTGGGGTTTATTGCCAGGCAGAATTATTAACCATCAACTATGTTAAGACTAAGGTGCTGGTGGTTGGAAGTAGAGGGGATCAGAAAATCCAGCGCTGGGTTATTGGCTCTAACCCCATTGAGCAAGTACAATGCTTCAAATATTTGGGGGTTCTTTTTGCCTCCAATGGAAGCTGGAAAGCCCATTGGGTGGCTGTTCAAGCCACAGCTAAGAAAACCTCCAAGGCCATAGTAAGATTTTTTCATGGAAAGGGTGGCAAACTGGTCCTTCCCGCCCTACGCTTATTTAGAGCAAAGGTTGTAGCCCAAATCTTGTATGCACTGCCTGTATGGGGCTTTTCGTTTCTATCTGCTCTGGAACCAATCCAGAATGGCTTTTTGAGAGCTATTATGGGTGTGCCCAGAGAAACCCCGCAGGTAATCTTAAGAGCGGAGGCCCGTGTGCTCCCTCTTAGGACCCACGCTCTTCAGGCAAAAGCAAGTTTTTGGATCAAGACGGCTCTGTTTCCTCCGTCTGGGGAGTCATTGCTGACGCTAACCCTGGAGTGTGGGCTAGGGATTATGTGGCTCAGAAGGGTTGAGCATGAAATGCACCTGCTGGGGTTTGCGGCGGAGAGCCTAAGCCAGTGCGGAGGGACTGCGGCGAGACGACTTCTTAAAAGACGGATATTGGATCAATCTTTACAAGCTGAGAGGGAGCGGATGGTGGCTCAAAAAATCACTCTAACTTATGTCCCTTACAAGGTGGAATCTATAGCACCATATTACTTGTTTGCGTGGGACAACCCCGGGTTGTGGGGCGCTTTTCTTAAAATAAGGACCAATACGCTGGCCTCTGCGGTACGCGAAGGCCGATATAAGAAGGTTCCCTGGGCCCTTCGGATTTGCCCTATATGTTCCCTGGGGGAAGTAGACACCGTGGAACATATGATATTTCGTTGTCCGGCCTTAGTGGGACCCAGATGCAAATACCTGGGGAGGCTGGGGGCGCCTCAAGACCTTGCTGCTAAAGGTTTGCAGTGGCTCCTTAACCCGGAGGACACTGCTCAAGCGAGGACTGTAGCATGGTTTGCCCTGGCTAGCCAAGGCATTCGCAGCCCCTATTTTACCCGTCTATAGCACCTGATGGGACGACCACACACTGGGGGCGGTTGGTCCAGCTTATAGGGGATTTACGGATGGCTCTGGGGCTACACCCTTTTCTCCAAGTAGCTGTAACTGTCCCCTTCTTTTCTTCCCCTTCAGGGAGATGAGATAAACAGGAATAGTATGTGGTCTCCAGCCCACTTTTTATTTTAGATTTCCACGGCGGAGCTACCTGCATTTTGTGATTGATAATGATCACAACTGTATATCTGCTGTATTTTTTTTTAATCTATTTATTTATTTGTGTTTATTTTGTACAAGATTGTTATAGCCCAGGAGGCAAACAATAAAAGTTTGAATTGAATTGATTATGCAGCACCTGGATCCCCCACAAGAGAGCAGTAGCGTTATATTAATAAGAAGTTTCTTGAATAGTAAAGAATATTGAGAGAAATGGTTTTAAAAGTTTTACCGAGGTCCAGAAGTTTTAGAACATAGTTTCTAAGTTTTTAACACAGAGGGGGAAATGGGTGGCTCAAAACACAAGTTGGGTGGGTTTTCATGCAATATGTTTTCAGATAAGTTGTTCGTTATAAACGGCAAAACTAAAAACTCCCGAAAAAGAAGGGGGAGGCCCGCAGTATGAGCGCATTATGGCTCCTTCCTGAGTGGCCGGTGTAGACATCATTAAACAAGGCCCTGTGATCCACCACGGCCTGGAGATCGATGGAGAAGGTCTGCTTCTGATTCAGGTAGTCCATCTTGGCGTGTGGGGGCCGGATTATAGGGACGTGGGTGCTGTCTATCGCCCCTATGCAATGGGGGAAGCCCACTTTCTCAAAGACGCAAATGACAACCTCGGGATCCTGGAGCTGTTTGACCCGCTTGAGCAGTAGCTCCACCAGCAGGTCGCACACGTCATGGAGCGCCCTGTTCACGGTTGCGGTCCCCACCCCGAACTGCTCCCCAACACTCTGACAGGAATCGGGGATGGCCAGTCTCCACACTGCCATGGCCAAGCGCATCCCTGGCGGCAGCAGATACCGCATGTTGTCTCACGCCTCTGGAGAGGTGGGTTGAGGAGCTCCCCGAGCTGGGCCAACAGGGAGCGGTTGATGCGGAAGTGCTCTGTCCATGCATCGTCCGTCCAGGTAGCCAGCATGTTCTCCCACCATTCATTGGTGCAAGAGCGCATCCAGTACAGCCTCCGCATTGGGACAGTGACATGGCGCCCGAAGACATTCAGCGGCCCGCGGGACAGGACCAGGCGCATGTCCTGGGACACCACTGTTCCGAACATGGACTGTCGGCGGACAGCTATCCTACGTGCCCACTGCAATGATGCAGCTCGGTGCATGTTGGCCGCTCTCCTGCACCGTACGCCATGGTTGTAGAAGCGATGACCCGGCAGTAGTAGCTCGGCCCATTGCTCGAACACCAGCATCAGGATCATGAAGCAGGAGAACAGGACCATTAACAGGACAGCCTGTTCCTCAGGGGGCTCATCAACAGGCAGCATGGTACCAACAACACGACGCACACTCATGAAGAACCCACCGCCGATACCAGGGCTGGATACCCTAGCAGCTATCCGCCTAGCCGTTACACAGCCAGTGGACCTGACCCAGGTCCACGCAGCTGTGACTGTGTCCCCTTCAACCACTCAGCTAGGTGCTGCGGCCACCAACAGGCCATCACCCCCCTACAATTCCTTCCTCCAGGCCCCAAGCCCTGTGCGCCCTGCACAGTTCGTCTCATCTCCCCTGCAACCCCAAGCCTGTCTGAGGGTACTGGGGACGGCTGCACGGGACCACCCACTGTGCACCCCCGCCTACACCCACCTCAGCACCTACACCCTGTTCTGGACACCAGCACCACCTTTGTATCGCTAACTTAAATCACTATCACCTCTCATTCACCACGCTCGCACCACCTCTCGCTCTACACCCCACGCCCAGTCACAGCAACTGGCACACATGTACTGTGGCAGCCCGTGCTGTGTGCCCTGTGATTGATGCGGTACCATGGGTGTGTTCTGCACACCTGATGGCAAGCCCCCCTCGCCAGGCCGCTGTCACGTCCCCTCCTCCTGGACCACCTGACACCCATGGAGCTAAGGGCACTCCAAGACTCCTCTGGGGCCACCCCACCCCCTGTGCCCATGCCATGACCCTGTGTGATCCCCGGGCAGGGCACATCCGCACCAGTCTTGCTTGTCACAGCACTTGAAGGCCATGACACTGTGCAGCTGTGTTCCATCAAGATACGCTGCTTGGAGGGGCTAGTTATCTCCCTGCTAGAGGCAGCCGTGGCCTTGCTGATCTGTCATCACTAACGCTGGAATACACCCGCCAAGCGCATGGGGCAGAAATTCACAGGGTTTTGCTGGCAGCCCGGCTAGTGTTACACAGCGTCTTGCGCAGCGCCCAATCACAGCCGCTCTCTATAAGATCCCAGTGCAAGCAGCTGTGCAGGCCTTGGAATGGCCATGGCAGGATGTGGAACAGGCCCCGAGGCCACCGGTGGTGCAGGAGAGGAGTGGTCGCCATGTGCCAACATGTTTTGGGGAACACTGTGGCAGAGCTGTGATGTCCAGCTGCTGCTGAGCGACCCCGTCGATGGTGGATGGCTTCGATCTCCTGTTACGGTGGTACACGTGGGTGATAGGCCATCCATTGGGGGTCTGGCTTCCCAGAGGTATGCTGGGGAGCTCGGCTTTACCCTCCTTCAACAACCTCTGTGGGACCAACCAGCCGCTGTTGCAGTGCCCTGGACTGCACCGGAGATCCCGGCTGTTCGACTGGTAGCTACACGTCTGGAGTATGGACTGGCCCTCCAGGCCGGGGGTCCCCGTGTTGCTCCGACTACACTGGCATCCTACTACGTGCCCGTGGTGTCTCCCATCTGCGATCGGACTGCCAGGCACTTCTTGGGGAGCTGGGCCTGCTACCCGCCGATGTTGGAGGACCCCTGCTGACCGGGACTCCTACAACATGTGAACTTGGAACCCTCCAATCGGTGATGAACCTACGGGCTGCGAAGGCTGCTGCTGCCACGGGGAACCACCATGCCCCATGGTGGATGTGCATATGCGTTGCTGGGAATTCCACAGGGGCCTCTTCTCCTGGGAGGGGCTTGTCCTGGGGCAGTGGTTCCAGGGGTATCCTCTGGTCTCTCCGTGAGCAGGGCGTCCCAAACGGCCTCTCCATCGCATTGCCGTTGCCGTGCCTGTGCTGTGGGCCACCTCAACCTTTCACCCCCTGCTCCGGCCCACGGTACTGTATAACCCAGGGGTAGGCTGGCCTGCCAGCTGGACCCAATCGCTGCTTCCCTTCACTCTGGCCCCCATTGCCCTGTAGTGTTACCGAGCGCCTCCTTCCCTCTTGGAGTGACTGCAACAGTGCACCTGTGTGTGGCTTGTGGGGAATGGACACGAGCGCCTGATCGCCCCATCGCTGGCCTCAGATTGGCCGTTCCCCCCCATCACCCCATCATGAATAAAGTCTGTGCCTTTGCCTGTACCACCTTGGGTGCATTCGTGTCCCTGTGAGATGCCAGTCACCCTTCCCCTGGCTGCCGCCCTGTCCTTGTGTGTTGGTTATTGTGATGGGTGTCACTGGTGTTCCTGCTCGGGATGACTGGGGCTGCCGGGCGGCATACAGTGGTGCATGCTGGATTCCTCTGTGGGCTCCATGATGGAACATGGGTTCACGCCAGTGGGTGGTGTGGGCCCACCGCGTCCCATTGTGAGCCCTGTCCTTCATTTACTGGTGGCTGCCTGGTGTCCATCTTCCATTTGCAGGCCCCCTTCCTCAGGGCTACCCCTTATATCTCCCTGTGGAGATGTGGTGTACCGCTTGGCTGGGCAGTTGTGGTGTGCATGTGCAACATGTGTGCTGGTGATGTCCCATGGCGGTGCTCTCTGTTGTACCCCCAGCATGCGGGGGTCAGGCTGTGGGCCCCAACCCCTCCCTAGCGGCCAGTGTTGCCCTGGGGGCCTTTGCACTGACGTCCTGGCCTGTCTGGTGGGGGATACCCATTGGCTGGCGGCCCCGCCTGGGCTGCCCCACCTTCCACCACTCCTGGCACCCCCTGTTGGTTCCCACTATTTGCACTCTAGGAGATGGATGGGCAGTAGGTGAGCCGGGCAGCTGACAGTGACTGCGGGCAGCGTACAGGCCTGTTGTTGGCCACCTGTGTTCCCCCTTGGTGCGAGGGGGTGGGGTGCTGGCTTGGGTGTCCCTGACCACTGCATGGGTTGTGCTTGCTGTGTATTCCTGACCCCTGCTGACCCACACCCTTTCCATGCACCCTCTCACCTTCTCCCTCTCCCTTCTAGCTACACTGGTTGTGTTCCTGGCCGTTCTCCGCCTGGCACAGATGGCCGGGCAGCTGCAGCGTGCAGCCTCAGATCTCCACACTGGGGCCCGCCTGTATGATGGTATCACTAAGTGTGCTGCGTGTGCATGGGGCCCCCTCCATGGGTGTCTGTTTCGGGTTCCACTTTGTTGGGGCCCACTGTCCCGTCCTGATGGCCCCTTCTCTCTATCCCTTAGTGCAGGCAAGCATTGCAGAGCGGACAAGGGAGCAGGAGGAGGTCATGCAGCTACAGTTGCACCTTCTAGAGTGGGTGCACCGCCTGGACCGTGCCCAGACGGATCAATGGAGCCAGATACGGGGCCAGCGTCCCTATTGAGGCCGGGACCCCACCCCACGGACCCGCTCTCTGTGCTGCATCCCCATCTCCCTTGGACCTTTCCCATGTTCCACGCCCTTTTTCCCTGTAATAAAGTTGCTTTGCCCCCTTCTCCAGTTGTGTGTCATGTTCCTCCGTGTGGCCTGGTCTCTTGTGCGGGCACCTCATAGTGGTTGTGGCACTGTTGAGTGGCAAGGACTGGTTATTCCACCCGCCGTGTCGCCCCGCCCCACGTATATGCAGCTGCTCTGCCATGCCCTTTGGGTGTCCACCTGGCTTCCCTGGCCTGGGGTGTTTGTGGACAGTCAGCTGCCTGTCGTGGCTCCCTTCCATCCCCCACTGGCCCGGTCTCATTCCACCCCTTTCCCCCTGCTCCCTTGGGCCGGGGGTCCATCCCCTTGGCTGCAGTCCTGACCCCTCCCTGCATTTGCAATGGGCCACCCCCTGTCGGCTGCACGGATCCCTGGTTGGTGTGGGGATGCCAGAAGCAGGTTTGCTGCCGGTTGGTGTGGTGTGGTGTGGTCTGGGTCTCCCCCCCCACTCCCCCAGTCATTCCCTGCCAGCCCAGCTGTGCTGTGGGCTTCTGGTCCTGCCCACGTGCCTGCCTATATCTGTTTACCAGCTCCTCATCCGGGGGCCGTGGGATTGTGGGGGGGGGGGGGAAGGGAGGGAGGTCCATGGCGCCTGACTGTCTGGCCCGGCCCCATCATGGGGCTGGCTGGGGTCTGCTACAGTGTGTCTCTTGTCATCCCAGCTCCCTCCTACCCTTCCCACACAGGGTCTGGCGGTTCATGGACGGGGCTGCGTGCTGCAGCTTCATTTGCCCTTGGTCAGCTGTGCTGGGCAGGGCTTCCCCACCATTTGGTGTCTCGGGTGTCCGTGTAACTATCATGGGGGTTTGCTCGGTGTTTCCCAGGGTGTCTGCTGTCCCCTCCCCTTCTGTCCCACAACCCACCACAGCGCCGTCTGTGTAAACGTCAGCCCGCTTGGCGCTGCCGGGTGTACTCCTCCACCCATCTCCACTCACCAGGCCGGTGGCGGCATCCATGTAAAAAAAGCCATAGAATTAAACTCACAAAAAAGCTCGATCATCCTTTCACTGGATGCAGAAAGGACATTTGATTATGTGACCCATAATTTTGTTTGCCACACTTAAAAAAAAATGGGAATCAGTGGAAATTTCTTGGAGCAGATAAAAGTAATTTATAAATATCCCAAAGCACGATTGGAGAAAACACAAAGTTTTGCGCTAAAGCGTGGCACCTGACAGGGTTACCCCATCTCTGCTCCTATTAAATTCAGCAATAGAAGCACTCGCAGCTAAAAAAAATCAGGCAAGCACAAGCGATCCAAGGGGTTAGAATCTGATGGACAGAACTGTAAATTGGCTCTATACATGGATATAATCCTGTTCCTCACAGATTTGGCAACATCTATTCCTGCCCTAATGCAATTATTAGAAACCGTATCAGGATATAAAATTGATTTTTCCTTATTAAACACCCTCTTGTTCCACCAAGAAAGAACAACAGCAGGCGAGAAGACTTTCCTCTCACAATTTAATATACAAAAAGAAAAAGATATCTGGGACTAAGTTTAACAAAAAAAAACCCAGTCATCTCTATAAAGAAAGTTTCTTGCATTTTATAGAGATTTTAGAAATAAATGTGAGGAATGGTCATGACTAAGTATCGTGGATGGGAAGAAACAACCTAGTAAAAATGATGCTTCTCCCTAACACTTTATACCTGATATTAGCATTGCTATGTAGATTTGGCCTAGATATGAGGGGGAAAAAATGGCTTGCTAAGAAGTTGTTTCTAGCTTCCCATCTGTTTGGGAATGAAGACTTCAAAAACAAAAGATACATTAGAAAAGGAAAAAATTCTATTTTTAATATATTTTAAAATCAGATCAGTCTTCAATAATCCCCAATGGCACAGGTTTTATAGAACACACACAGGATTAGAAAACCTGTTATTCACGCAAGTTTCAGACTGCAAAATACTTTCTCGTATATTATTATTATTATTATTATTAAACATTTATAAAGCGCCAGTAACAACCTGGCGCTGTACAGAACATATAATCAGCTGCGGTCCCTACCTGTGGCTTACAATCTAAAAGACAAGGAGGGGGAGACAAGGAGAGGGGACAGCGGGAGAGACATGGGAGAAGACAAACAAACATTCAGGCGGATGCGAAGTCTCAGGTGCGTGTACTTGGCTTGGTTACAAGGTGGTCGGTAGCAGCAGTCAGCAGAGGAGGGCTGACAGTAAGAGCAAGGGGAAAGACTAGAGGGCATTGGGAAAGGCAGCATGGAAAAGGTGGGTCTTGAGGAGGGATTTGAAGGAGCGGAGGGAGGAGGCGAGGCGGACGTCGGCAGGGAGGGAGTTCCAGGCATGCGGGGCAGCGAGGGAGAAGGGACGAAGGCGGTTGGGCGAGCAGGAGAAGCGAGGGAGAGCGAGGGAGGGGACAGCGGAAGAGCGGAGAGCGCGCGCAGGAGCGCGTAGGGCGATTAGGTCCGAGAGGTAAGGGGGAGCTTGGTCATGGAGCGATTTGAACGTGAAAACCAGGAGTTTGAACAGGATACGTTCAGGAAGGGGGAGCCAGTGAAGGGAGAGGAGGAGAGGCGTCACATGGTCGAAGCGACGGGCAGAGTGAATGACCTTGGCGGCAGAGTTTTGGATCGCCACAAGGGGGGACAGGTGGGAGCGAGGGAGGCCAGCAAGGAGGAGGTTGCAGTAGTCGAGGCGAGAGATAACCATGGCATGAACAAGGATTTTGGCCGAGGAGACAGATAGAAAGGGGCGAATGCGGGCAATGTTGAGGAGAGCGAATCGGCAGGATTTGGCCACAGAGTCAATGTAAGGTTTAAAGGAGAGGTGCGTGTCAAAAATGAAGCCCAAGCTGCGGGCACGGAGAACAGGACGGATGGTGACCCCATCAATGCAGATGGTCAGGTCAGAGGGAGAGGAGGGGGATGGAGGAAAAATGAGGAGTTCAGTCTTGGCCATGTTCAGTTTGAGTTGGCGTCGGGACATCCAGGCGGAGATATCAGAGAGGCAGTCGACGAGGCGTGAGCGGACAGAGGAGGAGAGAGAGGGGGTAGAGAGATAGAGTTGGGTGTCATCAGCATAGAGATGGTATTGGAACCCGTGGGAGGCAATAATTTCACCAAGGGACCGGGTGTAGATAGAGAAGAGGAGAGGGCCAAGGACAGAACCTTGGGGAACCCCAACCGAGAGGGGAAGGGAGGGGGAGGTCGACTCGGGGAGGGAGACATTAAAGGAGCGGTCAGAGAGGTAGGAGGAGAACCAGTCAAAGACAGAGCCACGGAAGCCCAAAGAGTAAAGCGAGTCCAAGAGGAGCGAGTGGTCGACAGTGTCAAAGGCAGCAGAGAGGTCAAGGAGGACAAGAACGGAGTAGTGGCGCTTCGATTTAGCGACAAGTAGATCATTGGTGATCTTGGCCAGGGCAGTTTCAGTAGAGTGGAGGGGGCGGAAGCCGGACTGGAGAGGGTCGAGGGAGGAGTTGGCAGAGAGGAGGTTCAGGCAGCGGGAGTAGACGACACGTTCCAGGAGCTTCGAAGCAAAGGGAAGGAGGGAGACCGGCCGGTAACTAGAGGGATCGAAAGGGTCCAGGGTAGGCTTTTTGAGGATGGGGGAGACAGTGGCATGTTTGAAGGCAGAGGGGAAGGAGCCTGTGGAAAGGGAGAGATTGACAACATGCAGAAGGGGGGGAGCGACAGTGGGAGCAATAGAGGTCAGGAGGCGGGAGGGGATCGGGTCAAGGGGGCAGGTGGAGGGGTTGGATGAAGAGAGAAGAGCAGAGATTTCCTGGAGAGAGGCAGGAGGGAAGGATGCGAGGAGGGAGGGGGGGGGGGGAGGGGGCGGGAGGGGAGCGGGGGGCGGAGGGGGGCGGGAGGCAATATCCCGACGGATCTTGTCAATCTTGGAGGTGAAGAACGACGCAAGATCCCGAGCAGCAAGGGAAGAGGGCGGGGGAGGGCAGGGGGGTTTGAGAAGGGAGTCGAAAGTAGAGAAAAGGCGGCGAGGGTCGCGGGAGAAAGATTCGATCCTAGAGGCATAATAGCGCTGCCTAGCTAGGGAGATAGCCGAGGAGAGGGAGGAGAGGGAGAATTTGTAATGGAGGAAGTCAGGGAGGGAGCGGGATTTGCGCCAGAGGCGTTCGGCAGCCCGGGCGCAGGAGCGGAGGTAGCGGATGGCAGGGGTAAGCCAGGGGCGGGGGTCGAGGGGGCGGACGGGGCGAGCAGAGGGGGGGGCAAGAGAGTCAAGGGTCGAGGAGAGAGAAGCGTTGAGAGCAGAGACAGCAGAGTCAGGGGAGGAGGAGGCGAAAACGGGGGGGAGAAGGGGGGAAAGATGTGCGGCAAACTCCGAGGGAGTAAGGGCCTGCATATTGCGGAAGGGGCGCATAGAGGGGGAGGCGGAGGGGGGTCGGTGGGAAAGGCTGAAGGAGCCGAGGAAGTGATCAGAACTAGGGAAGGGGTCAAAGGAGAGGTCAGTTAGAGAACAGTTTCGAGTGAAGACGAGGTCGAGGGAATGGCCGTCAGTATGAGTGGGGGAGTCGGTCCAGAGTCGGAGATTAAAGGAGGAAGCGAGAGAGAGAAAGCGGGAAACAGAGGGGGCGGAGGGCGTGTCAACGTGAATGTTGAAATCACCAAGGATAAGAGTGGGGATATCATCGGAGAGGAAGAAGGTGAGCCAGGATTCAAAGTCCGGGAGGAAAGAGGAGAGGGAACCCGGGGGGCGGTAGATGACAGCAACCCGAAGGTGTAGAGGGGAGTATAAGCGCACAGAGTGGGCCTCAAAGGAAGGGAAGGAGGAGGAGGGGGGAGGGTTTTGAATTGGCAGTGCTTAGCAAGGAGCAAGCCCACACCACCACCCAGGCCCAGGTATACAGAGAGAGTTACCAAACCACCACATCATGACAAAATAATAAAACATTTAAACACAAGCAAAAGTCCACAATACAAAATTGAATATGAAAATTGTGTACCGCTAATTGGAAGATCAAGCTTCTGGTATTAAAAAAAAATTTAAAAAAATCAATCTGTCGAATCATTTACAAAACTGAAATGCCTACTATATCTACTGTACCCTGCTTTCTCTCTCAGGCATCCCCCTTGAGTTCAAATACCAAAGCCTCCAATTTAGTGCCAACTTTAAGAATTTCATGACCGCCTGAGTTATTTCTGGCAAAACATCGCTTAAGGCTATCTCTAACAAGCCGTGCTCCGTTCTGCTTTGGTATGTCAACAATAGCCAAAGGCTACATTAAACAAACAATTTTGAATTTGAAATTTGGGAGAGTTGTACAAGTTATTCCACTTTCCTGATACAGGGTATGTTGAACAATGGAGACAGGAACTTAAAAAAGGACTTTACACAGAAGGAAGTAAATGTGATTTGGATAAATATGGACCGCTGTTCCTCTTCTCTTGCCTTGCAAGAACCAAAATCAAACTTACAACATAAAGCTAGCTGACCCCACCAAAACATTGCATATATGAACTCCACATATTCTAACCAATGCTGGTGAAAATGTGAAGTGGGAACTCAGTTACATTGCTGGTGGTCATGTCCCCTAGGAGCTAAATTGTGGCAAGAGGTCTGGAAAACATTCAAAATGGTCACAGATGTAATACCATATGGAATAGGAACTGCATTATTGGGCCTTTTTCCAGGAAAGGGAATTATCAGGGTCCAAATCAACACCTGCCAACAAATCCGCTTAGCGGCGGGCGCATACAATTGCTTGCAACTGGAAGAATGCGCAGGGATCTTTAATCAAGAAGTGGCTTCAGCTGTTATGGTCATCGATAACAATGGAAAGAACTGCAGCAGATATAGGTGGGAAGCTGGACCAATTTTACTTGATATGGAACCCAATATAGTCAGTCCTAAACAAGGTAAAAATTGTAAGAAAATACAAAAATACCTTAATGTGGGGGCTTAACCCCCAACATAAAACCACAAGTCCCTAAACAGGGCAAGAGAGCCTTAGCTCCTGGGCAGCGAAGCCAGGAGATTACATTTTAACAAGTTCAGAGAACCTACAACACTTCTTTCCCTTACTCCTAAACGAAGTACATGTATAGACAACACAGCACCTGGAACAGTAGTGCAGACTTGCTGCAGATCCTAACAAGAGCTGGCCCTTGCTCCTAAGCAGAGCATGTGCATAGTCAAGCACACCCCCTATGGGGTTGAGTGCACTCAACTACAATCTTAACGCAGTCTATCCCTTACTCCTACATGGAGAACGTACGTGGGCAAGGAGGACCCTTAACAAACTGTTCTATCCTTGTTACAGGACCATACCTCCTGGAAGTTGTAAAGCCCAGCCCCTGCTACATATATTCCCCCAGCTAATCCAAACTAAGATGTTTGCAACAGCACTTGAAAGTCAGATAAATAGCCCTTCAAACAGGAGAAGTCCTAGTTCCCAGCCGGTCACCAAGGAACAAACACCCCCCAAACAGAGTACTTTTCTGTTTCTGTGTGGGCAATGCTCCTTGAAGCATTCAAATGCAGCCTGACACGACCCTGCCTGGTCCGTAGACATGGCAGGCTACTAATCATGATGGTCTAAGAGTAGCCTGCTTGCCAAGAAATCCAAACAGTCGGAGCACCAGTCCTCACAGAGGGCTGCGCCCTTATACACGCGGCCTTTCAGCACAGGCTTACGGCATGGCCACAGGCCACCCCAAAGGTCTTAAAGGGGCCTAGGCCAGAAGTGGGTGGCATCTGACCAGCAGCATTGGCAGCTTGTGGCAAATCAATTTTGGGGGGTAATAAGGGGATTTCCCCAGCAGTCTCCAGAGCTCCTGCAGTCAGGACAAATCCAAAGAAAAGCTCCCAGGGGACACCACCTTGGCGATGGCGCCAGCAATCCCAGCATCACTCTCCACTACTGCCGCTTTATCTACTGCTCCATTTCTTCAAACACAAAAATCAAGTATGTCCTCCTTCACTGTCTGATGAGGGAAGACTGTGCCCCGGTGCCAAGAGTGACCTGATGAAATGCCTAGACCACCTTTTGGAGTCAGAGTGAGTCACCCACCGTTACATGTGTAGTCATGGATGGAGCAGTCATCATTCAGGTGCTGACTACTGGTACTGCCAAAATATTTAATGAGTATGCCCACAAGTGTTTGCGCCAGGTCTCAGGGCAACTACGAAATGTATCACGCCTCGATCTGGTGTGGAATCGTTATATAGCAGACTCCCTGAAAGGTACAGCCAGAGCAAAGCAAGGAAAGGGAGTGCCAAAGCATGTTGTAGGGGCTTCACCCATACCAGGAAACTGGAAGGACTTCCTTCGTGTAGAGAGCAACAAGAGGAAGCTATTCAGCTTCCTCTCAAAGACGCTCATCCAGTCATTTGATGAGGCAGACAAGGAACTTGTCACAGAAGGGGAGTGGGTTCTTAATACACCTCCACCACCACATGATCTTCACTCACTTTCCCCATACAACCATGAAGAGGCAGACATCCATATGTTACTGCAGCATGTAGTACATGCTGCAGAACATGGTCATCACAAGACACTCATTTACTGTTGACACTGATGTTGTGGTGTTGTCTGTAATAGCGGCACAGACACTTCCAGCTGATGAACTATGGTTGGTGTTTGGATCAGGAAAAAGTTTTCATTACCTGGCCACTCATGAAATATCCACTTGCCTTGGACCTGAGAAATCACGTGCCCTTCCAATTTTCCATGCACTTACAGGGTATGACACTGTCCACATTTGCTGGGTATGGAAAGGTAACAGCCTTGTCCACGAGGAATGCTGCGCTAGAGCTTACTGATCAACTGCTAAGATTGGCATGTACCCCGTGTAACTTCCCGAAAGAAACTATGCATACCATGGAGAGGTTTGTCATCCTGCTCTACGACCCAACAAGCACCTGCACTGATGTGGACAATGTCAGAAAGAAGCTGTTTGCAAAGAGGAACTCTGCAGAAAGAATTCCACCAATGTGAGCTGCTCTCAAGCAGCATGTAACGAGGGCAGTCTACAAGGGTGGTCACGTCTAGGACCAAACACTGCTTCCAAGGCCTGCCCTTCCTTCCACGACAAGCTGGGGCTGGATTCAGATGGACTATATGGGCCCATCCGGACAACACTCCCTGAAGCTTCCCAGACTTGCTATGAGCTGCTCTCTTACGGCTGCACGAAAGGATGTCACAAGCACTGCAAGTGCAAAAAGGCTAACCTTCCATCCACTGCTCTGTGCTCTTGAGGGAGAATGCTCCAGCAATTAAGTTTAATAACCTGGAACAATCTTGTTCAGCATGGAGGTTTGTTAAAGTTCAAAACTAAATTTATATTTCATTTCCACAAACCTGTGCAGTATATCCAGCTAAAATTGACATTTCAAATTTTTGTGCATGTGCACATGTGTATGTCAAAAGTTTCTAAAAATTATAATTGTTCAAAGATACCCTGGTGTTAATAGTTTTATTAACTGTGCTCATAAACTTGTTTCATATGAGTCACCATGTTATAACATGCTCAAACAGAAACATTATTTCAATGGGCTGTGCATGAGCACACATGTACAATGTCACATGCCCCACTATCTGAAAATCATCATGTATTTGTCCATATATGGTGTAGGTTCAGTGCTTATCACAGAACGCACAACAGGTTTGCTATGCCGCCTCACTGCAAAGTACAGCAAATAGCAATCGTGATCACAACCCCATTTGTAGATGGTGTAACCCCCACCTGCAGTTTGGGAAGACCTGGCCTAGAGGGCGCAATGGACATGCCACCTTTCAGATGAGCCAAAGCCAAGACTTTCAACACAAGTTCATGGAAGGTCTCCGTGTGCTGTTTGCAAGAAAAAGGCCTTCACTCTGCCATCCTAGCTAGAGTCCAGCTCAGTAGCACCGGACGTAACTCAGCACTTAGGGACCCTGTGAATATTTTTATGGTACATTGTGCTGGTCAGGAAGGAGTTTAGCCCCAACAAAAGTGTTCTATAAGAGTGGATTGTGTTTTGATTTAGGTTTATTTTTTATCTTCAAGTCATTTTGATCAAGGTGATCATTTTATGCAAGATTGGTCTGTAATCTCCATCTCAGAGTGAGATTTCTCTACCCCACCCCCAAAAGGAGTTCTAAGAAACAGGAGGTCAAAGAGGAAGGGGCTATCACACAGGCATGGCAAACCCCCCAGCCTGTTGGTGAAATGGCACGTTTTTAAGTAACCCCATTTCAGATTCTTGGATCTGACCCCTGGATCCAGCCCCAGACTTCAAGAGCAGAAGGAGCATACTCACCAGGGAAGGCAGTGTAGCAAACTGCCAGGGCTAGAGCTATAAATCAAATAGAGGTCGACGAGAATGAGGAGGTGGTTGCCATATTGGTCCCAAATGTTAGCGATGGATTGGCAACAAAGTACTTCAGATGAGATTTAATTAGACCAACTTTTTCTTTCTTTTAAGAAGAGATTGATGAACTAGGTCAACAGAATATTCAATTTACAAAATTCTAGCATGTATAGGTACATAATATATTCACCAACATACCATTCTTTAAAGATCATCTTTTCCTCGATACAATTATGCACAATAGAAACGCCACGTAAACATAATAAAAATATAGCTTGTATGATTAAGTGCAACTGATTGGGAAGTTAAAATATTTGGAGGGGAAGCAGGGTGAAAAGGGATTCTTGGGGAAAAGTGAATATGGAATATCAGGGAGGTCATATTTATATACTTTTCTTACTCAAATTGGACTAACTTCTCTTGGTGAGAGTAGACATGCTTTTGGGACACACAAGGCCCACCCCTTCCTTAGGCTGGTAAGAAGTCAGAACTATGGACTGAGAAAAGACAAGACAAGTATATATAATGGAAGCAATCATTCCAGAGGGAGGCAGGAGCTGTAGGAAGACTATAATTGATGTTCAAACTTTTAAACATGAGGGTAAAAACTGCTGAGGTGAGATGGAGGTAGACCCAAGACCAGGGGTCATTTCCAATAGAAAGGACTTTATATATAAAAATAAAAATCAGAAAAAACAAGAGACAGGATTTAGCAGGGGAAAGATGAAGTGTAGCAAACAGTAATTTAAAATACACTAACATTGACAGATTTGCTCATTCTTCTCTATATTCAATCAATATAGTTATCCTCCCACTAACCCAGAAAATTACAGTATCCAAATCCCATCTTAGTCCTGGGCAAGTTAGTTACTATCTCGCTGGCTGGTTTTAAAAATGGACCAAGCTGTACTGTTCCAAAATCATTCTTACCCGACTTGTTGCGTCATCATCAACAGTCCAGTTTTTGTGGCTAGACAACCGCTGTTGTGACGTTCCATTAGGGTATTCCACTCCTGGTTGTTTAAATGATTATAAATGTTCTATGGTCCAACTGGTGGCAGAGTTTCAGGTGAGCAGGGTAGTCAAACCGCCATGGTAGAAAGTTCTACCTGCACCGATGGTAAAAATTACTGTCGTAGAAAGTTCTTTTCAAGGCTTTATAAAAACATTATAAAGAGGTGTTTTACAAAAGTGTTTTAAACACCCAGAAGCGTTAAAATTGTTAACATTCCAACTGTATAGACTATCACCTTTATGACATTAAAAAGCCACTAGATTATAGTGTATTGTCTAAAAACAGCCTCTGCCTCACATCTACATCTGCAAATGGGAACAACAATTCATGATTTACCTCACAGGGGCTGCTTTTCATGAGCGGGTTGCCGTGGTGTGACCTGCTCACGCAATTTCAAAATCCCGCAAAGCGTGATTAGACGAGACAGAAGTCCGGGATTGTACACACAGAAGGCGGCCGCGCATGGTTTTCAGATCGCGAATTAAATACCCGGTATTTAATTCGCAGTCTGAAGACAATGCGCAGCCGCCTTCAACACGCATGATCCCGGACTTCCATCTCGTCTAATGATTTTGAAATATCGCGCAAGCGCGTCACGCCATGGCGACCCACTCGTGTAAAAATACCCAGGGTTGCTGTGCAAGGGTAAACAAAACAAGGATTGTAAAGCACTTTGAAAACGCTATAGAAATAATAATCATCACCACCATTAGAGGGCAGCATGAGGTTGGAAATAAAAGCTTGAGGGCAATGTTACTAGGCGCTGTGCATTCAGGTTTGAATAAATCACACACAAAACAACTTGTCAGCTGCTGCACTGGAAGCCCAAACACTGCCCTGTAGGTTTTTTTAAGGGGGGGGGGGGGGGGAGGGGTTAGTACACTTTGTGCCTCTCCGTTTCCACTTTTAATTTGATGTTTGTAATTGTCAGTCTACGAGTTTGAGCATCTTTCAAGTTTCATGCTATGTTGTGCTGGTTGGGGGGGGGGGGGGGGGGGGGGGGGGAGTTTAGCCCCAACAAAAAAAAGTGTTCTATAGGAGTGGATTGTGGTTTTGATTTACGGTATATTTTAGATCTCCGAGTGCTTTGCAGTTCAAGGGCTTGGTTTGCTTCCACAGGCAGCTGAAGGGAGAACTGTGCCCAAGGAACCAGAGCCTCATGCTTGAATCATACTACCGAGTGTGTGAATGCAGCAGCCCTTCTCCTGATAGGGATGGGTTACCATGAGCACATTACACTAGTGCTCCGTGCTCTGCACCAGCTGTCTATAGCCTTCCAGGCCCAATTCAAAGTGTTGGTGCTTACCTATAAAGCCCTAAACGGCCTAGGCCCTACCTACCTGCGGAACTGCCTCACTCCCCGGGCTCTTGATTGGTCCCTGCAGTCCACCAGGAGCACCCTTCTTGAAGTCCCCTGCGGCTGGGGGGCAACCTCTGTGGCTGCACCTAGACTGTGGAACTCCTTGCCAGTGGAGGCTTGGGTGGCCCCGGATCTCTCCTCCTTTCATCAACAATGCAAGACCTGGCTGTTCTGCCAGGGTTTTGGTGAGGGAGATGTGGGGTGGGGTGGGGGGAGGGGGAGAGAGAGAGAAGATGTGAAGGTTGGGCGGGGGGGGGAGGGGGAGGGGCTGTATGCGTTTTACTTCTCCCGACATCCCTTATTGGGATTGGAGGTTCTTGTATTTTATCTTTATTATGTTTGTATTTTTATGAATGGTTAGCTGCCCCAAGGTGCTTTGCAGGAGGGGCAGGGTATAAATTTAAATAAATAAAAAGCCCTCCCCAGGATAGGGGTGAGGGCATGGGATCCCTCTGCCTGGTGCTCCAGATCTCACCATTAGCAGGATCTATTGCCGTTTATTTAAGGGTGGGTCACTACATGCACACACATACACAGGCTGCACCCCCTGCTTACTTGCTTCCCAACCAAGAGCTAACAGATTTTTCCTGTTTTAAAAAGTTCCCAAAATTTTGGGACAACGGCCCCACAAAAATTGGCACTGAAACCAGAAATACAAAGGTTTGCCCCCCTTGCACATCCCTAGTCAATGGAAGGAAATCTCCATCAAGTGAAGAGTCAATCCTTTCCCTCTGCCTGTCCCACCGCGTGCCTCCCCTCATAGTATAATCCCACAACCAACCCCAATCCCTATTCCTACCTGCCAAATGCCTTACCAAACAGAAATGTTTCACACCACCTCTGGAAGATGCTCAGACTCTGGCACAAGTGAACCTCTGGGAGGAAGGGAGTTCCAAAGAACTGGGATTATCTATTGAAATTATTTTTAAAGCTCTCTATGGCACCAGCAATGTACCTAGCACAGAACAACCACTAAATTGGAGACAAACCCCTGCCCCAAGGGGCTTACAATGTAGGAGAGGTGAGAAGGACTTCCCGGCAAAGGGAGATGTGTGGAAGAAGGGGACTCGTGGTGGGCTTGAGGGGTGACAGACGAGGAGTGAAGCTCCTGGGTGGGAATGTAGCAGGAAATCAGTGCAGAGAGATAGCCCAGCAGTCTTTCTGCACCTGTTTCCTGCTACATAGAGGGGAGCAAGACTATGAAGAACCTGGAAGGTAAAGGGGTGAAAACAGACGTAACGCTAACTCCACTTCATCACGCTAACGTTAACATCCACTCCACGAGCTGCATGGCAGGAGGGGCGGGGTAGAAATCTATTAAATAAATAAATAAATCATTTCTTATGCATGTTGCATGGCTGCATAAGGCACCAATACTAGGGTGGCCACTGATGCATCAGCAAAAAATAGGACCATCATTTGCATGAAGTGTACATATGTTAATTCTATACTAATTTATGCAAGTTTGTGGGGCAGAGGGCAGGGCCAGAAGTAGGTGGCGCCAACCCAACCGTTAAGCCAGTGGTGGGACTTAACCCAGCAGCAAGGTGTTCCCAGAGTTAAGACTGGAGGGAAATCACAGGGTGATTTCAGACGTGACGTTGACACGGTGAACCACGGTGAATACCCACCTGGGGTCACCGTGTCCCGCACGTCTGTTTGGCGGCCGCCAGATGTTGGCCACGCTCAATCGGCACATGGGGTCAATTTGAACCACGCTTCCCGGGCTAGCCGGGGGAAGGTCCCGGGAAGCGTGGTCAAACGGACCCCGGGCCGTGGCCAACAAAAAGTAACGTCTGGCCGCGTGCCACGGCCCGGGATCCCCGGCGGGATCCCGGGCCGTGGCATGATCGGCCAGACGCGGCGGCCGCATTGGCCCCGCCGCCCGCCCGTCTCCTCGGAGGGCGGGCGGCGGGGTGCATGGAGGGGGCGGGGCCGTGCGGCCGCACGTTGCGCCGCGCGGCCCCTCCCACTTTCCCCGCCGGGATCCCCCCGGCACGTCTGTTGGGCCGTGCAGGGGTGACCCCGGCGGGGAACGAAGACGTTGGTTCCGGTACGGGGCCAAAGGGCCCCGTATCGTCTGAAAGTACCCACAGTTAACCCTGTGAACTCCTTGCTGCTGTGTGAAGCCCTGCCACTGGGGGATAAAGAGCCCTCTTACTAAGGTCCCATCCAAGGTCTCTCTCCCACTAGTCCGATTTCTCCCTAGCAGTGTAAAAAATAAAATAAAATAGAGCCCAGGTTCACTGTGAGGAGAAACTGATGTTTTAAGCATCTCATCAAGCCAGTAATAACTACAAGTGATTCCCTACCATTTCAACCATCGTTTATTTTTCTATTTGTCTTTTGGTTTTGGTTTCCATTTTTTTTTTTTTTAAGTGGGGACCACCACCAAAAATCAACCTCAGAAACCTTTGAACAACATTGCACATAAGAACATTGGGAATAACACACCCAAGAAGCCTTTGAGGAGCGGGGGTTGAAGAGCGGTCCCTTTCTCTGGGAGGGAGGTAACCAGGGGGTGGGGCGAGTATGACACGGACACCGGCGAGAAGCCTCGAACCACTGACCAGGCAGGACTGGAGGCCAGGCAGGTGGCGGCAGGGTTCGGGAGAGAGAGTCCGGAGCAGCTGCAGACCACACGCTCCTGATCAACTGGCTGCATGGCAGCAACGCTATTGCACATGCACAAGCCGCACACGCCAAAAAAGCCCACCAGAAGACCGCATCTGCGCTCTCTGCACTTCTGCTCTGGGTGGAAGTGCAGAGAACGCAGCTGCGGGCAGCCAGCAGAGCCAGACCGTGAGTGACGTGGGTGGAAGGGGAAATCAAGGCGCTTCAGTGGTTCGGTTCCACTTCCATCCCAGACAGCTGGAGGTGTCCTGAAAACCAGGTGGTATGGGATAATCCTGGACCCCTGGCCACCGTAACCAATACAACCCTGCAACATGCACAAAAAACATTAAAGTGGTGTTCCAGTGGAGTTAGCATTATGTCTGTTTTCACCCAAATAGTTTGTGCTGAACATTTATTTATTATTTCATTTATTTATATTTGTTAGTCACCCCCTCATGCCTATGGCATCTCGGGAAGGCTGACAAAACCAGACCACCACATCAATAAGATTCAATAAAAACACTAAAACCACAAACAATATTTAAAAATATCTTACCCCCCAAATTACCCACCCACGCTTCTCCGAAGGCCTGGACGAACAGCCAGGTCTTGCAGGCTCGGCGAGAAGCCAGCAGAACTGGGGCCAGACGGGCTTTCTCCAGGAGGGAGTTCTAGAGTCGCGGCCCGGCCACCGAGAGCGCCCTCTCCATTGTGGCCCCCGTTTTACCCGGGGGACTTCCAGAAAGGCACCCCTGGTGGACTGAAGGAATCGTTCTGAGGCATGGCGGTCCCTGAGGTACGAGGGGCCAAGACCGTGCAGTGCTTTATAAGTCAACACTAACACCTTGAATCTGGCTCAGTGCTCTAGGCAGCCAGTGCAGAGCGCGGAGCACAGACATTACGTGCTCCCGCCTACCCGTCCCTGTGGAGACAGGCTGCCACATTCTGCACTAGCTTCAGCCTCCGAACAAGTATCAAGGGAAGTCCCACGCAGAGCACGTTGCAGTAGTCTAGCTTCAAGGTGATGAAGGCGTGGGTGAGGGTGGCCAAGTCAGGCCTGGAAATGTACGGACGCAGCCTCCGCACCAGATAGAACTGGTGAAAGGCAGCTTTAGCCACCCCCTCCACCTGTTGATCCAAACAGAGGTCTGCATCCAAAAGCACTCCCAGACTCCAAACCTGCTGGGCTACAGGAGGCAGACCCCCCCTTATAAAGGGAGCCAACACCTCCCTCGCGCTGCCCACCACCATCACCTCCGTCTTGTCGGGATTGAGCTTCAGTCTGCTCTGCCACATCCTGCTGTCTCATTACTTTCCCAGGGTTTGGAGGCCATGGCAGATTGGACCTGGGTCAGTTGAAAACGAGAGGTACAGCTAAGCATCCTCAGCATATCGGTGACAGTGCCCCCCAAACCCTCTCACGATCTCCCCCCAAGGGCTGCATACACACATTAAATAATAGCGGAGACAGAATCGAACCCTGAGGAATGCCATAGGTCAAGGCCCGGGGGCTTGATGTTTCAGCCCCCAGCACCACCCGCTGGCTTCTCCCCGAGAGGAATGAGTGGAACCATCCAAGGACAGTCCCATCCAGACCCCCCAGGTCTCGCAGCAGTCTCAGCAGCAGCCCATGGTCCACTGTATCAAAAGCGGCTGAGAGATCTAGGAGGATCAGAAATGTTGAACATCCTGCATCCATCGCCCGACGGAGATCCTCCACCAAGGCCACCAACACCATCTCCATACCATAGCCGGCGTGAAGGGGGAAAGGAGCAGAATAGGTTGTACATGAACAAAGCAGCAGGGAAATGCCCATTACATGTTGGAAATGCAAGGACAGAGATCATTGCATCCATTTGCCCAATGCAGAGTTTACAGAGGAGTGTGAGTAGCTAATCATCAATAAGCAGGTAGGCAGCATACTTAAGCTTAAGTAGCTTTATTAGGAAATACATGTAGGATAGGAAAGGCCTACATCTCTACTAAGTCCTGAGACTAGGTGTGTTCAGGAGCGAAGTAGGAAGCTCTCTATCTGGTTATCTCTCAGACACAAAGAGATAACACTCCTCCTGGGAGAGGAGATTGACCAATCAGGTCCTGGCTGGAGTAGAACAGATAGGATGGGGGAAGGGTTGCCTGATCTGTCAGTCTACGCCTGCTGCTTCTAGTAAACAAACAGGATGAGGTGCTTAGGGGGGATGCAACCAAAGGAATGTATTTCCAACATTACAAACAAGTGGTGATTCTGGAAGGGGGGGGGGGGGAAAGGGTCCCCCAGTTAAACATCTGATTCAGCAATTGTGTGAACACCAAGCAACAGGCAATCAGGGAAGTTATGTCTGACCTAGCCTTTAGCTATGGAGCAAACTCCCCTCAGGCTGCCTTTGATGCAGCTTGTTCCAGAGCAAGCCATTTACATATTTATCTGCCCTCACACTGGAGTAGGTTCATAGGAAACTGCCACTTGCTCCAGATCAACTTGTAATAATAAATAATAATAATAATAATATTTATTGCGTGACCATAGGTCATTGCACAAAAGAAAAAAGACCACAATTAAAGACAGAACACATGTAATAACAGTTTGAACAAATAAATCCGCACATAAAATAAGAATTTCATTTAGACCTAAACATAGGCCAATCATTAAATAAAATATGTCACTCACCAATTTCCCACTAAGTATGCATTAAATTTAAAATATATAGTTCTTGTCCCAAAAAGGAACATCATTCACTGTCAGGGCCAAAGCATGGTTGTCTCATTAAACTGAGACAATGATATACTTATAACAGTTAAAGGCCCCGAAGCTATACAGAACATCTTAATACATAAATTCAGCATTTACTAAGCTGGAATGCCATTTTAGCCAAATTGAAGCAGCTGTTCAGGAGCAGAGTAAGGTCGCCCAGCAAGCCAAGGAGCAAGATAAAATTCCCTCTAATATGAGGTAAGAATACAAGAAAACAGTTAAATGTAACAGGTCACCAATTTGGCCAGAATTGCAGAAGCACCACCTATCTCCATAAGGAGTACCATCGCGCCTCCCCCGTAACACTCGAGGGTAGAAGGTCAAATTGTAGTAAAGTCAGAGCTCTACAAAATTTAGGATCATCAACCAACTTTAAATCTCTCTCAGCCCAGAGATTTACTTAAATAATTTGTAAAATGGGGCACACTTAAGTGCCTGGATTGCCCCCAGATCCCACTGTATAGCTTAATCCTCAAACTGTTTCCTAATAATCAAGCTTCTTTTCTTAAATGGAAGGGCCTGGAGCATATCAAGCGTCAGTCCCAGGTCACGTAGATGGTTCAAGACTCTATTTAACCATGACTTGGGCATAGTTCAAGTGTTAGATTCTTCAAGACACATACGAGGGAATCTATCCTCCGTCATATTACCCACTTTTAGCCAATAAGCCAACGGGTTACCAAGCATCTTCATTCTCAAAGGTTTGGTCCCTGTTTCTAGACACAGGAGACAAGCTGGAGTACCCTTGGGGACCCCCAGTAGTACTCTCAGAAAATAATTTTGGAGCGGCTCAAAGGTATCAAGAGCAAATTGGCCCCATAATTCTGCGCCAAACGCCACACAGGGTTTAGTCTTCAGATCGAAAGGTTTCAGTGCAGGTGGAATGGAACATCCCCCAGAAAGTCTCCAAAACCTTAAAAGAGCTAACACCACTTGCCTCATTTTTAGTTTAGAGGCCTCAATATGGATCTTCCAGGAAGCAGAAGAGTTGAAAAGCAATCCTAAATAGCAATATGAAGGTACTTGCGCCAGCCTTGCCCCCTCAAGAGACCAGCTATAGTTAGTGCGACACCTACCCACAATTACAACTTTAGATTTATCATGATTAATCAACAGTTGTAATTGCTTGCAAAATTGCCCAACAGCCACCAGCATCCTACGCATACCCAACACAGATGGAGAAACAAGCACTATATCATCTGCGTATAGAAGGATGGATATTGACCTAGACCCAATCCTGACTGGAAGGGAAAAATCTCCCTCCAAAGCAGCTACAACCCCGTTGATGTAAAAATCAAATAAAAAGGGGCAAGTGCGCAGCCCTGCTTTGACCCCATTAGAGACTGGAACCAAGTTAGACCTTTGTCCACTACGCCCTGCCCTGACTCCAAGCACAGCTTGACTATATAATGCCTGAACCAAAGATAGCAATCTCTGGTCCATGTTAGCTTGATATAGTCTATCCCCCAAAATATTTCTGTTTACAAGGTCAAAGACAGAGCGCAGGTCCCAGATCAACTTGTGCACACAAGCAGTTGCTCCAAAACTATTGGTCATGAAGCATTTACATCAGGGGCTTTTTGCCTGTGTAACAACCCCATTTTGAGTGTATTATAATCCTACAACTCCACATAGTATAAAGGCAATGCAAAGTATAGCTGTCATGGGGAAAAGGGGGCAACAGTCATTTGGGGTAATGGGACACAGAAATCAGGGTACTGGGGGTAAATTTAGCTACTAACAAGCTACACGTTAGATGATTGTGAGCCTCGCCACCCTGCTGAACTGGTTTGGCAGGATTGGGGGGGGGGGGGAAAACCATTGTTAGGTAGAACAAGCATTTTGTTCCTAAGGTAACACCCAGGTGGGAGCTGCAACCATCTCAAAAAAAAAGTAGGAGGGAGAAGTGACCAAACCCCCCCTGCAAAGACAGACACAGAATCNGGGGGGGGGGGGGGCAGAAAAACCATTGTTAGGCAGAACAAGCAGTTTGTTGCTAAGGTAATGCCCAGGTGGGGTATGCAAGCAACTTAGAAAAAAAGTAGGAGGGAGAAGTGACCAAACCCCCCCTGCAAAGACAGACACAGAATCTTCAGACACTCTCTTCCATCTTGATCAGCAAAGGGGTAAGCAGCTTGCAAGAGAGGCTGCAGAACCCAATAGCAAATATCAGTTGGATCACATTTCCCATCTACACATGCCAAGACCCCCATCTGGAGTCCAGACCCACAGTTTGAGTTTACTGATTTACAGTGGCTTCTCAGGATGAGCAAGTCCTACCCTCTTTAAAAAACAACATTCTCAAGGTTATCTTGTCCATCAATAACCTGGGGAAATCAGGGCTTCAACCAGAGATGACCTGTGAAAACTCAGACCCCAGGTCATACCAAGAAAGGTGGTAACCCTATTCTCTGCACAGTTGTGGCTCTGCAGGCTGCACTGAGTCTTCTTGGGAAAGCCATGCCCATTGCTCTTTCCAGTCTACTCTTCCAGAACTACATTTCCCATAATGCCCTTCAGTACCTTTTAAAAAACCACCACCAATTTCTTACAGAAAACATCTTACAGTGGGTGGGTGGGTGGCAGTGGCAGCTAGGTTGTAATGGGCCCTGGTGCAGAAGACAGAATGGAGTCCCCTCCAAGTGGCAGGGAATATGGCTGCACGCAGAAAGGGCGATGGATAAAGGGGCAGGGCCAAATCTCATGCCTGGGAATTCCTCATCCTTGAGATATCTGCAGCTAAGCCACTCATTCTTCCTGGAGTCCAGAAGGTGCTTCTGTGCCTCTAGGAACATGTCTATGGGCAACTGCCTGCAATACCATTCCCCGTCACGGGCCCCACGGCACTTACCAAACAGACAGTCACACCCATTCCTGTGAAATGGAGATAATGGCAATGATTTATGGTTTCCCAGCCTTGAGGCAAGATCAGCACCAGGCAGGAAAAGCTGCAGCCTGCCTCCGATCGGTACTCTGAGTCAGCACCCAGCTCACTCATTCCGGAGCACAGGGCAAGCTCCTGTTCCTGGTGTGTAATGGATGAGGGCCTGGCAGTCAGAGTCTCGCCACCTGCCCCCACTGAGGCAACAAACATGATGACTGAGGGAGGCAGAGCCAATGAGAGCACAAGAGAAAGGAAAAACTTGTATTTGGGTCTGGAGCTCAGCCACACATACACCATCACAACAATACTAAAAATATATTTTAAAATATTAGAGTGACGATCATTAGGCAAGATGCTAATTCTAAAGAAGGTCTGCATAAGGTTATCTCCCAAAAAAACTAGCTGGGGAATTCTCTGCTACAACCAACACAGGTGCTTTGTGGCAAGTCCAGGACTCCTCTTCTGCTGACGTGGTCTTGACACCAGCAGGGACCGATATCATTCACCTCATGCAGCCACGGCTGTCAGGGGAATGTAGATTAGGACACGGTAAATCCGGTCAGGATCAGGACCCATCACTGCAAGTCAGGATCAGAACCAGGAATACTGTGGAAACAACCAAAGAATTATAACCATGCTAGGGAAACCCAACAGGGAAAGCAGAGCTGACAGAAAGAACAGACACGCAACAATGACCAAGGTAGGCAAAACTAGGGTAGCAAGGTCCTGACTGAAAGCAAGTGTTTCCTCAGGATCTAGTTGCAGCTGAGCTCTGAAGCGGTGTCCAAGATCATCATTTGGAGCCTCCCAAGTCCAGAGGCTACAGGAGGAAGCAGGATTGAGGCCAAAACAACCTTGAGTGGCCCAGGCTTGGGAGCGAGGTCTAGGAGAGCGCAACACCACAAAAGGAAGACTAACACCAGGAAAACACAACAATTAACAGAATAGGGTAGAAATGTATAGTAGTGCATGGGGAAGGGGGAAAAGCCAGGACTTGACAACACCAAAGTGCAGGGAAATACTATGGGCGGGTTACAAACAGGACGGAGGGAGCGTCCAACAAGGCTACAGCGGGATAGGTGCTGGGGGTAGAAAAAGACACACATACCAATTCAGAGAGATACTCCACCATCACCACCCCTGCATAATACAGGCTAGAGCACAACATGAAGGACTAGGTAGAACTGTGGAGAAGCTGAGTGAGAAACAGGAGTTGAGAGCTTACAGGGAAACTCAAAGTGGCCCAGGAGAATATAGTGTTTAGTGGTCTTGTCGGAAACGGGTCAAGGGTGTGTGGCTTGGGGAGCGTGGCTTGGGGCGGGCAGAGTGCGCCAGATTTTAGTCCTATCAGAGCTGTGTCCCCAGACTCAGATCCTCAGCAGCCTGTCAGGGTTGATCGGGAGGTTATGGGGGGCTGGCGGGGGGGAGACTGCCACTGGTGGGGGTACTGTCCCTCATTTCAGTGCTCCGGCTCCCCAAATCACTCCGTTTTAATGCTCAGTGGCCCCCAACCGAAAAAATCACTGTCCCTTGCTATGCATCCTACAGTAAGGCTTCTTCATTCTTACAGTAAGGCTTCTTCATTCTTACACCAGCTGCACTAGTATTCCACAGGCCCTGTGTTTAGCTTAACAAAGAGCAGACTAAGGGGAGAATTCATACCAGACTTCCTACCACTCAGGTTTAGCTTATCAAGTCTCCCCTTAGTCTTCTCTTTGCTACCAGACTTCCTTCCAATCAGGTTTAGCCTAGCAAAGCTAAGTCTAAGGGGAGGATTGATACCAGACTTCCAATATCTACATTATTGAATATTAAGGTCATTCCTTGCACCTGTAGAAATGCTGCAGTGGAACACAAGTAAGGAACAGCCTTGAAGGAATGCACCCCTTCCGCTAATGCACAGCTGCCTTCTCACACAACTCCCCTGCGACAATTGAGCCTCTTGACAAGAAAGAGGCCCGGCTCCTCAGAAGACTACGAATTCTAAAATTTATAAACTGGCCTCCTCACACACCCCTACAGCCAGTCCTTCATCCACCAGTACCAGTCCTTCATCCACAAGCCAATCCAGGCCCCACGCAAGCCAATCCAGGCCCCAGGCCCCCACAAGCCAAGCCCCACACAAGCCCAGCCAGGCCTCAAGCCCCCAAGCCAGGCCGCACGCAAGCCCAGCCAGGCCCCAGGCTGCCCCCNCACCCCCAAGCAAGGCCAGCCAGCCCCCAGGCCACCCCCAAGCAAGGACAGCTGGCCCCAGCAGGCGCCCGCACCCCCCAAGCCACCAGCCAGGCAGCCCCAGCACCCACCTGCTGCCTTCTTCTCAATCTGAGCCTCCTGTCCTGCTGCACTCCTGGCTCACATGCTCTGCCTGGGAATGACTCTTTCCCTCCCGGAAGCTGCTTGTATACTTTTGGGAGGAGGGAGCACGATGGGGCCAGTCTGAGTCCCCTCCCCCAGGCTGCCTCTGCCTGGAACAGACCAGCCTGAGCTCTCCCCCCCGCTCCGGACAGAAAAAAGTTTTAATTTTTTTTTTAAAAAAGAAAAAAAAACCTGCAGTGCGGGAGCAGCCCTCCCAAGTGGCCCGGCCCACCGGGAATCCTCCTGGTGGACTCAATGGCCAATCCGCCCCTGCAGGGAGAAGTACAAACACCAAGCAGGAACCAGGGTACAAGATGTGCAAGGGCATAGGATTGCCACACAGGGCACACACAGAGCAGTAGTTTAGGCTGGAAGAGAAGAAGGACTGGGATTTCTGAAGATGGAAACCAAGCAAGATACTAAGGGAATACCAGGCACTCAGCCAAGTAATGACTAGGACTTCAATAATACTACAGGGGAGTAGGAGGCTAAGGGGAGAAATCCAAGCTTAGGCTAAAAGGGAACAGGTGTGTAATAGGGGCAGTAGCATATATCAGAGCCAGAGGGCACAACAACAGAGACACACCCAGCAGAACAACATGGGCAGACAACCTCAATCCAAAAACCACAATATCAGCAAAAGGGCCGGAACAGCAGCAAAGGACACCACAAGATGCTCCATAAGCTTTCTGTGCAGCCCAGACCTCCTTAGAAGTAGGCTGGGACCAATCAGGAAGTCAGTGGGTGTGACTCATAACAATGTGAGGGAGACAACACTAGGGAAATGCCATGCCTAAGCAGACCAAGTAGTGGCATGCATAGGAAAAACAGTCACCACTCAGCCCCAGGGGTTCAAGACCAAGCCCCAAAAGTGACTAGCTCAGAATGGGCATATATGCCCTGATCGAGCCACAACCATTTCTGGGAGATGCCCTGTGGGTAAGGAGAAACTCAGAGTTGACAGGGGTGCAATAGTCCAAACTGTTTGGGAACCAAACAACTGAACAAGACATGGAAGATGAAAGTAGGTCAGGCGATATCTTTTATTGGGACAACTGTAGTTGGTGAGATTATGCAGACTTTTAGACTATGTAGGACCCTTCCTCAGGCATAGAATAAGTCAAAACTAAGCAATGGATACAGTCCCCTCATCCATGAGGATACCTAGAAGGATTCTCTATCAACAGACAGAATGAAGCAGGGGTGACACTAGAACAACTAGTTTGGGAAAGCAAATGGGTGGCAATGACTATTGTTGGAGGGAAGCAAGGCATTTGCTAAACGTAGTATTAATTCACTTCCTGCACAGGGCCTGTGCCTCAGTTTCCCCCGGTAGCAGGCCTCACACAGAGAGTCCCTTTAGTTAACAGCTTTATCTCCTAGTCTCTTTTTTTCTCTGTTCACAAGGGCAGTGGACATCATAAACTGTAAACCCCAACACAAATAAAGAACTTAATGTAAACCCCATACCTTGCTCCAGGAATTATCTCCATTCCTAGGCATAGCAGCCGCAGTCCTGGGGCAGCTACTGCCATCAAATCAGGTAAGAAGCTACTGCCCCCACTGTCTCTGCTGGGGCTTTTTATTCTCCCCAATGACCAGTTAACTTCTCCCAGGCACAGTTGCCCACAGGAAGCCTCCCTTCATATACTGCAGCTGGACGTCTAGTTAATCAGGAGTAGGACAGCTGAGCTCATTAACCCTTTGTATGGCCAGTTCACCCTGCTACAGTGGGATAGTGGAAAGGGTAGCAAGAAATAGTGGGAGGGGACAGAAGTCCTTGCTACCACTTGATGTCATCCCTGTAAAGGAGGCAGAGATATTGGAGTCCCATATCAGCTGACAGACAGGTCCTCAGAAGCTGACATTTCTCCTGCCATTAACCAGCTAGGCAGACCCTGTCGGTCACTAGACAGTGCATTTTGGGTGAACCACCTTGTTTTTCCTCTGTCCCTTCCATTTTGGCCCCAAAAGAGAAAAGATGATAAATAATATCCCTAAAAATTCCAGCCATGTATGCTATCTGCCCTCTAGTTCAAAGCCTGTTTTGGCTTTGATTAGGAAGCTAAAGTCCATCAATCACAGCCACAGGCACTTATTAGAAATGCAACGTTTCTGAGAAATGAACAGCACTGGACACAAAGGAACTGAAAGTAAAGAGGTGCATTCACATGCAGTGTGCTTTCAGCGCAGCTCCTGCCAAGAGTGTGAGGTCCTGGACATCCTTGTGCACTAGGGCGAGTTTCACTTTCTAATAAGAACTCCCGAGGAGAGCATGGCATAAAAGTCTGCAGAAAACACTGAAAATTCCAGGAGGATACAAGTCAGGAGCGGCTGGGTTAGGGGGTTTCAGGAG
Source organism: Sphenodon punctatus (assembly GCA_003113815.1). Taxonomy (NCBI): domain Eukaryota; kingdom Metazoa; phylum Chordata; class Lepidosauria; order Sphenodontia; family Sphenodontidae; genus Sphenodon; species Sphenodon punctatus. The sequence continues at coordinate 104,322 of QEPC01001877.1, read as the reverse complement.
CTAGGTGCAGGATTGCCAAACATTTTCCCTGCATGACTCCAAATGGAGATTTAAAATTAACTCCGTGACCGCCAGATAGCAACAACAATGCAAAGTGTCTATAATCTCAAGCAGATCACAACCCTGTCTACAGATGCCATGGCCCCCCAGGCTCCTCAACCCAGTTTGGGAACCTCTGCGCTCGGCACTGAGAAGGCTGCACAGAGATTGGGGGGATAGACAGTTTCCATCAGCTGCAGGGGGAGAAAGTGTCCAGAGCAGATCCCTCCTTGCCCTGACACTAGGGTTACTCTTATTACCACCTCTCAGGAGTTTGATCCCAAGTCTCTGGGTTTTCAAGCTTTATCTCTGGGCTCAGGATTAAGCCAATTCTAACCGTCAGTCACGTTGTTATTACCTGCCTTTGCATGCCCTGGAGGAGGGAGAGGAACCTGTGCGGTGTTATCCAGTCCCAACAGCCCAGGAGAAGTTCCTAACTTTGGTTGCAGTGAGGGAGGAGACCCTTGTCCCGGAAACCCCTCTGTGCATGGGCTATGGGGTTGCCGTCTATCCTAGTACCCTCATGACTCTGCACCCAACCCCTATGCCATGCATCCTGCCCCTATCTTTTTTATTAGCCAAACAGAAATGTTCCTTTAAATTTGCATAACTGTACCTGAAACAATGCATACAGATTAATGCAAATTAGCACTGTCAGGGTTTCTTCCCTGGGACAGGTGGTAACCCTACCTGCCATCCACTGCTGGAACCCTTCACTGCATCCCAGCAAGTGCTTTCTATGGGGCCCACCTTAGCATGCTTATGACATGCTAAGCCAGGCTACTGGTCAGAGAAAGTGCTGGAAAATGTCCCCACCCGACTTAAGAAGGGAAAGAAGTCATGGGCTGCTGAGGGCTCTGGGGCCAAAATGAGAAGATGAACAAAACTGCATGTGTTTCCAAGGGTCTATGAGAAACAGCACCCTGGAGGCAAAGAACAGACAAGGGCCTATTGGACACAGTGCTTGTGGGGCAGACAGCAAACAAGAGTCCCCTGGACACATAACGCCCATGGGGCACAGAGCCGACAAGAACCCACTGGACACACACCGCCCATGGGGGACACAGCAGATGAGAGCCCACACAGTGCCCGTGGGGCACATAGCAGACGAGAGTCCCCTGGACACACAGCGCCGGTGGAGCACACAGCAGATACAGCACCTGTGGGGCAGACAGCAGACACAGCACCTATGGGGCAGACAGCAGACAAGAGCCCATTGGACACACGGCGCCCGTGGGGCACACAGCAGACACAGCACCTGTGGGGCACACAGCAGACGAGAGCCCATTGGACACACAGCGCCCGTGGGGCAGACAGCAGACACAGCACCTGTGGGGCAGAGAGCAGACGAGAGCCCATTGGACACACAGCGCCCGTGGGGCACACAGCAGACACAGCACCTGTGGGGCA
>QEPC01001877.1:92131-102527 GCA_003113815.1 Sphenodon punctatus | reverse complement strand
GACGATAGGGACTCTCCAGTGTCCCAGGGAGGCTCACCTGGTGTGGGTGAGGTCAGGAGGGGAACTCTAGAGGACCCTGTATCCAGGGGTACTGTCTGACCCAGAAGGGGTGGTAGTTGGGGTATCAGTAACGTGGTCCAGCAGCCGGGGGTGACGGTCTCTTCTACTTCACCCGGTTGTGCTCGGGGCGTGGATGTTAGCAATGGACAGGGACCGTCAAGCACTCCCCTCAAGGGTGAACCCATCTCTATGGGTGACGACTGTACAGACGCTGCGGAGATACCCACTGGTACTAAACCCGTAGATGGTCTCTTGGGTCCTGCAAGGCTCCACTCCGGAGGAGGTTGGGTGGGGGGAACCGCCCTGGAACCTTTAACGCACGACCTGCAGTTCTCCACTGTATTTGAAAGTCGAGTGGCCCCGGACCGTGGTGACATATCGCTACCAAACATGGAAGGTGGGAGTGGGTCCAGTGGCCATCTGATACTCTGGCAGCCTGACGTAACCTTCTGGGGAGACCGTGGGTCACAGATGGTATACGTTGAACGCCGGACTTGAGGGCGCCGGACTAGCACCCACACAGTTTGGAACATTGATGTAGAAGTTGGTTGGCCGTGGGATGCCACCCACCCTGCCACGAGAACTGCTGGTCCGGCTGGCCGGAGGGCATGTAGCAGTGGGGGTGGCCTGGGAACCTGAGTGGGCTTCAGAGGATTCCCTTTCCTCGAACCCACAATAGGAGGTACGATTGTTGCCATAGGGGAGGACTTCCGTAACATCATTGCTGGTGGTGATTTCAACCTGGATAGCAATGGCTGAGTAGGAGGTACCCGCTCACACAGGGGCTGGGATAACTCGGTAGAGTCCCCTGCTGAGGGCTTGGTTGTTTTGACAGTCACCTCAGCCACATTTTCAGGAACCTGTACATAGTTGGCCCATACGGCAGGGGTCTGTTCCAGTTCCGTCAGCTCTCCCTGCAAAATGGCCTTTATCCGGGGGCGTGGGAGTGTCACTTGCATCTGACAGCCCCGCACGCGCCCCCAACCGTGCCGGCAGAACTGGTGGCAGCCGTGGTGGCAAAGGGGGTATATCCAGTGCCGCCATCGGGGGCAGAGGCAGCATCGTGGCCACGGGGGGGACCGGCAGGGACAGGCCCGGGCAAAGGTCCACCCCCTGGTGGTACAGGTGGCCACGTCCGTGGGGTACCGTGACAATGCCAATAGTGAGGGGTTTTGTCTCACTGAGGCCTTTCTTACAGGGTCATCAGTAGTGGTAGCTGGGAGCATGGTGCAGGATATCACTCCCAAGGTCTATTAAGCAGTGGGGAAAAAACAGGGGACAGGGATGTGGGAGGAGCTTTGTCAGGCTCCGGGGTCAGAGCCTAGGGAAAGGACGGAGGGGAAGATGAGGGAAGGCAAAAGGGGCGACACAGGATTAGCAAGGGAACCTCTCAGCCGCTCTCTGATATCCAGGAGATAAAGCACTCTGCATAAGTACCAGCCAAGCTGGTCTAGGAAGGCATACGACTCATCATCGAGGTGGAGGAACAGGGAAGAAACACACAGGGCCGGGAAGTGGAAGACAGGGATCAAGGGATCAACACAGGGGAAGCGGGAGGCAGCAGGGGATGCCAGAGGCCGAGGCAACGGGGGGACGCCAGAAGCGAGGGGAAGCCAGAGGCTGAGGCAATGGGGGGACGCCAGAGGCGAGGGGAAGCCAGAGGCCGAGGCGCGCCAGAGCCAGAGGCGCGGGGAAGCCAGAGGCCGAGGCGCGCCAGAGCCAGAGGCGAGGGGAGCCAGAGGCAGCGGCAATGGAGGAACGCCCAAGACAAGAGGAGACAGAGGCGAGGGGGGCCAGAGGCAGAGGCAACGGAGGGATGCCAGAGGCGAGGGGAGCTAGAAGCAGAGGCAACAGGGGAATTTCCCAGCAAAACAAAGGTGGCCAGAGGGCCAGGTCCTTCAGGCCAGCTAACAGACAGACAGATAGACTATGGGGGTCTCAAGGGAGGAAGGGAGCCACTCAACACAAAACCAGACAGAGGGCAAACAGGAAACCACCAGCATCCACCACGTGCAGACAATCAACAGGAGGAAAGGAACTTAGGTAAGAAACCCCCCAACATACAAGGAGGACAAGCAGGACAGGTATCCACACAAGAGGAGTGGGAAGGGCATAACACACAACAAGCACAAGGGGACACAACACCAATACAGACAGAGAACAAACAGCAACAGGCGAGCGGGGCAAGAGCCAAACACAAGCCAAGGGGAATGACCTGAAGCTCCACACCTGCCCCAGCTCCCAGTAGTCCTAAATACCATAAGGAGCCAATCAGGCTAGGGCAGATGGGTCCATGCCCCCCCCCCCCAATCAGGGGCAACAGGGCACAGCTGGAAGGAAAAGAGGGAATGACAAGGCAGGGAGGGAAGCCACCTTCTGTAGTAATGCCCCAGTGGCACAGGAGGCAGCAAGTGTCTCAGGCAACCCCTAAGGCTGGGGGTTCAAGGCCCAGCCATGACATTAAGTGTTCAGATAATCACAGTCATACTGATATAAATCATTAAGCTGATATGGCCATCTGAATTAGTGTACAGGTTGCAAGGAGGACTCCATCAATCCCATGGTTCACTGCAGCTGAATTTAAGTTCCTCTCCTGCCACTCCCGTTATGGAGGTGGGCAGGGCTCTGCCACTCCTGTTGCAGAGGGGGAATCCGAGGGGTCAGAGGTGAGGCACACAAGATTATCATCCTATTTACCTGCTTCTGGCTTGTGGGTGCCTCTGCCCAAAATGTGGCAGCTGGGAGCTAGTGTGGATCTCCCGAGTCCCTTTATGAGGGAGAGAGTGCCAGTCCCGGTCTCCAAGCCCGGCCGGGAGAGGAGACCCTTAAGCAGCATGGATGCTGCTCAATCCATTCCCGAGACTCAATGGCGGAGGGAGAACACGTCTTGCGGGGCTTCTACATTGCCGAGGCTGTGGGGAGGAGGCAGAGTCTGTGCAGTAGACTCTGCACAGATGCAGCCCACACAGTTTAAAAACAGATAAAGGAATGAGAAAAAGAATCTTTAATAAATCTAAAATAAAAGGAAAGAAATCAGGGAACGGAGTCCCTGTGTCTCTGGTCTGCTTCCTGCAAGGTGCCTTTCCTGGCTGCTGCAAGCCCCTCTCCTCACATCTTTGATGCCTGTCACTTTCTGTCATGGGTCCCTGGAGCAGATGGGGAGAGGGGACATAAACTCTACCTGCAAATTTCTATGGTCTAGGGGCTTAATATCATTTTAGACGTTTACACAATCGTTATGCTGACATTATTTGAAACACTCAAATCCAGGTTGAACTATACCGGTTTTTAACTAGGATTCAACCCGGAAGTAGACCTATTTATACCAATATAGCTGTTCAGACTATCACCTTCAATCCAGATTTATAGGGAATAATAATGGCATTATGCTCAACTGAAAACAGCCTGTGTGATGGGATCAAGGAAAACAAGGGCCATAAACTCAGAGCTCATTCAGACATGCTTTTAAATCGCACAGCGGCGGCGGCGGCATCGTGCAATTTAAAGCACCGCGCGCTTCCGGGTTGGTGTGAATGCACTGAGTGCGCACATTGCAGCCTAACCCGAACTATTGGAGTGCGGTTTTGAAAGCTGCTCCGAGCAGCTTTTCAAACCGCACTCCAACAGTTCGGGTTAGGTTGAAATGTGCGCACTCACCGCATTCAGACCAACCCAGAAGTGCGCGGTGCTTTAAATCGCACGATGCTGCCGCCGCTGCTGCTGTGCGATTTAAAAGCACGTCTGAATGAGTATTCTGTCAGTCCAAAAGTGCATAGGTCAGGAATTGGGCCTGACAAGGTGGCATGGCAGGGAATGAAGATGGGATGGGCAAGGGACAGCAGCAATCTGGTTGCATAGACCAGAGAGCAGGTACTGACTCAGGAAATTATATACAAGGCAGGAGCCAATCACAAGGGAGGTTGTGGTCAACCAATCGGAGATAGCCACCAAGTATCTGGGAGAGCATATCTGGCTGTAGTTTCCTCAGGGCTCCCAGCATGGATGTGCAGCATGCAGTGAAATTCTCACCTCAGCCTCCTAACCACTGCAGAGACTCTCGTTTGAGACCAACTAGGGTCAAGTATCCTGATATCAGTTTCTCTTTAGCAATGGCTCTTGTCTTGATCCACAGCCAGGGTAAACCCTGCAGCTCCAGGGCCCAAGCATGTGGGGGGAGGGTACACTTTACTGGGGCCCAGGGATCCAGGGGGGCCTGGCCTGCCAGCTCATTGTCCCAGCACCCCCCCAATGAGACACAGAGACGAAGTATTGGTTTAAACAGGCCACACTCTTTATTGATTGTTATCAAGACGGTGGGTGATTGCCCACGCAATATGGGTCCAATATGCTAGCTAATTAACTCTTATTAACCCGAAACTGGCCAGGATGTGCCTTCCCGTGCCAGCTCCATCACCACCAAGGCTCCCCTTCGACAGCACCCTGGCTCTGGCCGAAAGGGGGAGCATCCCAACTGTGGGCTTGAGTAAGGAGGTAGGTACCCGCTAAGTCAGCAGACCGTGCAGGTACTTACTGACGAAACTGCAGTACCCCCCCCAGGTAAATAACCCCAGTGCATACTGCCTGCGCCTGGCACTGGGTGTCACCTCCCCATCTCTTAAGGAGATGACTCCTTTCAATTCCTAACCTAATTGACCTACTATAGCATACTGGACCCCCGCAGAGTGTGACTAATAAGGTAACCAAATCTGTCCATCGATTTGCCAAATTGTGCGTGACCTGAAGCACGTTCAACAGTCCCCTGAACCAAATCAGTTTCAGATAAAAACTATAACATTAACAAGTATAGCCAAATAATGGTCGAATAAACCTATTTAACCTCTTCTACACTGTTGAAGGGGCAAAACGGGCGACCCTTAAATCAGGCTGGTCGCTAAAATTCCCCTTCGGCTCCGTAAGGGCAACCGGTAACAACCACAGTGCTAGAGGTGAGGTGGGTGGGCTGCTTGGTGCCCGGTTCCTAACTGCCGCTCGCATGCGGCCAGCACGACTCCACCCCGCGCTCAGGAGGGCGGGGCCTGGTGACCTCATCGCGCAGCGCCTCTGCGCATGCGCGCCCCCTGTTGCCAGGCGGATCCCCGCGGCCGGAAGCACGCCGCAGTGCCCGGCCGCTCCCAGCCTCTCCGTTCCTCTCCGCCTCCCATGGACGGGGGCCGGACAATTACCCCGTCGCCGCCATTATGGCGGCGAAGGGGGCTTGTCCCAGCACCCCCCCAATGAGACACAGAGACGAAGTATTGGGTTAAACAGGCCACACTCTTTATTGATAGTTATCAAGACGGTGGGTGATTGCCCACGCAATATGGGTCCAGTATGCTAGCTAATTAACTCTTATTAACCCGAAACTGGCCAGGATGTGCCTTCCCGTGCCAGCTCCATCACAACCAAGGCTCCCCTTCGACAGCACCCTGGCTCTGGCCGAAAGGGGGAGCATCCCAACTGTGGGCTTGAGTAAGGAGGTAGGTACCCGCTAAGTCAGCAGACCGTGCAGGTACTTACTGACGAAACTGCAGTACCCCCCCCAGGTAAATAACCCCAGTGCATACTGCCTGCGCCTGGCACTGGGTGTCACCTCCCCATCTCTTAAGGAGATGACTCCTTTCAATTCCTAACCTAATTGACCTACTATAGCATACTGGACCCCCGCAGAGTGTGACTAATAAGGTAAACCAAATCTGTCCATCGATTTGCCAAATTGTGCGTGACCTGAAGCACGTTCAACAGTCCCCTGAACCAAATCAGTTTAAGATTAAAACTATAACATTAACAATTATAGCCAAATAATGGTCGAATAAACCTATTTAACCTCTTCTACACTGTTGAAGGGGCAAAACGGGCGACCCTTAAATCAGGCTGGTCGCTAAAATTCCCCTTCGGCTCCGTAAGGGCAACCGGTAACAACCACAGTGCTAGAGGTGAGGTGGGTGGGCTGCTTGGTGCCCGGTTCCTAACTGCCGCTCGCATGCGGCCAGCACGACTCCACCCCGCGCTCAGGAGGGCGGGGCCTGGTGACCTCATCGCGCAGCGCCTCTGCGCATGCGCGCCCCCTGTTGCCAGGCGGATCCCCGCGGCCGGAAGCACGCCGCAGTGCCCGGCCGCTCCCAGCCTCTCTGTTCTTCTCCGCCTCCCATGGACGGGGGCCGGACAATTACCCCGTCGCCGCCATTATGGCGGCGAAGGGGGCTTGTCCCAGCACCCCCCCAATGAGACACAGAGACGAAGTATTGGGTTAAACAGGCCACACTCTTTATTGATAGTTATCAAGACGGTGGGTGATTGCCCACGCAATATGGGTCCAGTATGCTAGCTAATTAACTCTTATTAACCCGAAACTGGCCAGGATGTGCCTTCCCGTGCCAGCTCCATCACAACCAAGGCTCCCCTTCGACAGCACCCTGGCTCTGGCCGAAAGGGGGAGCATCCCAACTGTGGGCTTGAGTAAGGAGGTAGGTACCCGCTAAGTCAGCAGACCGTGCAGGTACTTACTGACGAAACTGCAGTACCCCCCCCAGGTAAATAACCCCAGTGCATACTGCCTGCGCCTGGCACTGGGTGTCACCTCCCCATCTCTTAAGGAGATGACTCCTTTCAATTCCTAACCTAATTGACCTACTATAGCATACTGGACCCCCGCAGAGTGTGACTAATAAGGTAAACCAAATCTGTCCATCGATTTGCCAAATTGTGCGTGACCTGAAGCACGTTCAACAGTCCCCTGAACCAAATCAGTTTAAGATTAAAACTATAACATTAACAATTATAGCCAAATAATGGTCGAATAAACCTATTTAACCTCTTCTACACTGTTGAAGGGGCAAAACGGGCGACCCTTAAATCAGGCTGGTCGCTAAAATTCCCCTTCGGCTCCGTAAGGGCAACCGGTAACAACCACAGTGCTAGAGGTGAGGTGGGTGGGCTGCTTGGTGCCCGGTTCCTAACTGCCGCTCGCATGCGGCCAGCACGACTCCACCCCGCGCTCAGGAGGGCGGGGCCTGGTGACCTCATCGCGCAGCGCCTCTGCGCATGCGCGCCCCCTGTTGCCAGGCGGATCCCCGCGGCCGGAAGCACGCCGCAGTGCCCGGCCGCTCCCAGCCTCTCCGTTCCTCTCCGCCTCCCATGGACGGGGGCCGGACAATTACCCCGTCGCCGCCATTATGGCGGCGAAGGGGGCTTGTCGCAGCACCCCCCCAATGAGACACAGAGACGAAGTATTGGGTTAAACAGGCCACACTCTTTATTGATAGTTATCAAGACGGTGGGTGATTGCCCACGCAATATGGGTCCAGTATGCTAGCTAATTAACTCTTATTAACCCGAAACTGGCCAGGATGTGCCTTCCCGTGCCAGCTCCATCACAACCAAGGCTCCCCTTCGACAGCACCCTGGCTCTGGCCGAAAGGGGGAGCATCCCAACTGTGGGCTTGAGTAAGGAGGTAGGTACCCGCTAAGTCAGCAGACCGTGCAGGTACTTACTGACGAAACTGCAGTACCCCCCCCAGGTAAATAACCCCAGTGCATACTGCCTGCGCCTGGCACTGGGTGTCACCTCCCCATCTCTTAAGGAGATGACTCCTTTCAATTCCTAACCTAATTGACCTACTATAGCATACTGGACCCCCGCAGAGTGTGACTAATAAGGTAAACCAAATCTGTCCATCGATTTGCCAAATTGTGCGTGACCTGAAGCACGTTCAACAGTCCCCTGAACCAAATCAGTTTAAGATTAAAACTATAACATTAACAATTATAGCCAAATAATGGTCGAATAAACCTATTTAACCTCTTCTACACTGTTGAAGGGGCAAAACGGGCGACCCTTAAATCAGGCTGGTCGCTAAAATTCCCCTTCGGCTCCGTAAGGGCAACCGGTAACAACCACAGTGCTAGAGGTGAGGTGGGTGGGCTGCTTGTTGCCCGGTTCCTAACTGCCGCTCGCATGCGGCCAGCACGACTCCACCCCGCGCTCAGGAGGGCGGGGCCTGGTGACCTCATCGCGCAGCGCCTCTGCGCATGCGCGCCCCCTGTTGCCAGGCGGATCCCCGCGGCCGGAAGCACGCCGCAGTGCCCGGCCGCTCCCAGCCTCTCCGTTCCTCTCCGCCTCCCATGGACGGGGGCCGGACAATTACCCCGTCGCCGCCATTATGGCGGCGAAGGGGGCTTGTCCCAGCACCCCCCCAATGAGACACAGAGACGAAGTATTGGGTTAAACAGGCCACACTCTTTATTGATAGTTATCAAGACGGTGGGTGATTGCCCACGCAATATGGGTCCAGTATGCTAGCTAATTAACTCTTATTAACCCGAAACTGGCCAGGATGTGCCTTCCCGTGCCAGCTCCATCACAACCAAGGCTCCCCTTCGACAGCACCCTGGCTCTGGCCGAAAGGGGGAGCATCCCAACTGTGGGCTTGAGTAAGGAGGTAGGTACCCGCTAAGTCAGCAGACCGTGCAGGTACTTACTGACGAAACTGCAGTACCCCCCCCAGGTAAATAACCCCAGTGCATACTGCCTGCGCCTGGCACTGGGTGTCACCTCCCCATCTCTTAAGGAGATGACTCCTTTCAATTCCTAACCTAATTGACCTACTATAGCATACTGGACCCCCGCAGAGTGTGACTAATAAGGTAAACCAAATCTGTCCATCGATTTGCCAAATTGTGCGTGACCTGAAGCACGTTCAACAGTCCCCTGAACCAAATCAGTTTAAGATTAAAACTATAAAATTAACAATTATAGCCAAATAATGGTCGAATAAACCTATTTAACCTCTTCTACACTGTTGAAGGGGCAAAACGGGCGACCCTTAAATCAGGCTGGTCGCTAAAATTCCCCTTCGGCTCCGTAAGGGCAACCGGTAACAACCACAGTGCTAGAGGTGAGGTGGGTGGGCTGCTTGGTGCCCGGTTCCAACTGCCGCTCGCATGCGGCCAGCACGACTCCACCCCGCGTCAGGAGGGCGGGGCCTGATGACCTCATCGCGCAGCGCCTCTGCGCATGCGCGCCCCCTGTTGCCAGGCGGATCCCCGAGGCCGGAAGCACGCCGCAGTGCCCGGCCGCTCCCAGCCTCTCCGTTCCTCTCCGCCTCCCATGGACGGGGGCCGGACAATTACCCCGTCGCCGCCATTATGGCGGCGAAGGGGGCTTACCATGAGGAAAAAATGGGGCTAACTTATTTCCCTGTATCTATGGGATGCGGGGCCCAAGCATGGGAGGGAGGGTGTCCAGATCTTGTAAGATTTGCCAGGGACATGTCAGTTGCAAAGGCCAGGGCTTAATTTGTGGGAGGACTAATTCAAGGGGAGCCTGAGCCCTGGGAAATATTCCCACTAGGAGTGTGCACCCAGAAATGTGAAAGGCCAGAGAAAGGCTGATATTGGCTATTCCAGGATTGGAAATGAAAGCAAGAAGAACCCTACATGGTTTATGTGACTTTCATTAATGACTTCTGTGCCCCACCCCCTGTTCTGGCCATCATACAGATTCACTCACAAGAACTCCTGTTTTATACTCAGCGGTAGAGAGGCCCTTTAGTCTAGTGATTAGATTACTAGCTGGAGACTAGGGTTCATTTCCCTCTTCTGTCAAGTTCTGGGTCAGGGGGCATGGTTTGTGAGGCAGGTTTGGGCCCTGGCAATTCATTAAATATAAACTAAGCACTGGCAAAGGCTACCCTGGCACGCTTCCCCCTCCCCCGTGGTCCTTGGCAGAGGGAGTGCATAGCAGTTTGCCTCCAACCACGGCTGGGGTAGCCATGCTGGGAGCCACCTGTTGAAATCCCTCCTCACACACTCCATCTGATTGGGTGCTCCACAGCCGTGCCACTCAGCAGCCACAGACACTCACACACACACTCACACATCACCTTGATGACCATTTAAAAACACCCCCCTGTCTTTCTTCCCTCATTTCCTGCTACATTTCTACCCAGGAATTTTGCTCCCCCTCTGCCAAAAACCTCACTTGTCCCAGAATCCCTGGGTCAATCCAAGATCCAGGGGCGGCTGGTGGGTTTTGATGTTGGAGGGCACTGGGGTAGTAAGGCCGGCAGGCCTAGGGGCAGAGCCAGGGATACGGTAGACGAAGCCAGGGATATGGTATGCGGAGCCAGGGCATAACCCAGCCAGAAGCAAGGAGTTACCACTACCAGGGTTAACACTGGATGGACATTACATTACGTAATCCAGCAATTTCAGTTAGGCAGGTTATATTCACCTCCTCTGCCAGGTTTAAAAGCAGGCAGATCACCAGACTAACAGTTACATCTCACGATTTCAAAACCTCAATTTTATCACAAACATCACATTTCTAGCATTTTGA
>QEPC01001877.1:51008-81478 GCA_003113815.1 Sphenodon punctatus | reverse complement strand
CCCACCCTCCCCCCCATTCCCCAGTCTTGCACACCCTCCCCCCTTCCATCCCAGGCCCCCAGCCTCAGCTCCCAGACCCCACCCCCCGCGCGTTTACTACTCACCGTCGTCGCGCAGGGACTGGCACCAGGCAGTTCACTGCGTTCAATGGAGGTGCTCGGTAGCGAGATGTGGGGGGACGGGGGAGAGCTCATGCTCAACTGACTGAGTCAGTTCAAGCATGCACGCTGCAGCACATCTCGCCACCGAGCGCCTCCACTGAACGCCCAAGTGCAAAGCTGCCGCTCAGGGGAAATTTCATTTCCCAGCAGCTCGCTTAGCCGCCCGGCGCGTGTTCAGTCCAAGTTTGTCCCTTCTGGGACTTCAGACTCTGGAGTCCCAGAAGGAATCCAGACAGAGCGCTCACTGACTGAGCACTCTGTCTCTGCCGGGCGGCTGAAATTGACATCGGAGCACCGCGCTGCTCTGACTGCAAGCCAAGCTGCAGCAGTCAGAGCAGCGCGGGCGGCGCTCCGATGTCAATTCCAGCCGCCCGCAGAGACAGAGCGCTCAGTCTGTGGGTGCTCTGTCAGTGCGGCACTGGGGGGACGGGGGAGAGCGGGGGCAGGGCACTGCCCCAGGCACCCTCAGGCTAGGGCCGCCACACTGCTCTGGCAACCCAAGCACTGGACGGGTTTCTGAGGGCTTTAGAAAGGAGGGGAGTCTCTTGTATCATCTGTGTAAGTTGTTACTAATAGATCAGGGACCATGAAACACTCAAGAATATGGGAGCAGCACCTGGGTTGTGTAGGACCAATGTACAGTTCAGAAATGGAGCAAGCTGCCTAGGGAGGTTGTGGGATCTTCCCTGGAAGTTTCTAAGAACAGACTGGACAGGCATCTGCCAGGGATGCTTTAGGCAGAAGGTATCCTGCCTCAGGGCAGGGGGTTGGACTACATGACTCCTGAGGTCCCTTCCAGTTTTACATTTCTAACAGCCTCTGTGTTAGCCAAGTCAGAATCCATCCTGAGCCACTTAACTGGCCCGTATGGGCTACTGTGGGTAAGGCATTCCAGAATACCTTCAGTGTTGGGCACTGGAAATAGTTTCTTGTGTGCAGTTCTACACATGAAGCCCTTTACCCCTATGATGGTGACCCTCTGAATTTCTCATGGACTACAACAACCTGCCAAAGATGGCTGTGGCCCAGAGCCTGCTTAACATACCTCCTAGCATTTCCACCAGCCAAATAAAAGTGAAACAAACCCCACCCCCTGGCCAGTAAGCTCCACCCCTCAATGCATAAGCTTTATCCCTTCACACAACTGAGGCTGGCCCCTGCTGCACAAATAAAACACAAATTCCAGGAGCATCTCATAGCCATTTCTGGGAGAAGGTCAAACCGAGGGATGCTGTAATACATGTATGCCATGGTGCCACCAAAGTCACTTTTGCTGTCGCCATTGCTGGTTCCATGCACCAAGTGCACTGCAATGCACACAAGGCTTTGTGGACCACAATTTGGGAAACACTGGTGAGGAGATTTCTTACTTCGTTGCAAGTCTTGTTCCAAGGCTATGAGCCTGCCCCCTGAGACCAAGGCTGGATCTAGGGAAGTTGGAACCCCTTGTGAAATGGTGGTGTGGGCCCTCCTCCTAACACACATATGTTTGACAGGGGAAAAAAATGTTTTTGCAATATATTTTTGATGTTCAATTAAATATAATCTATAAGAATTACACATCAATTAAACATATAAAACAATAACAATTGTATAGCCGTTATAACAATTATAACAAGTTGAGGCTCAGTTATGCCAGGGCTTCTCACACTCATGTTGCTAATGCTAATTCAAGCTTAGCCATGGGCCCCATGTATTCATGCCCCCCTGCCCCGCAACACATAGGGCCCTGCCCTGTGCAGTTGTACAGTCTGAGTCTGCCCTGACTGAGACCTTACAGTATCCAGAGGAAACCCTGAGCTCATGAGCTGGGATCAGTCAGCACATAACCAGACCAGCTACTCCCAAGAGCACTGAACGTGGGATGCCTGCAAGACCCAAGTCCATAGTTCCCAACATTTCAAGCAGCCAAAGTGAGATAAGCCCTGCCCCCTCATGCACATAGGGTGTTTTTAAATGAGCAAAGCTTGAGGGGGAGGGGGCCTGTGGCCACACAGTGGCACCGCTGCAGAGCACCCGCTCAGGTGGAGTGAGTGGAGAGGGATTTCAGACGGGCAGTAGGGAGACAGACACAGGTTCTTTGGGTTAAAACATGGGCCATAGCTTTATTCATTATTCTGCCAAGTTTCAGTCATCACCCATCAAAAGCAGGCATCCCTGCCCACTCAGGGTGTTTTCAGACAAGACACTCTGAGTCTCCACCCACTATGCATGTTGTAGGGCTGCAGTGTTGCCCTATAACATGTATGTATGGTGGGTGGGGAGTGTCTTGTCTGAAAAGGCCCTCAGTCCTACCAGCCAACCCACTCTCTCTTAGTACCCATCTTCCAGGCCCTGTGCTTTTGCAGGGTCTGACCTTCAGAAAAGAGCCTGCCACTTGGCAAGCGTGCGCGAGACAGCCCGCCCTCAGCACCACATATGGCTTACAAAATGGCAGGGCTGCTGTTCGGCCTTTAATTGGCAACTGGCCCCAACCAAGCTTTTGGGGTTGGGAAGTGGGAGAAGCAAAACTAGGTGAGGCCCTGTCCAACGCACCAGCTGGAAGGCCCAGTGAGCTGTGCCTCCTATATCTCCAGATGCCAAGCTGCACAACCCCCAGCCAGGCAAGCCTGAAGTAACCACAGCTCAAAGCCCCGTTCCCCAGGACGCCTTCCTTGCCCTACTGCCCCTAGGGCAAACTACTTAGCGTTGCTGGTTATGACCCCACTGTGACCAATACAAATCCCTACACCACCTGCCTAACAACCAAGTTGGCTCTCCATTTGGGTGTTACAAGGAAGGCAAAAAACACCCCCCACTAAGGCCAATCAAGTAAGTGGGAGGAAATTCCTTACCCAGTCCCTAGAAATGGGCAGCCAGTCGCAGTGCCACTCTGGAAAGCCTGCACAAGATGGCAACCATCATTAGCTTCCAGAGTGGGAGGTAGCGTTATGCTGCCTCCAAGGCCAACACTGCCACACAGAGGGTGTGTGTGCGTGTGTTTAAATACCCCACCTGCTTTTCCCCGTCATGTAGGTCCTGGCCCGGGTGAGACACCTCCCAGCCCTGACTGGCCAGATGCACCCACATGCCCCACCTCCACCCCTGAGGCTGCTTGGCCAAGGCACATGTGCTGAGAGAAGCCACCCCTACTCTCCTCTTCTCCTCCCCACCTCTACTGCACACACACACACACCCCGCACACCCAAGTGGCAGGAAGATCCCTGCAAATGGGAGGTAGGAAAATGAGACAGATATGGGTTCTTTGGATTAAACCTGGGCCACAGCTTTATTAATTATTCCAACATGCTTCACTCATTACAGATCACAATTGGGCATCCACACAAATTCAGGCCCACCAGCCAACACGCTCTTAGCACCCATCTTCCAGGCCCTGTGTTTTCTCAGGGTCTGACCTTCCAGAACAGTGCCTGCCCGAAACAGCCAGCCCTCAGCACCACATATGGCCTTACAGAATGGCTGGGCTGCCATTCAGCCTTTAATCAGCAACTGTCCCCAACCAAGCCATTGGGGCTAGGAAGGGGGGACTAGGCTAGGCGAGGCCCAACCCACAAGCTGGGAGGCCCAGGGAGCTGTGTCTTCCCTTTCTCCAGATGCCAAACTGCAGCGCCCCCAGCTAGGCAAGCTTGAAGTAACCACAGCTTAATGCCCTGTCCCCCAGGACGCCTTCCTTGCCTTACGGCCCCCTAGGGCAGACTACTTAGGGTTGCTAGTCAGGACTCCACCACTAGAGGCACTGACTAGCTAGCTCAGTTGCCTCCACTGAGTGGCCCAGCTGTGAAGCGCTCACTCAGGTGGAGTGAGTGGGGAGGAATTCTAATGGGCAGCTCCCAGCATGGCTACTGTGGCAGCCACCTCACACATCCCCTGCCATGGACCATGGGGGAGAGGCAAGTGCACCAGACTGGCCTTTGAAATTGACATGTCCTGGGCATGAGCATTGGGGAACTGGGCTTGGGTGGAATCGAATGAGAAGATAGCCGACATTAGCCGTCAACCAGGGCGTTGCCACATGCCCTATTAGGCATCCGCCATGTGCTCTCCACATGGCCACCACTCACAGCAGAGTCCAGAGATAGCATCACGGGCCCACTGCGCAGGCCAATCAGGGCTAATGGGTGCCCACATATCTGCATCTCGTCAATTAGGTTCGCCCACAGTCTCACCGGCATCCAGAACCACCAGCACACAGTACTGCCTAGTACACCCAGCCAGCTGGCGGGAGCAGTAGCAATCTCCTTCCCCTGTGGCTGCTTCTCAGCTGAGAGGCATGCTAGAGATCTCCCTCCACAGCCTCTCAGCTGCCTCTCAGCTGAGAGGCAGCCACGGAGAGGGATATCACTAGCCCCACTAGTGAAAGTTGCCACAAGCACATGAAATACAGGCAGGGAGCTGCCCATTTATTAGGCTGGACATGCTAAGCATGTGATTGGGGGCTGTATGGACTGAACACAGACTCCAGTGGGCTGTCGTCTCGTTTGATTTCACCCCTTGTGTCTTGGCCTATGACTCCTAGGGTGGACATTGGTTCTGTTTTATACAGGACAGTCCTCTGTTTTTTGAAGGGTTTGTCCATTGTCCTTTATTTACATGTGTTTGTCCTCTAATTTCCACACATTGCAGGTGCTGCCACTTTCACCCCACCCCTGCCCCAGAAGTCATGATCTCATGACTTCCAGGCAGGAACAGCAGCGTCGGCAGCATGTGAATTTGGAGGTGAGCCAGCGGTCTCAGCACGGGGGAGTGGGAAGCACTAGGGTTACCATAGCATCTGTATTTTTCAGGACATGACCACTCTTTTTATCCGCCCAACCCCATCCAGGTGGATTTTTTAAAATATGCATCCATGGCTGGGATTTTGCCAGTAGTACCATTGCATCCCCATTCCCACCCCTCACCCAGTGCCTGTTGCTGCTCAGCCCTGGCTGGGGGAAGAAGCCCTGAGCCAGCTGTGCTCTTCCTCCCCCTATGTCCTTTATTCTCTTCCCCCCCCCCCCCCCCGTGTCCTGTATTCTGGAGATGTGTCAGTGGCCACCCTAACGACTGCTCCCCAATGCCTGTGGTACCAGGATAGCAGCCACTACAGAACTTCGTGCTAACTTTACAGCTCCAAAACATCCTACTTCTTCTGGGTGTGATCCAGAGTCTCCCTGTGACTTTGAGGCAGTCCAAAGAGGAGTTGCTGTGGGCAGATAAGTCAGCAATGCTTCCCAGTCACAAAAACAAAGAGAGACGAGGAAGAACCTGTGTGCAGCTGCCAGAGACTTCTTCATGGGCAGAAAACCAGACTGTGTTTGGCTGCAATGAGGGCAGGTCTCATATTACACATACATAAAAAAAAATAAAAAAAACCCCACAACCTATTGGAAATCCCCAGAATACAAAGAAGCTGCATCTTGTGACATAGAGAAATAAATCCTCATTAATTATCAACTCACAGGGGCGTAACAAGAGCACAGCCTCATATTAAAAACCAGCTCAGCTAACATGAAGGCAGAGGCAGACCCAGCGCAGCCTACTGAGATGCTAAGGAAAAGGCATCTGCAAAGGGCAAAGGAGAGAGTGTTGACCACCTGCAGGAGGCAGGCAGCAGCTTTCTGGACAGCGATGGGGAACTGCATCAGCAACCTGGATGGTAAGAGACAGGGAACTGCTAAGGAGCTTTCTGTGTAATAGCAGATCCTTCCATCTTTCCAGGAGCAGGTGTTCTCTAGTGCATTCAGCTCTGTGAAGCTGCCTGCAGTGCAGCAAAGAGGGAGGCACCTGCATAGCCAGGTGAACAATGAGAAATGATGGCTGAAGACGATGAGACAGAGAGAAACGGAGGGGGGCCTGGGGCTTGTATTTAAACCAAATCTAAATCTGAACCTCAGCATTTGGATGGTGTTCTGGCCCAGATCCACATCTGCCAGGAAGTAGAGAGATGCAGCAGGGTGAGCTGGGTAAGCTCGGGGCAGGGTGAGCAGAAATGCACAGGCTTAGCTGGCATGATGTGTCAGTGGCTGGCTGCTACTTGCTCACAGCTCCTGGATTTTGAATCTGCTTTTCTGAATTTGTAGCTATAGTTTCTTGGGCAGTAAGAGAGGCTGGTGCTGACGGTTCTCAGAACAGATGGTGGCTAAATGTTGCATGTGGTTACAATGAACACACACAGAAATAAATAGGCTGAGGGCCAGGTGTACATTGTTAATAATAATTTCTCATTATGCTTTCAGTGGTCAAAGTATACTAAAATGAAAATCCTTATCTAGTTCACCCTCACAACAACCTTGTGAGTTAGGTTACAGATGGGAACTGGGGCTGAGACATAGGCCCTTTTTACAGGGGGTGACACCCACGCATGAACACCCAGAAATCTGGGTGTTCATGGGGGGGGGGGAGTCTCGTGTAAAATCCGCAGTGGGATGGTTTGTGGGGTTGGGGAATGAGGTGATGGTACTGGGTGGGGTTGGGGGGGGTTGGGGGGTTAGGGTTTTCGTATCAATGTTTTTATGATTTGTAAGCCATCCTGGGCCTTTGGGAAGGGCAGCATATACATTTAAATAAAGAAATAAAATAAATAAACACCTTATCCACTAGGAAGGCTATACACCATCTGTTATGGTGTAGCTGTTTGTGCAAACAAGTTACTCTGGGGGTAGCTGCCCTGGGGCAGCTTAGATTCCTAGAACTGAAGTGTTGGAAGGAACCTTCTTAGTCCAACCCTCTGCCCTCAGGCCAGAAACCCTGTACCTAAAGCATCCCTGACAAAGCCTGTCCTTGAAATCCTCCAGGGAAGGAGATTCAAAAACTCCCTAGGCAGCTTGTTTCACTGTTGAACTGTTCTGTTAGGAAGAGTTTGCTAATATTTAACTTGCTTCCCCTCTGCCCTGCCCTGCCCTGCCCTGCCCCTCTCACATCATCAGAACCTCTGCAGTAGGGAGCAGCTCCTGAGGGGCCAGACAGGACCTATGGAGTCTTGTGGAGAGATGTACTCGCTCCTTCTCCCATCCCAAAGCAGTCACTCTGTGTGCTAGGTTCAGGCTGACCAGTAGTAGCAGGAGGAAGGGACCTTCCTAGGGGCATTTTGCCTTGTGACTATGACAAGGGGTTGGGGGGGTGTTCATGCAGCTCAGCTAGACCTGTGGCTTCCTGAGTGTGCTACTGTTGCAGAGCAACTACAAGATCAGATTGCTACTTGGCAGCAGATGGTGTTACAAGGCGTTAATGTGCAGTTTGCCTGAAGTGCAGCAAACTGCACATTTCCTCAAGCAATTTGCATATTATTAATATTTCTCAACCTGCTCTGTATGCATTCTAACTTTTGTTTGCTTTTCCTCCTTCACGGAGCTATCCACAGTGATGCCCCAGACATGTGCACAAGCAGTTATAGTTAATTTATAATCCAGCTATGGGCATGAATGGTACAATTATTTCTTCCATGCATGTGCCACCTGGAGATAATGACTCTACTTCACATGCAGGCAGGTCACTGTGGGAAAGGGAAAGCTAACTGTTTCAGTGACAGAAATGCTCCCTCAGGCTAAAACAAAGGGTGTTTGTGCTGGATAGGATTAGGAGAGAGTTATCACCACCTCAAAGTAATGTTTGGAGTTAAAGAAAGGATTCCCACAACAAACAGGTCCTCAGAGGCACTTTCAGCCACCTAAAGGAGTAACTATGACAGGCAGCAGCAGTAGTAAGCTGTTACCTTCTAGCCAAATTGTCACTGGGAGAGGTTTGTGACACCCTTTGACAGGGTGTTACATGAGAAGTCCAAAACCTAGTACTGACTCCCATTTTCCTTAGAAAGAAATGGATCCACCTCCTTCCTGGGGAGCGATTTTCTGAGAAGTCTGTTATAATTCAGAAGAGGCATTTTAAAGTTGCCCCGCTTCCCTATCGTTCCACTCCTAGAGCATTTCCGAGACTTTCTTCGGTTCATCAGACTAGTCATTTGGTAAATAAATACGAGTCACTCCAAATTTGTTTTGTCAGCCATTCCAAGGAAGGGAGCCTAGAATAATATTGATGGCTAGAACAATAAGTGTTCCTACCATAAACCGATCTTTTGTTGATGCTGGACTGTGTTGAGCTGAGACGGAGATGGGTAGGGCGTGATTGATTGATTGGTCAGAGTTAAACTTAACAGACCAGGAGTGACAAGAGCCATTGCCTCAGTACAAAAAATAAACTCAATAGGGTAGGGCGTTAAGATGTTGAGTGTTTTTACACGAGCAAGGTGATGGGCCGTCCATGGCCTGGCTACCAAGCAGCACTGCCATGAAGCACCCACACAGGTTGGAGTGAGTGGGGAGTGCTTCAGACAGGTGGCTGCGAGTTGGCTGCCCTGGCCACAGAGGTGACCACCGTACATTTGGCTGGCCCCACACAGAGCTCTCTGGCGTTGCCGGCAGTGCTCCGTGCAGTACCATAAGTGGATGTTCTGTGGCTCACGGAGCCGCTCCACATTCCGATGGGAGGGTGGCTCCGTAGCAGCCATGCAGGGTAGCATCTCATCTGATAACACCCATTATGGGGTAGGAAACAATGGGGAAATCTGACAGTGCAGGAGTTTGAAGGAGCAGGGCACAGAAGTGGGAAACCACAAAGAGTGACATAGGAATGGGGGGAACATGGCGATGTGACCTAGAGCTGTGCTAACATGACAATTATGAAGAATCACTTTCTTAAAACACTGAGCAGGGGATTCTATTAGCTTTCTGCCTCTCTGTCAGGACCCAGGTCTTGAACCCTCACCCCTGGGTGGTCTGGGAGCAGTTGCTGGGCCTGCAGAGCCACTTCTTTGTCTTGCCTCAGGGGGCCTGCCTGCTCTGGCCTAGCCACACCCCTCCTCCTGTCTGTCACAGCCCTTGCCATGCCTGACACCTCCCTGGTTGGCTGCCAGCCAGGGCCAGCCCCAGGATTTGTGAGGCCATGTGCGAAGTCTTGGTGCGGGGCCTAATTTGCATCATTTGGCCCCACCTGGTTATGCAAATGTGTGAATTTACATAGAATTTACTCCCTCTGGACAGGAAGGATTCCCATTCTCCACCCCTTTGAGCAGCCATGGAGAAGCATGGCCTCCCAATGCTTCTCCCCACTCCCCCTGCCCTCCCTGGTTTGGCACCTCTTGGCTGCCTTACCTGGCGCTCAGCTGAACAGCCATAGACAAACATGGCCTCCCAATCCTTTCCCACCCCCCTCCCCAGCCAAGTGTCTACCACCACTCCCCATGAGTGGTTCCACTGCAGGGGCAGCCAGGCGGGCAGTGAGGCAGGCACAGAGAGACTGACTGCATCTGCTGCCTTACTGGGGGAGGGGGGTGAGCTTAGCCAGCCTGGCCTCCAGGCCTGTTGCTTCTTGCTACCGGTGCCGTCTGTGCCTTGTGCACACACACACAGTGCGACCAGTCCAGAGGTGCTGCTATCAAACACACAAGACACTCAAAATGCAGTCAACCTATTAAGCGCATTATGCCATGAAAAGAGACCTATATATAACCAGTTCAGTTGTGCCCCCATAATAAATTCACACTTGCCCCCACCCCATAACCAGTTCATTTGCGCCCCCGGCCTAGGGTGGCCAGCGGTCCAAATTTGGCGCGGACCACCTGGTATTTCTGACAGCTTCTGTTGTCCGGGATGGAAGGGAAACCGGACCATAGAACTGTCCAGAATTCCCCTTCCATCCCGAGTCTCTCACTACTGGCTGGCTGCAGCTGCGTTCTTTGCACTTCTGCCTATGGACCCTGTGGGCGGAAGTGCAGAGAGCATAGCTGTGGCCAGCCAGCAGGCTCTTTTTGGTGCGCGGCATGCCGTCAAAGGAGAGAAGGCTGCTGTCTCTGTGCAGCAGGTGCAGCAGCCCAGGCCAGCAGCAGACTCGCCTCTCCCGCCCAGTCCCAACAGCCTGACTCCTTCCTTCTTCTCAGCTGAGCTTGTGGCAGCAGCAGCTCCTCCTCCCCCTCCCCGGGGGTGCAGGGCTGCAGGGAGAGGCAGTCTGCAGCCAGCCACCTCTTCCCGCAGCCCTGCCGGGGAGGGGGGAGGAGGAGCTGCTGCTGTCACACCGCACTCAGCTGAGAAGAAGGAGTTGGGGCCAGGAGGAGAGGTCAAAGGCTGGCATTGGTCAGGCTGCAGCCTGCAAGGAGTGAAGGACCAGTGAGACTCTAGCACAGGTAAGTACTGAGTGGATAGGGGTCTCCGGGGCCCTGCCCTCCCACCTTCAGGAGCAGCCTGGGTGGGGGATGGAGGGGGAGGAACTTCCACACACCCCTCCACCCGCCTGCCAGTGTGCCCTGCTTGGGGTGGCTTTTGTTTGGAGCCCCCTGCCCTCCCCCCACCCTCAGAAGCAGCTTGGAGGGGGAGGAACTTCCACTGCCCCTCCACTTGCCTGCCAGGGTGCCCTGGGCGGCCCCTACCTACATCTCCTGAGTTCTGGTCGGATGGGATCCCTACAGCCGCAGCACCCAAACTCATGTGGAGCAAAAGGTTGCTACCTTGTAAACAAGGTTCTTTGAGATAGCTCTAATCATTCTCACCACGGCACTGGGTGTTGTGAGAATAGTTGGAGCCACTCGAAGAAGTGTGTGTGTGTGTGCGCACTAGAGAGAGTTTGTGTGTGAGAGAGAATCTGTGTGTGTGACAAAGTCTGTGTGGGAGAATCTGTGAGTGTGTGTGTGAGGGGAAGAGAGTGTATGTGTGAGAGAATCTCTGTGCACGAAAGAGAGAGTTTGTGTGTGTGTGTGTGTGTGTGTGCACGAGGGAGAAAATCTGTGTGTGAGGGGGAGAGAGGGAGTGTCTCTGTGTGAGAGAATTTGTGTGTGTGTGCCAGAGAGAGAGAATCTGTGTGTGTGAGGGAGTCTGTGTCTGTGGGGGGGGGGGGAAGAGAGAGAGAGAATATTGTTCAAAGGTTTTTCAGGATGATGAGTGTGTTACCTTACCCCCAATGTTTTGATGTGCAAATTTGTCCAAAGGTTTTTCAGGGTAACTTGAGTGTGTTACCCCCAATGTTCTTATGTGCAATGCTGTTCAAAGGCTTCTGAGGTTGACTTTGGTGTTATTCGCCATAAAAAAGGACCCAAAAGACAAATAGAAAAATGAAAGTTGGTTGAAATGGTAGAGAATCACTGGTAGTTATTACCGGCTTGATGAGACACTTAAAACATCAGTTTCTCCTCACAGTGAACCTGGGCTCTATTTTTTTATACTGCTGGGGAGAAATGGGACTAGTGGAAGAGAGACCTTGGATGGGACCTTAGTAAGAGAGCTCTCTATCCCCCAGTGGCAGGGTTTCTCGCAGCAGCAAGGAGTTCACAGGGTTAACTAATGTAATCTCCCTCCAATGTTAACTCTAGGAACTCCTTGCTACTGGGTTAAGCCAAACTACTAGCTTAACCGTTTGGTTGGCCCCGCCTACCATTGGCTTGGCTCTGCCCACTTCTGGTCCCGCCCTCTGCCCCACACATCTGCATAAATTAGTATGAAATTTGCATATGTAAATTTCATTAAAATGATTGTCCTTTTTTCTGCCGATGGGTCAGTGACCACCCTAGCCCCCACCCTCCCATATAATCAAATCACACTGCCCTCCCAACCATAACTAGTTCATTTGCATTCCCGGGACAGCATGAATTGATTATATGGGGGGCATCAATGAATTGGTTATGGGGTGGGGTTTTTAAGACAGTATTCCTGTTAGCAATAACTTCATTAAGAAGAGTTAGTGAAATAGCAGCCATAATAATCTCAGAACCATATTTGCAGATTTATTTTCCAAGACAGAATAGATATTGCTTTACATCCTAAATTCCTACCTAAGATAGTATAAGTGAGACAGTTGTGAGAATGTGGCCCTTTTTACACGGGCGTCTCCCACCCATGAACACGCAGATTTCTGCGTGTTCATGGGTGGGGGAGCCCCACGTGAATGATGCGGCGCACACACTCATGGTGACTTGGGGTGCGTGCGTGCACCCGCCTAACACACATACCCACTCATCCTCCACTCGTCCCCATGCATGGAGCAACTGGTAAAAACAGCGGTTACCCCGTGGGTGCGGATGAGTGGGGGGTGAGCGGGGATGCGTGTGCAACCGTGTGCATGCCCCATCCAGTGCGTCCACTGACCCCACCCGGCAGAGCCATGTAAAAACAGCCTGTGAGGAGCCACTCGACAAACAGAAGGTTGCTGCCTTGTAAAGAAGGTTCTTCAAGATGGCTCCAAACAATCTCACAACAACAACAATCTCACAACAACCACCCTTCCAGCCCTGCATGGAATTTTTTCCTTATATTCCTAGAAAGGGTTGGAAAGTACTGTCATTGTGAGGGGGAGAGTGCTTTTTATAGTAGAGGAGCTTGAGATCATCACGTGGTCTATTATTTGAATAGGTTGAGCATGCACAACCTAGTTGTGAGAATTTTGGGAGCCATCTCTAAGAACCTTCTTTACAAGGCAACAACCTTCTGATCACTCACATGGGGAGGAGTTGTTTGTAAACAAACAGCTTTATCTCCCAGTCCAATCGGTGTCCTGGTGTTGCTGCTGCACCACTACTAGCAGGCAGAGGCAGGTGAGGGATGGGGACCAGAGCCAGGAAAGGGAGACAAAAGAACTTACTGGGGGAGAAGCTGGCTGCAGCTTACTGCCCAGCCAGGCAAGCGCGGGGGCCCAGCTGGCCCCGGCGCACATGTGGCACTTGCCTGGGGCCCACTATATAAGGCTTGTGATAGCACCAGGAAGCTGGGTGGGTCATCTGATCTTGCCTGTCTGGCTTCTTTCCCCAAAGCCTTTCCTCTGTAGCCTTGTTCTGAACCACAGCTGCTGATCCTAGCCTGGCTGCCGGCCTCTGCTTATAATCCTGTTCTTTCTCCCTGCTCCTGACCTGACCCCTGAGTCTGCCTACACCCCAGGCTCTTACTCTCCCTGCTTCACTGCAGTTCATTTACCAGACCTCTTCTGACCAAAGGGATTCCACACCTTTCTCTGCATGTTTAGCTTATCAAGGACTTTTTCAGCTTATCTCTCCTGCTAGTTACAGCAAGGTCCTGGGAATGTGGGAGAGCTGAGAAGGGCTGTGGAAATGCCCATTAAGGAACTACATAAATAAAGATATGGGCAGCAATAACAGCCCAGCTTCATAAATTGTCACCAGGGTGGGGTGTAAAACAAAGAGCCTATTCTTCTACTGGTTCCAACCATGGCCTAGGAGGCAGCTCTGACTGGAGATGATTTAAGGGAGGGGCCTGTCTCAGACTGGACCCCAACTAATGGGGCTCTGCACAATGTCACAGCCATGAACCCTAGGCTGAGAGCCCAACCACTGAGGGTGTCAGACAGAAACCACAGCCAAGGGACTCCAGGCCAAGAGAACCTCTCAGAGACCCCACCTGGGCTGTCGACCCTGGGGTATGTGTCACTAACCATAATGAATGCTGCCTATATCACGGTTTCGGTGCATTATCACTGCTTTCCCAGTCCCACACATGCCTTATCTGTTCCCTTGTTTCCCCATAAAATTGCCTTATTTACCAGGAGTGATAAGATACGAGTCCCCGATAGGCTTTGTGAGTGCTGCCAAAGGGCTATAAACCATGCACCTGCAGGGGAGAAACAGACAGGCTACCTGTGTGCTCCAGAGCCAGTGCTGATCTTATAGCCTGCCACAGGGTGTTACAACATTAGCAATGCCCATAGCTAGGGAACAGATGGTAGCATTAGCAAGGCACTTGAATGAACTCGAGTGGGTGCTGCAAAACCTGTGTGTGCAGCCTTGGTTCTGCTGGTTAGGAAAAGATGGAATACTGCCAGCAGAGAGCACCCCAGCAATTCAGTGCAGGTGGGGCTGGCCTGTTTCCCAGTGATCAGGGAATCAGTGGGAAGCAGAACACCTTTGTGTGCAACTGAAAGCTTCTTGTGGAGCCAAAACCAGATTTGCTGGTTCGGACCCATTCCAAACTAGCTATGCCCATGCTGAGCTCCCCACCCACAGCTCTGCTGCTGCACCCCCAGTCCTAGCTCATTGCCCTCCTGCTCTTCTGAATTTCCAATAAAGCTTTCCTAATACATCTCTTTACTGAGCTGCAGCCTCCCACCTCCTCTTCCAATTCCGGGTCAGAGATAGCTGGATTGTGCATTGCTTCTGTGATGTGAGCCAGAGTCTTGTAAGTGCCAAAATGAGACCATAGTAAGTGCCAAAATTTCATGTGTGATCCAAAACTGAAGGTTTTTTAGGATCCTTTATCTTTGCTATATCTTGTGAATTCTTCTCCTCTCATTCTGTCCAGATCTTCTTGTTCTCTGCCACCCAATGCAAAAGGGTGACAGAGAGCAAGATACTCTGCAAAGATCTGATTGGCAAGCAGTAATGGCATTGTGCAATTTGATTATATTTATTTATTTATTTATTTATAAAAACATAATACCCCGCCCCTCCTGACATAGCAGCTCGTGGCAGCTTACAACAACAATAATAAAACATTAAAACAGATAAAGCAACTCATAGCAGGTCATAGCAGGCGGTTAAGAAAAACCCTCCCCCACGCTCTAACCCACTCGTCCCACCCTTCACCCATCTCCCCTGCCAAACGCCTGGCAGAACAGCCAGGTCTTACAACTTCATCAAAAAGAGAGAAGGTCAGGGGCCAATCGGGCCTTCAGCGGGAGGGAGTTCCACAGCCGCGGTGCAGCCAACGAGAACGCCCTCTTCAACATGGCCCCCTGGAAGACTCAGGGGACCCCGAGGAAGGCACCCTCGGATGACGGCAGGGGTTCATCCAGAACCCCGGGGGTGAGGCGGTCTCGCAAGTAGGTAGGGCCTAGGTCATTTAGGGCTCTATAGGCAAACACCAAGCCAGTGCAGAGATCGGGTTACTGGTGTAATAGGCTCCTGGCAGCCCAACTCCAACAGGAGACAGGCTGCTGCATTCTGCACCAGCTGCAGCCTCTGAGCTGTCAGCAAGGGAAGCCCCACGTAGAGTGTGTTACAATAGTCCAGCCTAGAGGTGATGAAAGCATGGATGACAGTGGCCAGGTCAGAGTCCAAAACATACGGCCGAAGTCATTGTACCAGATTTTGATTTGATTTGATTTGATTTTTATATCCCGCTCTCTCCTAACAAAGTCAGCTCGAGGCGGCTCACAAATCAGTCCAATCTGGGCGTGGATCCTACACAGAGGACCACACTACCCACACGTCATCACAAGTCCTACGCAGAGGACATCAATACAGTAATACAATCAACCCCTCAATTAACACATCGTTAGAAATACAAAAAAACAAAACCCCTCCCACATCCACAAATTAAATATTTGCCGCCTTCACAACTCCTCACTTTGGCTCCCGACACCCCGGGGGCCAACATGAGTATCTCCTTCCCTCCTCACCTGCTGCCACCAGGAGAGGCCACCTACTTCTATCTCCTCCTCCCTCTCACTGAGGGGAGATATTCTCACTAACTGCAGCAAGAACAAATTAACAACACCCCTCCTATACATTACCCCCTCCACCTCCGCCACAGGGCCCCGCCAAAGGGCAGATGTAACTGGTGAAAAGCAGTCCTCGCCACAGCCTCCACCTGGACATCCAGGCGGAGCTGCGAATTGAGGAGCACACCCAGACTCCGCACCTGGAGAAACGGTGGGTGGGAAACTCCATCAGTAATGGGGGATGCCACCTCCACCGTCTTTCCCACCAGCATCACCTCTGTCTTGTCAGGATTCAACCTCAGTTGGTTAGCCCTCATTCAGTCCCCCCACAGCCATCAAACACTGAGATTGTCGGGTCTGAGTCAGATGAAAAAGAGAGGTAAAGCTGGGTGTCATAAACACATTGATGACCTCACACACATTCAAGAACCATTCCACCCACCCCTGCGTGGTCTCACAGGTGTGTCACCAACATCTCATGGTCAACAGTATCAAACGCAGCTGACAGATCTAATATAATCAGCAGAGTTGAATGATCCTGATCCAATTCACGGCGAAGGTCATTGATCAATGCCACAAGCGCAGTTTCAGTGTCAATTTTATCCGCAAAATTATCCACAAACATGTCACAGCGAACACTAGATGACTTCACTTCCAGGCGGAGGGAGGCCGGATCAACCAGCTCCCGTACCACCCGGAAACACTCCACTGGATGGAATTTTGCAGACACTATGAGGGTAGCAAAAACTCCTTTTTTGCTGCCCGCACAGCCATGGCATAGACTCATAAACTAGCTCTATGACCCAACCTGTCGGCTTCAGCATGCAAATGGTGCCACCGTCGCTCCAACCACCACCCTTCTCACTTCAGCAACTGCAGTTCCTCAGAAAACCAAGGAGACCTGCGGTGCTGTTGCTTAGGGAGTGGATGCCTAGGAGCCATCCAATCAATGGCCTCAGTCAGCAGAGTGTTTCAGAAAGCGACAAGGTCATTGACGAGACGGTCGTCAAGATCAGGGGGTATCTCACCCAGAGCTTTCCAGAACCGCTCTGCTTCCATCAGCCTCTGGAGGCAAATCATTCGAATCGGTTCTGCACCCTTCCGGGGGCAGACATGCGCTGGGAGACAGGTATGCAGGAAGTAATGATCCATCCATTACAAGGGCAAAGCTGATATCTCCCCCACTAACGGATCTCCCGCCTCATGGCCAGTGCAAAATATAAGGTCTAAGGTATGTCCCCCCTCATGTATCAGGCCGCTATCAGGCCCGGCCCCTATCTCCACACCTGGGAGTCCCGAGGCCGCCCGATCTGGGCTTACTGGGGGCCCCGCCCCCACCTTCTTCCCCCGCCGCGGGGCCATCCACGCCCCCCATCAGCGATCTGTGGGACCCAGCGGTTGCCGGGGCAACACCACAGCAGGATGCCAAAACAAGACCAGCCCCCGCTGCGGCACAACGCACGGGGGTGGGGCCAACGCCGTTGTGCCACTCGTTGTGACTCCAGGCACGCCCGGGGGGGTCGTGGTTCCTCTTTAAATACCGGCGCTGTGAAGCACACGGCGCCGGTGATCTGCTCACACTGGCCCCCTACGAGAGAAGCTGTGCAGTGTGTTAGACCTCAGACTTATCCTGTCCTACCTTGTCTTGTGTGTTCTTCCCTAACCCTTGCGTGAGTGTTTAGGAGTGTCGCTGTGATTTTTTTGTGTGGGGTGTCCCCTACCCTTGTACCTGGCCCCTGAGTGTGTGGGAGAGCGAGTGAGCAATGAGTGATTGGCGCATGAGTGCCCTCTCCCTCCTGGGGATCCCTTCCCCCTTCCCGCCTGTGCGAATGCCCTCTGCCTTCCCTTGTGTACCTAGGTCCCTCACCCTGTTTGCCTTCACAGTCCGCATGACCTTTCCCGTCCCCTTGAGGAGTAGTGCAAGTGAGTGGTGGGTGAGAAGGAGCGCTCCTGCACAGATCGCTCGGTGCCCAATGATGATGGAGGCCTAATCTCTTGGAGATTTAAGGGCCACCATACTATCCTGACGGGCATTGATTCCCCCAGACAAGAGTTCAGAGCATCATGCAGAGTGCTCAGCCCCCCGGGCAGCGGAGGTCTTTGGGTTGTCCCCCTAGCACGCTTGTTGGTTTCCCTTGTTGTCTGTGTTTCCCCTCATCCCCGTGACAGCTGCTAACCATCTGGGACAGGTCCCTCGTTGCCACGGCAGCTATGAACTCACGCTCCGCTCCTCCAAAGCCAGCATAAGCATGAATATAGAAGTCCCCCAAGACTAATGTCTTTGGGGACCGCAGTACCACCTCTGATACCAGCTCTGCTAGAGAATTAGGGAGGCTGCTATACAGGTAGGTGCATGGTATACAAGCAGCACTCCCAATCTGTCCCCTGCCAAATCGATCACAGGATGGAGACCCTCAATACCCGCTATTGATTGCACCGGATACCTCTGAACAGACCATGACTCCCTAAAAATCATGGCTACACCCCCACCCCACCCCACCCCACCCCCCATCCATGGCTGATGCTGCACGGAGTACCCAGCCAGAACAAGATCAGCCAAAATAGGCCCCAACTCAGTGTCCAGCCAGGTCTCTGTGATACATACAAGGTTGGCTGCATGGTCCAGGATCAATTCCTGGACAGTTGTTACCTTATTAACCACCAACCTTGTGTTCAGCAGCATCAGAGTAGGGCCAGGGGCCCCTGATTATGAGCCACCTCACCAACTGCTTGGGGGGGGGAGCAGGACAGGCACCAAACACCTGTCCCGTCTCACCAATCTGAAATCCCCCAAAAGGGACCATATCTCCTCTGCCCTATCACGACCCCAATGGCTGTGCCCCCCCCAAACCGACCCTGACCCCGGCCCCCCTCTGACTTCCCCGTCCAGGCAGCGGGAGAGACCCCCAACCCCCACTCTCAGGAGGTAAGCAAACAACCCCCCCACTGGGACTTGTCTTGCCCCCTCTCATCAGCGGAAACAGCCCACTCCTCCCTAACCCAGTCCCTTCCCCCCCCTCACTGGGGGTAGGAAATATACCCTATCAGTCCCTAATCCCCAAACCACCCCCCAAAACACAAAATAACCTCGCTCAACAAAACCCCTTCCACCAGTCACCATACTAAAATACCCACCATACCCACTAGCTAAAACACCCCAATCTCCTGTAACCCAAATGGGCTTCTGCCCCAGCCCCTCCAGGCCCTTGGTACGGGCCTTAGGCACGCAGTCTGTGGTGCATGCCTGCCGTGTTGCTGGCAGGCGCACTGCTTTTTAGCCTGTGTGGGCTGGGTCAGCTGGAAGCCATCGGGAGGGATCCCTGGCCCTGCCCCCTCTGCCACTGGGATGGGGGGAGATAGAAACTGAGGCCCGGGGAATTCCTGGCCCTATGGCCCTCTGGGCCAAATCCTCCATCTGGCAGAGCTCTGAGAGGGCTCAAGTCACAGTGGTGGCCACAGATGGAAGAGGGCAAGCCCAGCGGGCTCCCAGCCCCCTGCAACCACAGCACAGTAGGAACAGTGTGGTGAGTGCAGCGGCCAGCAGGTGCACCACTTTTCAGTCCCTGTGTGGGCCGGGCCGGGCAGAAGCCGTCGGGAGGGATCCCTGGCCTTGACCCCTCTCCCTCTGCCACTGGAAGGCGGGAGATAGCAACAGGGGCTGGGGAATCCCCGTCCCTATGGCCCTCTTGGCCAAATCCTCCACCTGGCATGGCTCTAGGGGGCTAAAGTCCACAGCGGCGGCCCCAAACCCAGATGGAACAGGGCGAGCCTCGAGAAAGTTCCAATCCGCACTTCCTATTTGTCACTTCCTACCTCGGAGTGACCATGTTATTAGAGAGTCCAGGAGCAGGGAGGCATTCCCTCTTCTACTCCATGAAGCTGGCAGAATTTTGCGTGCAGGGACCTCACAGGGGCATTCCGCCATGTCCTTTGCATTTGGGAAATACCACAGCAAAGCAGGGAGGTGAAAGAGTCATCGGAATTCAGGGGAATCTGCACCTGTGCAAATGTACTGCTAACAGACAAGACAAATGCAGATTAAGGAACAGATGGTAAATTTGCACGGGGAAGGCTGCTCTGTGAATGAGCCTAAGTGTGTTGGATAGGGATGGGACTTTCGGTTTCAGTTTAAACCACGAGTGGCCAATAATGCCACTCTTGGTTTAAACCTAGATATCCGAGAATTGGGCCCTCTCGGCGTCCGATTATCAGATCTCGAATCTCCCCATGGAAGTCAATGGGAAATCCTCCCCATTGACTTCAGTGGGAAGAGCCACAACCCGCGGGGAAGCCACAGGCACCCACCCCACTCCTGACCTCGGAGGGTGGGGGTGTGGATAATTACCCCTAACACCCCCACCCTCTGGGGCCTGGCTTTACACCCCTCTCTCCTCCTTGGGGCCCCTGTAAAGTGTACTTACTGGTGGTCCTGGGTCTGGGCGGAGGGTGGGGGTGATGGCCGCCACCGGCTGTGGTGCCGGCTCCACTGCTGGTGGCTGGGTCTCCTATGCTGGTGGTGGGAGCTGGCTCTGCTGCCAAGCGTGGCTGCCCGGCGGCACAGCCAGCTCCCGCCAGCAGCGGAGGTGACCCAGCCACCGACAGCGGAGCCAGCACCCCAGCTGGCGGCGGCCATCACCCCCACCCTCTGCTTGGACCCAGGACCGCCGGTAAGACACTTTACAAGGACCCCAGGGAGGGGTGTAACGCTGGGCCCCAGTGGGTGGGGGTGTTGGGGGCAATTGATCCCCACCCGCTGAGGCCAGGAGCGGGGTGGGGGGGATGCCCCGGGAAGGGTTTCAATTTCTTCTGCGTCGGCTCCCTGTGTCTCAGAGTCGGAAATATCTGACACCGATAAAACTGACACCGGTAGGGGATCCAAAACACAGGGGAGCTGACACCAATACTCGACCTGGAGTCCCACCCCTAGTGTTGGAGAGCCATCTGGTAGGTTGCATTCACACATCTCTATCGCAGGGGGAAGGGCAGTGCACAGCAAGCTCCTTGTGAAATCACCTGACCCATGAGTGAAACCAGCAAGAGCTGCTCTTCCTCTGGGGTATTTTTTATTTATTTTATTTATTTATCAATTTATACCCCACCCCTCCTGTAAAACAGCTCGGGGCAGCTACGAATTTTAAAAGAGTAAAAAAAAATACAATAATATAAAAATAAAACAATCATAATGATATAAACAATTTAAAACAGGGTTAAGACAAAATCAAAAAATAAATAAGGGTAGGGTGGCGCTAAAACCCTAACCCACCCTTTCACCCTCCCCAAAGGCCTGGGCAAACAGCCAGGTCTTACAAGCCCACCGGAATGTTAAAAGACTTGGGGCCAGGCGAGCTTCCTCTGGGAGGGAGTTCCAAAGACACGACACGGCCCGGCCACCGAGCATGCCCTCTCCATTGTGGCCCCCTGCTTAACACGGGAGACTTCCAAGAAGGCACCCCCGGTAGACCGAAGGAGCCACTCTGGGGCACGGAGGGCGAGGCGGTCCCTGAGGTACGAGGGGCCCAGACCGTGAAGGGCCTTATAGGTCAATACCAATACCTTGAACCTGGCTCGGCACGCTTTTGTCAACCAGTGCAGAGTCCGAAGCAAAGGTGTTATGTGCTCCCGATGACCCGTCCCCAACAGGAGCCAGGCCACCACATTCTGCACTAGCTGCAGCCTCCGAACCAGGAACAAGGGCAGCCCCACGTGGAGCGCATTGCAGTAGTCCAGCCTCGAGGTGACGAAGGCATGGATGAGGGAGGCCTGGTCCAGCCGGGAGACGTACGGATGCAGCCTCTGCACCAGATACAACTGGCGGAAGGTGGCCTTCACCACCACCTCCACCTGTCAATCCAGGCGGAGATCTGAGTCCAATATCACCCCCAGACTCTGAACCTGCTGAGGTATAGGAGGGAGAACCCCCCCAATCAGGGGGGCCGACACCTCCCTCACTCTCCCCATCACCATCACTTCCGTCTTATCGGGGTTGAGTTTCAGTCTGCTCTGCCACATCCACTCCGTCACGGCCTCCAGACACTGGGATAGCAATGAGACAGCAGGGTCTGGGTCAGCTGAAAAAGAGAGGTACAGCTGAGTATCATCAGCATATTGGTGACATTGCACCCCAAACCCTCTCACAATCTCCCCCAAGGGATGCATGTATACATTAAATAATAATGGAGACAGACTGGAACCCTGCAGAACACCGCAGGACAAGGCACGGGGGCAAGATGTTTCAGCTCCCAACACCACCCGCTAGCTTCTCCCCGAGAGGAATGAGCAGAACCATTCAAGAACAGTCTCATTCAGACACCTCCCCCCCCCCCCCAGGTCACACAGCCATCTCAACAGCAGCCCATGGTCCACGGTGTCAAAAGCGGCCGAGAGATCTAGCAGGATAAGAAATGTTGAACATCCTGCATCCATCTCCCGACGGAGATCGTCGACCAAGGCCACCAACACTGTCTCAGTGCCATAGCCAGGATGGAACCCAAATTGAAAAGGGTCCAGGAAACCAATGCTATCTAGATGCGCCTGGAGCTGGATCGCCACCGCCCGCTTAATAACCTTCTCTAAAAAGGGAAGGTTAGAGACAGGTTGGTAGCTGGCGACTGCGTCCACATCCAATGATGGTTTCTTCAGCAGGGGGCGTACCACAGCCTCCTTGAGGCCAGGTGACAACCTCCCCTGCTGCAAGGACACATTAACCACCCTCGCCAGCACCATCCTCAACATCTCCCTGGAGGCTTTCACCAACCAGGATGGGCACGGATCAAGTTCACAAGTGGTGGCTCTCACAGACCCCAAGACATTCACTACATCGGCTGGCGTCACTTCCTGAAACTTCCCCCACAAAGTTGGACCAGACGGGGCCTCCATCGCCTCGCGTTTTCCTCCTACTGCCCCTAATCCAGTGTCAAAATCGCTCTGAATCCGAGCGATCTTGTCTGCGAAGTAGGTGACAAATTCCTCACAGCAGGCCTGGGACAAGTCCCCGTCCAGGTGGAGGTAGGCCGAACTGACCAGCCCCCGCACCACCCGAAACAGCTCCGTGGGGCGTGACTTTACAGACGCTATGAGGGCAGCAAAGAACTCCTTCTTTGCTGTCCTCACAGCCTCAACATAGGACCGCAAATATGGAGAAGTCGGTCGGAGTCATTTCAAGTCTGACGCCAGCGTCGCTCTAGCCTCCTGCCTGCTTGCTTCATACACTGCAGCCCCTCAGTAAACCAAGGGGCCCTGCGGTGACGAGACAGAGGCAGGGGGCGTCTCGGAGCCACCCTGCCAATGGCCTCCCCCAGCAAGCTGTTCCAATGCTGGACTAGCTCATTGACTGAGTGGCCGTCCGGGTCCAAGGTTAATTCCTCCAGGACCTCCTGGAACCGCTGGGGTTCCATCAGCCTCTGAGGGTGGACCAATCTAACTGGTCCCATCCCCTTCTGGAGGTGGCGCGCTGGGAGACTGGCCTAGAGGAGATAATGGTCTGTCCATGGCAAGGGCAAAGCCCTAACCTCCCCCACTACCGGACTACCCGCCTCAAGGCCAGAAGTAAAGATCAGGTCGAGGGTATGCCCCCCCACATGGGTTAGGCAGTTGACCATTTGGGACAAATCCATGGTTGCCATGGTGGCCATGAATTCTTGCTCCGCTCCTACAAGGCCAGCATCGGCATAGACGTTGAAGTCCCCCAGGACCAAAGTCCTGGAGGATCCCAGCGCCACCTCCAAGGCCAGCTGTGCTAGAGCAGCAAGGGATGCTGCCAGACAGGAAGGGGCCCAGTATACCAGCAGCACCCCTAACTTGCCCCCAGCCAAATCAATCACCACATGGAGGGTTTCAATACCTGCAATCTCCTGAACTGGATATCTCCTGACAGGCCAGTCCTTTCTAAAAATAATCGCTGTGCCACCTCCCCAGCCACCTGTGCAGGGCTGATGCTGCACGGCATACCCAGCCGGAATGAGATCCCCTAAAGTTGGTCCAGCCATCTCGTCCAGCCAGGTCTCCGTAATACACGCGAGGTCCACAGCCCTGTCTGAGATTAAATCCCGGACAATTGGGGCCTTGTTGACAATGGACCTCGCATTTAGCAGCAACAGCCCCCCGCAGGTGGACCTTGGACCTAGCTCCTCCCTCCACCCCAGAGGGGGAATGGCACACCGCGCCTCCTGCAGGCACGTAGGTCCCCTAGGGGTGCGAGCCATCCAACCCCGTGGACCATACCGTCCACGCCCAAGAACTACCCCTATGGCCACTCCTCCCCTCCCGTGTCCAACCACCTGGCCCCCTAAACCTGGGTGTCCGCCCAACGGCCCCTCACTCCCCTCACCAAAACCCCCCCGAACCACCCCCCAATCCACCCGGCCATCCTGCTGCCACCAGGAGCTGGCACAAGACATACACACACACACCTGACTTCCCTCTCCCACAGGGAGTCAGTTTCACCCCCCACTACCACCAAGTTACCTCCCTGCGCCTCCCCCTGCTGCCACCAGGGTTTTGCGCAGGGACACCCCTCCTCCCTCACCCACCCCATCCTCTAACCACCCCTCCTATACTCCCCCACCCTCACTCCCCAACCCTGAACAAACAATACCCCTACCTGCCAAAAAGCCCCCCTGGGTCCCTTGAGGCCCCAAAGTGCCCCTAAGTGCTGCACCCTTTTGCTGCGGCCTGCGGCAGAGCCACTGGCAGCCGGGCTATAAAATTTATTTATTTATATATTTTCTTACATTTATGAGTTGCCCCATATGCCTACGGCATCCCGGGCGACGTACAATTAAAATACATAATAACTTTTATTTATTTAAAACATCAACAATTAAAACATCCAGGGATAAGAAAAATAAAAAAATAAGGGCGGGGAGAACAAAAATCCTATCCCACCCTCCCCAAAGGCCTGGGCGAACAGCCAGGTTTTACAAGCCTGCCAAAATCTTAGGAGGCTTGGGTCCAGGCGAGCTTCCTCGGGGAGAGAATTCCAAAGACACAACCCGGCCACCAATAATGCCCTCTCCATCATGGCCCCCCGCTTAACATGGGGGACCTCCAGGAAGGCACCCCCGGCGGACTGAAGGAGCTGCTCTGGGGCGCGGAGGGCGAGGCGGTCCCTGAGGTATGAGGGGCCAAGACCGTGAAGGGCCTTATAGATCATTACCAATACCTTGAACCTGGTTCAGCACGCTATTGGCAACCAGTGCAGAGTCCAGAACACAGGTGTTATATGCTCCCAACGACCCGTCCCCATCAGGAGACAGGCCACCACATTCTGCACTAGCTGCAGCCTCCGAACCAGGAACAAGGGCATTCCCACGTAGGGCGTGTTGCAGTAGTCCAGCCTCGAGGTGACAAAGGCATGAATGAGGGAGGCCAGGTCTGGCCTGGAGATGTATGGATGCAGCCTCCGCACCAGATACAACTGGCGGAAGGTGGCCTTCGCCACCACCACCACCTGTCGATCCAGGTGGAGACTCGGGTCTAACACCACCCCCAGACTCCAAACCTGCTGAGCTATAGGAGGGCAAACCCCCCTAATCAGGGGGGCCAACACCTCCCTCGCCCTCCCCACCACCATCACCTCCGTCTTATCGGGGTTGAGCCTCAGTCTGCTCTGCCACATCCACTCCGCCCCGGCCTTCAAACACTGGGATAGCAACGAGACAACAGGGTCTGGGTCAGCTGAAAAAGAGAGGTACAGCTGAGTATCATCAGCATATTGGTGACATCGCACCCCGAACCCTCTCACGACCTCCCCCAAGGGCTGCATATACACATTAAACAATAGCGGAGACAGAATAGAACCCTGCAAAACACCGCAGGGCAAGGCGCGGGGGCAAGATGTTTCAGCCCCCAACACCACCCGCTGACTTCTTCCCGAGATGAATGAGTGGAACCATTCAAGAACAGTTCCATCCAGACCCCCCAGGTCACACAGCCGTCTCAGCAGCAGCCCATGGTCCATGGTGTCAAAAGCGGCCGAGCGATCTAGCAGGACAAGGAATGTAGAATGTCCTGCATCCATCTCCCGACTGAGATCGTCGACCAAGGCCATCAACGCCGTCTCAGTGCCATAGCTGGGACGGAACCCAGATTAGAAAGGGTCGAGGAAACCGATGCTATCTAGATGCACCTGGAGCTGGGTCGCCACCCAGGCCCCAGCCACTTCCGGGTGGGGGAGGGGACAAGTCAGCCCACGTGACCGGGGGTTTGTGTGAACACAGCCCAATCTGTATTACAAGTGTGGGTGTAACTGAATGTTACCCCATCAGCTAGCTACTAAGGCTATTCAGAGTAGCATTTATGCAACCTCTGTGCCTATAAATCATTACTGAGCAGTCTCAGTAGCAGTGCCTGGCTGCTGCCAAGGTTCCCCTAAACAACTTGGCATTCAGAGAGGAAGCCTCACTTGTTTGCACAGCTCTGCGGCCAATTGGGAGGAAATTCCAGTCAGAAGGCACAGACAGAGATAAATGTTGGACCTGTGACTAGCTGGATGTCCTGTGAGGTTGAGAAAGTAATGAATTATTACCCTGAGAGTGCCCAAGCGCACCTGATAACAGATGTTTAACTAACCATCTCTTCTTAGGGCAGATTGTACTTTCACTTTCCTTCTGATACTACTCAGCTCAGACAAACAAGGATGCTATTTTTTTCTCTGTGTTTGAGTAACAGCCATGAACTCGGGGCCAAGGAGGAAACAAGGTCAACACGTGGCAAATGCTAGATAACATCACTTTGTTTGCAATGAATTGTGGATAAACAGATGGTCTGAACATGGAGAATTCCTCCTCTTGCTCAAAGACATCCTGCTGCCTTCAGAGCCTTGCTGGGGTCTGCTGAAGCAGTTGTTTTTGTAGCCTAGGAAGCAGGGGCTCCTCAGGGAATTTCCTAGTACAGATTTCTAGTACAGTGCTAACAGATTTCCCTTTGCAGTTTAGAAGAGGGTAGACTCTTCCTGGCCAGGCTCTGGGGGCCACTGACATATCAGTGTAGGCAGGGAAGGGACAAGAATTTGGAGAGTGACTGCAGGAGAGGGGATAGATTCCTCTCCCCACCCCCATCCCCCACCCAAAAAAAACCCCAACCTCCCACTAGCTCCTGCAATTTATTTATTATATGTTGTTCCTGTTTAATACTGCAGTGCTAATCTCCACCCCCAGGTTGCAGCTCAGTATTGTGGGAGGAACATCCTGCTCCCCAACAATCAGCAGAATTGCCCCTCCCAACAGCAGCACCAACCCCAGGGACTTTCCCGGAGGTGGGTGATGCTTGCTGCTTGTTGAACAAAGTTTCATCCTGACAATTCCACAGGTTAGAACTTGGTTCAGCCAACAATCCAGCCCTCAGCAGTCTTGGGTCTCTGCCTCTGAGCGAACGTGATGGTAGTAAGCAGCGGTATGGTCCGTATGCTTGGATTCAGGAGGAGTGGGACAGCAGGGCGTCTGCTTTCTGGAAATAAGTGGCTGTTAGCGCAGGGGTTTCCCATGTCAGTTTTCTTTCCCTACGGCCGCTTTTAGGCCGCTTTTAGACGAGACAAATTTGCACATGATTGGTGAAAAATGCACGTGTTTTAATGCTCATTTAAACATCTAAACTGTTTTAAATGCGCATTTGCCATGATCGTGTAAAAGCCAAAACCATTTTGAATGTGTTTTTTTAAATAATGCGCATTTCTTAAAACCGGTTTTGAGCCCCTTTGATGATCGGGGGATGCCAAAACTGGTTTTTAAAAATGTGCATTATTTAAAAACCACATTCAAAACGTTTTTGGCTTTTACACGATCATGGCAAATGCACATTTAAAACGGTTACACAAGCATTTTTCACCAATCATGCGCAAGTTTGTCTTGTCTAAAAGTGGCCCTATTTAGCAACATAAGAGGGCCATGCTGGTAGTGATGCCCCCAGATTGAGAGCCCTTAAATTGGTGCATCTCTGGAGTGACTCGGTAGGGTTACACTTTCCTCTGTAAAGAGGAGAGCTGAGCTTCAAGTTCCTGAATGCTTAAGCAGGTTAAAAGAAACCAAGATCTTATCCTGGGAGCTGCTGAATGGCACTTGGATGGATTGAGGCCAGTGACAGGATAGGAACCTCGAGGGCTGCTGAGGGGAGTAGGGCACATGTTCATGTCACTATCTCTCAGGATATTAATGTCTAATTCCCTCCTCCATTCTCTTGCATAGACTGGGAGATCTCGGATGAGGAGCCCCTCTTCTTCCACCCCTACACCAAAGGATGCTATATTGTCATGGACGAGTTCTGCTGTACAGCTGCCAGAACCAACACCTTCCATGATGGAATAGTCTTTACCAACCGGCCTATTCAGCTTGGTGAGAGGGTGACATTGAAGATCTTAGAGAAGGAGAGCATGTGGAAGGGGGCACTGAGGGTAGGTTTCACCTCAGAGAATCCTTCCTTCATGGAGCCCAGTGAGCTGCCTCCATTTGCTTGCCCGGACCTAGTCGCAGAAGGGAAGACCTGGGCTGCAGTCTTACCAGATGAGTGTGGGGAGAAAGGCACCATCATCACGTTCTGGGTGAACTACAGAGGCCAGGTTTTCGTCACCATCGATCAAGAGGCCAATAGCTTCTTACTGCTTGATGGTGTTCCTGTGGAGTCCCCTCTCTGGGCCATCATGGATGTCTACGGAAGGACCAAGATGGTCCAGCTGCTAGGTGAGCAACTACAGCAGCACAGGGACTGATGCATTCAGTTCAGTATTTGTGCAGGATGGAGCTGGGGTAGACCATGGCAGGGCTCAGCCTCCTGCCTTAGAGGACAGAGTAGGGCAGTTCAGGTTATTTCAGTCCAGTGGTTGTCCCTTATAAAGAATGGTTGTCCCTTATAAAGAATGGTCCAGTGGTTGTCCCTTATGTAGGCCTTCCCTAGAAATGGGATATTGGAGGTGACTCTATTCGCTTGGAACTAGTAGCCAGGGAAACTGGGGACCTATACAGGGATATCCTGAAGTTTCTTTTTCTTTTCTCCTGTAGATCCTTCCAGACCACAGAGCAGCTCCTATGAGCCCAGCCTACTTCAGCCTAATGGTGTGTATCTGGGTATGGTTAGGCATTTCCTCAAAGCTATTATTTCCTCACAGCTGAGGTAGTCAGCCTGGGAATGGCTGCATTCTCCTGTTCCCTCTGGAACTGTCGCTCCTCTGCTAATAAAGCATCCTATATTCATGATCTTTTCTTCTCTCGCTCCCTTCACCTTCTCGCCCGTACTGAAACCTGGATCTCCCGCACTGACTCTGTCACCCCTGCCACCCTCTCCTACGGAGGTCTCTCCTTCTCCCACCAGCCCCGGGCCAAAGGCCGGGGTGGTAGCATCGGCTTGCCTTTTCCTGCCTCCTCCTTGCCTTTTCCTGCCAGTTTCAACCCCTCCCCTCTCCCCCCTCTCTCTCCTTCCCCTCCTTTGAGGCTCACTCCGTACGCCTCTACTCCCCTCTCCACCTCCATGTTGCAGTTATCTACTGCCCTCCCGGCTCCTCTCCTCCTTTCTCTCCGAGTTCGAGTCCTGGCTCACTCTATTCCTCTCTGACGACATCCCCACACTCATCCTTGGTGACTTCAATATTCATGTTGATGCACCCTCTCAGTCTTGCATCGCCCACTTCCTCTCCATAGCCTCCTGCTTTAATCTCCACCTCCGGACTAGCTCCCCCACCCACACTGATGGTCACTCTCTTGATCTCACATTCTCTAGGAACTGCTGTATCTCTGATCTCTCCTTAGAGCCCCATCCCATATCTGACCATTTCATTGCCTCCTTCAACCTCTCCCACTGCTCCCTCTCCTCTTCCCCATTTCCCCGTCCCTTCCGTGATCTGCAGGCCATTGTGCTCCAGGACTTCGCCTTCTTCCTCTCCCCTCTTCAGTCTTCTTCTCCTCCTCCCCCAATTCTACCATCTCCACCTTCAACTCCTCTCTCTCCTCCACCCTCAATTCCCTTGCCCCCCTCTCCTCCCGCTCAGCCCACTCCCATAACCCTTGCCCTTGGCTCTCCCCCACCATTCGCCATCTCCGCTCCTGCACCCAGGCTGCTGAACGCTTCTGGCGCAAATCCCACAACTGCACTGACTTCCTCCCCTTCAAATTCTGCCTCTCATCGCTCAACTCTGCTATCTCCCTCGCTAGACAGCAGTACTATGCCTCATACATTGAGTCCTGCTCACGGGTCCCTCACCGCCTCTTTTCCACCTTTGATTCCCTTCTCAATCCCCCCTGTCCTCCTCCTCCCTCTTCTCTCCACTCAGGATCTTGCTCTCTTTTTCACCTCTAAAATTGACAAGTTCTGCCTGGAAATCGCTTCCAAGTCCTCTCCCCTACCACTCCCCCTACTCTCCCTCCTCCCCCCACGTCTCTCCTGTCCTCCTTCCCTCCCGCCTCCCTTGAGGAATCTCCTCCCTGCTCTCCTCCTCCAACCCCTCCACTTGCCCCCTGGACCCCATTCCTTCCCGCCTCTTGACCTCCATTGCTTCCACCATTGCCCCTCCTCTCCTGCACATCATCAACCTCTCCCTCTCTACCGGCTCCTTCCCCTCTGCCTTTAAACACGCCACTGTCTCCCCCATCCTCAAAAAGTCCACTCAGGATCCCTCTGAACCCTCTAATAACCATCCTGTCTTGCTCCTCCCTTTTGCTTCCAAACTCCTTGAATGCGTTGTCTACTCCAGTTGCCTCAACCTCCTCTCCACCAACTCCTCCCTTGACCCCCTCCAATCTGGCTTCCGCCTCCTTCACTCCACTGAAATCGCTCTGGCTAAGATCACCAACGATCTTCTTGTGCCTAAATCCAACCACCTTTACTCTATTCTTGTCCTCCTTGATCTCTCTGCTGCCTTCGACACTGTTGACCACTCGCTCCTGCTTGAATCGCTTCACTCCCTGGGATTCCGGGACTCTG
>QEPC01001877.1:21711-40045 GCA_003113815.1 Sphenodon punctatus | reverse complement strand
CCGGAAGGCCTAGAGCGTCCTGACGCCGGCAGCCACAGCCGGCGCTG
Organism: Sphenodon punctatus; assembly: GCA_003113815.1. Taxonomy (NCBI): domain Eukaryota; kingdom Metazoa; phylum Chordata; class Lepidosauria; order Sphenodontia; family Sphenodontidae; genus Sphenodon; species Sphenodon punctatus. The sequence goes on along the minus strand of QEPC01001877.1, from coordinate 39,998 downwards.
AGGCCGCCGAACCGGCCGCCGCCGCCGGAGCTCCCAAAGGTAAGCAGCAAGCGCACTGTAGGGGTGATCCCTGGGGGGGTGGGGGTGTTAAACACCCCCACCCCACCCCCAGGGATTGGGTCATACTTACCAGCGGCTGCGGGGACGCCGCGGCCGCTGGTGCTGGGGGGTGGGCTCGCCTCGCCTCTGGGTCTTACTCTTTTCTTTTTTTAAACAAAAATCCAGGCTGGGCAGGGTGGGTGGGGGGTGTCCCCCCTTCCACCTGCGCAGCCTGGGAGGGGGAGGAATTTATTTCATTGGTTTCAATGGGGACACAGCGCCCCACTGAAACCAATGAAATAAATCCGGTACCGGCATACCGGATTTAATCCGGGAATCCGGTTTTTGTAGAACCGGTAACCGGTAAATCCGGTAGCCGGTAATGGGCCCGGGGTCCCACCACTAGTGTGTAGTGATTCAGTTTTATAGTGTGTTTGTAGGATTAGGCCTCTGTAGTTATTAGATATTCCATTTAGTTCCATAAGTTTTAGAATAGTTAATAGCAGTTAGATTTACTGTATATATATATATATATATAAAAAAAATATTAGATTAAAAATTTGAATTAAAAAATAATAATAAAAAAAATCTTTGTGTGCATTCTTTGAGTTGGAAGACATAGAGAAGGGAAGTAGGGCTGAAATGTTGTACCGCTGCGGCAGCATTTACCGGCAGAAAGGGCTGTTCCACACCAATCAGCACCGTTAGGAAGGGAGTCTTGCACGTGCAGCTTTCCGCAGTTGCTGCTGCAGTATTTTCACCACTGTAGATTTCACGCAGAAGCGGCAGGTTTGCCACAGTTTCCCCTTTCCCTTAAGTGCGGCAGCTTTGTGATTCTCACAGCATTGCAGCCAGGGGCGTAGCCACCGGGGTGCGGGGGAAGTTGCTGCCTTGTAAACAAAGTTCTTCTTCGAGGGGCTCCTTCCATTCTCACTTGCGCGCCCTTCTCTTACTGGCATATACCAAGCTCACTAGCTTAAAAAAACCACCACGTGACGTTCACACGTCCCCCACCCTATATAAGGTACCTAAACCCAACACAGTTCCTTCCAACCCTAAGCAATTAGGAAGAAAATTTCATACGGGGTCGGAATGCTTGTGAGAATGTTGGAGCCATCTTGAAGAACCTTGTTTACAAGGCAGCAACCTTCTTTTTGCCTTCGAGTGGCTCCTCCCATTCTCACAAATGGGAGTGTACCAAGTCTAGAAAGAGGCAATGGGGGAATTTTCTAACAAAATGACACTCCATGCAGGTTGGATCTACAGCCTGGGAGGGGGCAGCAGGCAGGGGGCAGCCTGTTCTGGCGGGTCCATTCAGCTGGAGGAGGGTTGGTTGTTCAGTGCTGTCTCTGTTAGAAAGATGGACAGATCCTCCCTCTTCCCTTTGTGATCACCCCATAGAGAGAAATGGGGGTGCAGAGCACCTACAATGAGGCAGAGAGCCATCCCAGCAAAGGGGAAGAATTTGTCCTTGGCACCCTAACGCACAAGAGAATTCACAGAAGAGCAGAAGAAGGGAAACAGAGACGCACCGCCAGGGGATGCAGGAGATGGGTCCCTCCACCTCCACACAGGGACTCCAGGCCAGGCACCAGCTGTAGACCTGACACCATCATGGAGAAAAGGGGTGGAGTCAGGACCGACGTTGCGCCGCTCTGCACGCCTGCAGGCGCATGGGGGGGCAGAGCTAAGGGGATTTAAAGGAAAGCCCCAGCCTCTCTAGTGCCAGTGATCAGCAAAGCTGTGAAGCTGGCCGTTGCGATTCTGGTGAACTGTTTGGGCGACTAGAAACTAAGCTGAGGGCGAGAGTGTTGGAGTGAACGGAGAGAGAACGGTGAGTGCTTGCGTGAGTGGAAGATACAGGATTATTGTGTAGGAGGAGTTAAGAGCGAGCACTAACCCGTCTGCCTCGTGGTCTCCCTTGTCCCTTCTTCCCTTCCCTAATCCAAGGTGTGGGGGCTCTGCCCCTTCTTCCCTCTCCCCCTCCAAGGTGCTTCCCTTCCCACACAGATATTCCTGACACTTGGGGAACTAACCCTTCACGGCATGAGTGGGGGTGAGAGTGGTGCGAGCAGGGATTCATCCCCCTGTGGAGCGTGGGGGAGCTTGCACACGCCGCTTGCTGAGTGCCGCGCCCCTGTGATGACACGGCCTCATCCTTGTTAGGACATTTGGCCACCTTACAACCTGAGGGGCACTTTTTCCGCATGAGCAACTGCGTGGGCATCTCTCCCTCCCGGGAGTACTCGTGGAGTGGGTGTTGGGCGTGTGGGTAGTGCCAGGTCTGTGGGTCCTTCGTACAACAACCCCGTGTCCCCTCACAGTATCACCAGCACCTACCATGGATCTGGCACAACAAGTAGAGGAAATGGGCAGGGCCATTCAGGCCCTTGCTATATGGAGCTTAAAGACATGAAGGAACAGGGAGCGACAGGAGGGGTGGAGGAACCGGGGGAAGGTGTGGGCCCGGTACCTATGGGGGACCCTGACCCCCCACTAGTGCCTATTAGTAACCCCCTGGTAAGGGAACCCCGACATCCCCGTATGCAGAGGTTTGGGGGAGACGGGAGGCATTTCGAAGGGTTCTTGGTCTTATGTAAATTGGCCTTCCAGCTGCAACCCCTCACCTATACCACTGACACTGCCAAGGTTGCCTTTATAATTGGGCATTTGGAGGGGCTTCCCTTGGATTGGGCCACTCCCCTGCTCCTCAAAGATAGCCCGTTACTAAAAGACTTCCCTGGATTTTTGCGGGAGTTCCAATTTTTATTTGATTATCCCCATAGAAAGAGAGATGCTGACGCCACTATTATGACATTAAAACAGGGGAAGGGACCATTGTTAGAGTATGTCACTCGGTTTCAACAGTTAGCAGTAGAACTAGGATGGGCAGACGATGTCTTGAAGGTTCTGTTTTGTAAGGGCTTAAACAACAACGTCAAAGATCAGCTGGCCCTTATCGCTATGCCTGCTAAGTGGGGGGAACTGGTCAACCTTACTTGCCAAATAGATGAATGGTTGACGGAGAGGCGCCGAGAGCTCAGGCAAGAAGGCGGGTGCACTTGGGGTTCACGTTATGTGTTCCAAGAGACACGGAAGACGGAGACACCCAAACTAGAAGAACCCAAACCCATGCAGATAGGGGCTTCTTGTGGACCCATCGGACCGCAAGAAAAGGAACGCAGAAGGCTGGAGAAATTGTGCTATTACTGTGGTATCACTGGACATTTTACTAGTCCGTGCCCACAGCTGCCACCAGGAAGAAGGGGCCAGGGAAACGACAGGGGCCGGGGCGGCCCAGGGACGTCCCGGTAAACCCTGCAGTTTCCCCTAGGATCCGCCCATCACCCCTAGCGACTATTTTTTCTAAGGCCGAACAATTAGTTGTCCCATTGACTCTGTCCCTGAACCCCTTTTGCTCAGTGGTCCTCCTGGCACTCATTGACTCTGGGGCATCGGGCAATTTTCTGGATACACATGTGGCTAGGCAGTATGTCGTTCCCCACCAACCAAAGGCTACCCCCGAAGCAGTGTTTGCTATCGATGGTTCCCCCCTAACCTCGCGACCAATCACACAGTGTACACAAGCCCTTACAGGAGTAATCGGAGAACATCACGAAACTCTTCAGTTAGATATAGTGAACACGCCTGCCTTCCCTGTTGTGCTGGGAGTCCCGTGGCTGCGGCGACATAACCCTTCCATTGACTGGTCCCGTAAGGTATTTTCTTTCTCTTCCTCCTTCTGTGGAAATCACTGTAAAAGTGTAAGGCCCCCCAAACCCGAGGTGCATCCTCAACGTAAGACCCAACTTCTTGCCACCAACTCTTTCGTACTGCCCGCCGCCTATCAAGATTTGGCAGATGTGTTTCGAGAACAACAGGCTCTGGAACTCCCTCCACATCGGTCCTATGACTGCGCGATTTCCTTACTACCAGAGACCACCCCACCATATGGTCGAATCTACTCCCTGTCGGAACCGGAATTAAAGACTCAAAGATTATATTGACGAGAATCTAGAAAAAAGGTTCATTCAGCCCTCAACCTCCCGGGGGGGGCGCTTTTCTTCATACCAAAGAAGGATGGGGGGTTGCGCCCCTGTATCGACTACAGGGGCCTCAATGCCATTACAATGAAGAACCGCTACCCCTACCTCTTATCTCAGAATTACTAGATCAGCTCCAAGGGGCCAAGATATTTACTAAACTCGACCTTCGAGGCGCGTATAATCTGCTGCGGGTAAAACAAGGTGATGAATGGAAAACCGCGTTCCGCACTAGGTACGGGCACGTCGAGTACCTTGTTATGCCCTACGGACTGGCTAATGCACCTGCAGCGTTCCAGCACTTTATTAATTATATTTTCCGGGATAGTTTAGATTTGTTTGTAGTGGCATACCTAGACGATATTCTCATTTTCTCTCATACAGAGGGCAAACATATCCGTCATGTACGCATTGTTCTACAGCGGTTGAGACAGTACTGCAAAATGGAGAAGTGTGCATTCCACCAAGAAGAAGTCGCCTTTTTAGGATTCATCATATCTGCCCAAGGAATAAAAATGGACCCCGGGAAGGTAACCGCCATCCTTGCTTGGCCAGCTCCCGCAGCGGGAAACCATTACAACGCTTTTTGGGTAGCGTAAATTACTACCGGCAATACATTCCACACTATGCTGAGCTAACCACACCTCTCACCTCCTTCCTCAAAAAGGGACAGCGCTATGTATGGGACCAGTCCCAGCAAGATGCCTTTGACCGATTGAAGGAGGCCTTTACCAAGGTACCTATTCTGCAACACCCAGATTTCTCACGCCCTTTTATTGTGGAAACCAATGCCTCCAGTGTGGCTATTGGCAGGGTGCTATTACAACCAAAGGAGCCAGACACCCCACCATTGCCGTGCGCCTTTTATTCGCAGTAGTTGACCGCGGCAGAGAAAAATTATACAATTTTGGACAGAGAGTTATTAGCAATCAAGGTGGCCTTTGAGGTATGGAGGCACTACCTCGAAGGCGCAAGACACCCTATCCAGGTTATTACAGACCACAAGACTCTTACTTTTCTTCAATCGGCACGCATTCAAAACCATCGACACACACGTTGGGCGCTCTTTTTGCCTGTTTTGATTTTCGTATAATCTACCGACCCGGGAAGTTGAACGCCCTCGCTGATGCTCTGTCCCGTTATAACGCTGAACCTATGGATCCAGCAATCCAAAACGAGGCCCTCCTGCCGCCCCAAGTGTTCATGACCACTGCCCTCACCTCCAAACAACTTAAAGCCTGGGCAGCTACGGACCCAGACCTTCAGGAAGTAGCACAGAGAACCCCTTCCAGACTACCCTTACATCAAGGAGTTATCGCAGTTCCCCAGGCCGCCCGCCAACAGGTTTTGTGGGCCCACCATGATGCCCCCCCTGGCAGGCCATCCAGGACAATGTCAAACATTGCAATTACTGCAGCGGCACTTTTAGTGGCCCACTATGCGGCAGGATACAGTGCGATATGTACAAGGGTGCCACATTTGCAACCGTACTAAAGTTCCTCGAAGATGACCTCTGGGCCTCCTGCAATTAACGCCCCTACCTCAGGGGCCATGGCAAAGACTTAACATGGATTTTATTGTGGAGCTTCCTGTGTCCCATGGATATACCACCATCCTCATCACAGTCGACCAATTCACAAAAATGGGACACTTTATCCCCTGTAAGGGACTGCCAACGGCTCAGCAAACGGCTCAATACTTCTTACAAAATGTGGTCAGACTTCATGGCCTTCCTTTGACCATTACCTCCAATAGAGGTTCGCAGTTCATTGCTCGGTTCTGGCGGGCATTAATGAAAGCGATAGGAGTGCAAGTACAGCTGACCACTGCCTACTGCCGTCAAGCTAACGGGCAGGTGGAACGGGCCAATCAAGCCATAGAACAGTACCTACGTTGCTACATAGACTACCTCCAGGACGATTGGGTTACATACCTCCCGCTGGCTGAGTTTGTATTTAACAATGCACCGCATGCTGCCCTAGGACCCTCCCCTTTTTATGTGTCTCATGGGTTACACCCCAGGCTTACTCTACCTGATGAACCTGCGATAGAAGTACCTGCAGCAGGAGCCTTAGTACAGCAACTTCGGAAATGCCATACCCATGCCCTTGCTATGCTTCAGCATGCTAAACAACAATACAAACAACATGCAGACCGCAGGTGGTTGCCAACACCACAATTTCAAGTCGGAGATCTGGTATGGGTGGATAGACATCACTACGCTTCGCTTCACCCATCCGCCAAGTTAGATAATCGTTGTATGGGGCCCTTCCCCATCCAGGGACAAGTAAAACCTGTTGTCTATCTGCTAGCTCTCCCCGCTGACCTCCGCATCCACCCTGTGTTTCACGTTTCCCTCTTAAAACCTCATGTCCCCCCTTTGTTCCCCGATGCTTCTCCACCAGGGCCTGTATATGACGTCCAGGGGGACCCTGAGTACGAAGTCCGGGCTCTCTTGGACTCCAAGATCTCCCGGGGGGTGTTGTACTATCTGGTGGATTGGAAAGGCTATGGTGCAGCAGATCGCTCTTGGGAACCCGCATCTGCCATCTGTGCACCCCGTTTAGTGCACCTGTTCCATGCCCGCCACCCATCCTGGCCGGGGCCCATCTGTCCCCAACTGGTTTGGCGGGGCCCCTGGGGGGGTGTGCTGTCAGGGCCAGGGTGCAGCAACGAACAGGGCATGCACGCCTGCGCTTCCATAGGGCAGGGGGTAGGAGGGAGCCCCAGGCTAGGACAAACCAAAGGCGCATACCAGGAACACCACCACCGGGCAGCAGGGAGGGAAACAGAGACGTGCTGCCAGGGGATGCAGGAGATGGGTCCCTCCCCCTCCACACAGGGACTCCAGGCCAGGCACCAGCTGTAGCCCCGACATCATCATGGAGCAAAGAGGTGGAGCCAGAACCGACGTTGCACCGCTCCGCACACCTGCAGGCGCACGGGGAGTGAAGCTAAGGGGATTTAAAGGAAAGCCCCAGTCTCTCCAGTGCCGGCGATCAGCGAAGCTGTGAAGCTGGCCGTTGCGATTCAGGTGAACTGTTTGGGCGACTAGAAACTAAGCTGAGGGTGTTGGAGTGAACGGAGAGAGAACGGTGAGTGCTTGTGTGAGTGGAAGATACAGGATTATTGTGTAGGAGGAGTTAGGGTGAGCACTAACCCTTCTGCCTCGTGGTCTCCCTTGTCCCTTCTTCCCTTCCCTAATCCAAGGTGTGGGGGCTCTGCCCCTTCTTCCCTCTCCCCTTCCAAGGTGCTTCCCTTCCCGCACAGATATTCCTGACACTTGGGGAACTAACCCTTCACAGCATGAGTGGGGGTGAGAGTGGTGCGAGCAGGGATTCATCCCCCTGTGGAGCGTGGGGGAGCTTGCACACGCCGCTTGCTGAGTGCCACGCCCCTGTGATGACACGGCCTCATCCTTGTTAGGACATTTGGCCACCTTACAACCTGAGGGGTACTTTTTCCACACGCGCAACTGTGTGGGCATCTCTCCCTCCCGGGAGTACTCGTGGAGTGGGTGTTGGGCGTATGGGTAGTGCCAGGTCTGTGGGTCCTTCCTGCAACAACCCCCTGTCCCCTCACAGTATCCGCCTTTCAGCTCGTCATACCACCGTCAGACATCTGACCTCGTGCGCCCGCTTTCTGGCAGCGGCGACCTCCACCTCGATGGTGTCCTGTGCCTGGCACCAGCGGCATCATCATCATCATCATCAACCTCTCTGAAACAGGAACACATAAACAACACCTAAACAATATCATGCATTTATGATGATGTCTCTAGTCCTCCCTCCTTGGGGTGCTAGGGATGGCGGCAACTGGAAAGACCCTTGCTGGCATGTGCAAATCCTGCCCTTCTTGGGGTGCTAGGGATGGCAACAGGAGACCCTGGCTGGCACGTGCAAATCCTGCCCTTCTTGGAGTGATATATAGTCAGCCTCGTTCCTGACTGCTGGAAGAGCCCCCCCACCCCCTCTCTCTGTGGTTGACATCTGCTGCCACCCATGCACTGATGCCCACTGTTTGTGCCTGACTGGCTGCCCAACACCCACCCACCCGCACGCCAGCGGTCAGTGAGCTCACTCTAAAGGATAGTATTCTTCTTGTCCTCAAAGTTCTATGGAACAATAAACAAAAATAAAGTTTACAAACCTGGCAGCAGTGCCACCTGTGCCCTCTTGTTCCTCTGATGAGGAGACGACCTCCACCACCTCAGAACTAGGTCCAGCTGCAGCCTCTTCCTCCTCCACCTCCTCCACCTTCCTCTTCCTAAGACACATCATTTTTAAAAAAAACACACAGTCAAACAAAACAGTAAACACCCACACCAACTCACACAACCAACCAGCCAAAGCAACACAGCCAAGCCACACCAAACAAAACCACACAGCCAGCCAGCCACAACACACATGCTCTCTCTCCACACAAGCTCCGCATGCACTCGAATTTCCAGTTTCCGACGGGATCACGCGAGAGCGAGAGCGAGACCGATACCGCCCCCCCCCAAACGTTCGGTCAAACCAAACTCCACCAAACCGAATGACCAAACCCGAACTCAGTGCCCGGACCGAACGACCAAACAACCGAACCGCATTCTGTTCGCACATCCCTACTGTATTTTGGAGGAATAATCATTGGATCATGAGCAGGAGGTGTGTGAATCACCAGGTGAAGCCTAATCAAGTTTGCTGAACTGATTTAAAGAGTGACCTGCACAGGTATCACAATCTCAGGCACTGTGTGTGTGTGTGTGTGTGTGAACACTTTGCTTTTGTAAAAGGACTGCATTACATGAGGGAGCGAGGACTAAGTTATTTTTCAAGGTCTCTTTCAAATTGGAAGTGTGTGGGGATGGTATTGATTATAATGTGGATTTTGGATTTTTTTGCTCCAGCTGAGCCAGAATGGAGACTTGCAGGGGGGCGGGGTGTGTGTGCTTGTCCTCCTTCCTTGCTGCATTTGCTGGTTTTAAATATGTAGAAAGCTACATGCAAATTTAGATACAAGAATGAGTATAAGGTTTTGGGCAAGTATGCAGATTCATTTTTGATTGGACATATAGAAGAAATGCTCAGTATGATAATCAAGTCTCTCTCCCATTGTTTGCAGCTCTTACATGAGGCCTCAAGGGTTTTAATCCACTGAGGAAGGGATTTATCCCCCAAACATGTTTGGTTGCCTTTGTATGTCTTTTACACTATGGGTAATTTCAGATGTGACGCGTTCCCAGGTCGCCACAGTGGATCCCCAACTGTGGCTAGCCACACAACCCCGACTTGTGGTTTCGACAGGCCCCAAACAGACATGACGGGAGCGGGACCATGGCAAGGAAACAGACAGCCGGGCCATGATCTGGAATAGCGCAACAGATGTGACACCGATCCCGGACTGTGGAAAGAACCCCCAGAAGCCACCATGGCGGGGAAGGACACAGACATGGCAGACACAGCATCGGCCATGGTGCAGCTGGCAGAGGGTCTGATAATCAAGGACAGTGGGGTCCCTCAAACCATGGTAGGCAGGGGAGGCAATCAGGGGAGCTCCAAGGTCACACGATAAGGGTATGGGCAGCACAATGGGATGGCTGGGAAGCGATGCGTGGGGAGCGGACACAGCACAACTGCAGGAACCGAAGCCCGGGGACGGCCTACACACAAACAGCAGTGATACGCACAGAATGTTCATTCACCCTCCAAGGCCCCGTTAAGCCACCTACATGCCGGGGGCACAGCCCTCCCCCCTCCCATGCACCCGAGCACCCAACACCCCAATGCGCAGTAGCGACTGGCACCAGGGGGCACAGGACCTACAGGTGGAGCTCCCCAGTACAGGTGAGCGGTCCTGTGCCACCAGGACCACCCAGTAACGCATAGCCCACAACCAATCGGCGCAGCACCTGGGCACAGGGCCCAACGGACAGCCGGTGGCACGTGGGCGTGAGCTGTCCACAGGTCCCTTATAGCAAGCCACAACCTGCAGCACAATGGCAGGAGCATGCCTCCGAACAGTGTGCCTGACACCACCCTGAGGCACCTAGCAGCTCAGGTCCGAGCAGGTACCTGCCATGGATGCGAACCGGCGGGGTGCCTGTTGGCTCCTACAGGAGATCATAGCTGAGTGGTACCACCAGCACACCGAGCTCCAGCAGGTCACCACGAAGCTGCTCGACATGTATGCTGGGGTGCGGGAATGCCTGGCCCGGTTTGCTGAAACCAGCCTGCTCACCCACCACAGGCACTGCCGCATCCAGGCCATGCGCACAGCACACAGGCTCTCTGGGACATACTGCAGGGCCCTGCTGATTGCACGCACCCATCCAGCTGCCCTCAGGCAAGCAGCTGCATGCCACTACTGGAGGAGGGCGGCCCTCTTCAGTGCTGTCATGCTCGCTATGTCCATCGATAGGTGCCTCTGGACTGTGGCCAGGGCCCAGCAATGGTGAGAGGGGGTCCTGACACGATGGAACGATGCTGCTTGGAAGGTACACTTCCGGATGGCCTGGTGTACCCTCCTGCGACTGGCAGAGCTCCTGCAGCCCTGGCTGGAGCGGCTGAACACCCCCATGCACTCCCCTATCCCAGTAGTGCAGTGGGTGGGCATAGCTGTCTGGGCCCTGGCCACCCTGCATTTCTGCCGTTCCGTGGCTCAACACTTCAGAGTGGGCCTCACAACTGTCACCGGCATCATCTGCAACTTCTGTGAGGCTGTGGAGGTGGTCCTCCTCGACCACGTGATCCAGCCTGTGGATCAGGGGGGAGTGATGGCCGACTTCAAGGCTAACAGGTTCCCCAACTGCATGGGTGCTATCGATGGTACCCATGTGGAGATCCTTCACACACACCCCACCACCACCATGATGATTCGGCCGAGTACATCAACAGGCATGGTTACCACTTGTTGCAGCTCCAGGCCATTGTCGATCACCGGGATCAGTTCACGGACATCTTCACTGGCCACTCCGGGCACAGCCATGATGCCTGGATCCTTGCCATCTCCCCTTCGTTGCACGGATGTACAGGGAGGACTATGCCAACATGCAAATGACCCAGATCAAGGGGGTGTTGATGCCCCTTTGCATCACTGGGGACCTGGCCTATCCGCTGCTCCGCTGGTTCATGAAGGGCCATCCGGTGGCCCAGAACCAGATGGATGCCCTGTACTGCACTTGGCTGTGCACCGCGAGGACCGTGATCAAGAGGGCCTTTGGTGTCCTCAAGCAGAGATGGAGGTGCCTGGACTATTCGGTGGAGACCTCCGCCCTAGTAATCGCCACCTTCTGCGTGTTGCACAACATCTGTGAGACCGATGGAGCGGTCCTTCGGTATTCCAGGCCACAGCGGCCAGCTGTCCCCGTTCTGCTATACGTGAACGCGGTGAACCCCAGGGACTACCATTATGCTAAGTGGATCCGAGCAGTACTTATGAGGCACATAACACGGTTGCCTCAGGCCTGAAGCTCCCAGGTTCCGTGGGGCAGGACCCCTGGCATGTACATGCCTGGGACTGCCCTAGCCTCACCCGCTGAGCACAGAATCCCCAGCATGTGTAGCAATGAACTACGGACAAGATGGTTACCATGAATAAAGGTGTATTTATTGTCTTTACAGTGACCCCCATGCCCTATTTCCCCCTCCCGTTACCCCTGCCCCCCAGCCCCTCCTGCTTCCTGGGGTGACCTCTCTGTCATTGTGCGGGCTGCTCCGTGGTCTGCGAGCTGCCCTTGCCTGCACTGTTGTCCCCCTACAGCACTTCCTGGCTCTGCAACGGCTTCTGGCTCTCCTCTGTGGCCGCTGCTGAGGGCTGGACCGGGCTCGGAACTGTCTACTGCTGCCTGCCAGGGCGGCTGTTGCCGTCTCAGCCCTGGTGTTATGGAAGGGTAGGGGTTTAAGAGGGAAGTTCCACAGACCTCGCCCACAAACGTACAACAAGTTCTGACTGTCACCCTTCCCGGGGCTCCACCACGGAGGAAAACTACCCCTCAGGATATAAGGTGGCCGAAACATCCCTAATGGGATACGGGCCTTATCATCATTGGGGATCCAGAACCAACACGCCCTGTGTGAAGCCCCTTCACACAGCACCACTTGCACTCACACCCACACAGACCCACCACCCTCACCCACACTCGCTGTGCCGGGGGGCAGGAAGGTGATGGTTCTATGAGGAGAGGAAGGGCAAGGACCCGGGTATGGGGGGATAGGGAATAGGAAGGAAGACACAGGGAAACAACAAGTCAGAGAATCCCAGGAAGGGCAAAGGGTAAGCTCAAGGTGCACACAAATCAATATAACACTGCAATAATAACCAAGTACTCTCACACACACACACCACCACATTCCCACACCCTACAATCACCCTACAACAATCAATAATCACAAGAGAACCACTACCTAGCTTTATACATGCTTCACCAAGATGCTCGGGGCCAGTCTCACAGCACTGCTGATCACTGGCAGTGTGTGAGTGCTCTGAATAGCCTTAAGTAGTGGGAGCCCCGCCCCACGCGCACGCAGCCGTGCCAAGCGGCGTAACGTGTCTGATTGCCCCGCCCCTACCTTAGTTTGTTCTTTAGGCTGTCACTCTGCTTGGTCCTCCTGTCCCTGTGCGTGGGGGCGCATGATTGTGTCCCCATGCTGTTCAGAGCTTCCCGGGGGCGTGGCCTTCTGCTGTTGCCCCTGAGTGCGTGAGCCTGCGTCTTGCCGCTGCTCTATGCACTCAGGGGGCGTGGCTTTCCCCCGCTGTTTCCTCCGTCTAGGATCCCTTCCGCTGCAGTGTCTCAACCACCCGCAGCAGAGGCGAGTCCTAATAGCACCCCCCCATGCCCCCTTCCCGAAAAAGGGGCGGCCCAGGTTTGGAAGAATGACACAGATGGAAGAGGCGAACTAATCGAGGTGAATGTACTGTGGATGCTGGTTCCCAGGAGCGTTCCGAGGCATCATATCCCTTCCAGTCAATTAGATAATAGAGGATGCCACAACGAAGTTTGGCGTCTAAAATAGCCTGTACTTCAAATTCGGGAGAGTCTGGGATATTGCAGACGGGGGGAGGTGGAGCTAGGGGTGGAAATAAGGGCAGATGATACGGTTTCAGAAGAGAGACATGGAAAACAGGATGGATACGGAATTGTGCAGGAAGAGTGACACGATAGGTAACAGGGTTAATTTGTTGTGCGATGGGAAATGGTCCAAAATCCTTATTATCTAATTTGGACGATGGTCGAAGTGAGGGGTAATGGCGGCGATCTATCTAAACCATATCTCCCATCTGAAACTGAAGTGTCTTCTGTCGTTTTTTGTCGGCTTGGCTTTTGTATTGTTGTTGGGAGTATCGCAGCATAGCTAGGGCATGGGTACGGCATTCTTGCAGGCATCATAAAAGTGTTCCCGCAGCAGGAACCTCAACTGCAGGGATTTCAGGAAGCGTCAGCCGAGGATGGTAAGCGTACGAGACATGAAAAGGTGAAGTGCCTATGGAGGCATTGGGAGCATTATTGAATGCAAATTCTGCAAGGGAGAGAAGAGATGACCAATCAGTTTGGAGGTAGTCTACATAACATCGTAGGTATTGCTCCAAAGTTTGGTTTGTTCTTTCGACCTGCCCGTTTGCTTGCAGATGGTAGGCTGTGGTGGGGGCTAGCTTGACCCCCACAGCAGTAAATAGGGCTCGCCAGAAGCGGGCTATGAATTGTGGTCCTCTGTCAGAAACGATGGTGGTCGGGAGTCCATGTAATTTTACTACATGGTCGAGGACCAAACAAGCGGTGGCTTGTGAGGTGGGCAGTCCTTTACAGGGGATAAAATGCCCCATCTTTGTAAATTGATCACACACAACAAGTACTGTAGTGTACCCTCGTGAATTTGGGAGTTCTACTATAAAGTCCAGATTAATATGCTGCCAGGGCCCTTTCGGTAAAAGTGAAAGCTGTAAAAGTCCTATGGGACGTTGGCGTGGGACCTTGGTTTGATTACATACTGCGCACCCTTGAACATAGTTTTTCACATCCTGCTGCATCACAGGTCACCAAAAGTGCTGACGTATTAGCTTGAGGGTACGTTGTTGTCCTGGGTGTCCTGCCAATGTGGCATCGTGATGCCCCCACAACACCTGCTGACGGGCTTCAGCGGGGACTATTATTGCTCCTTGACGCATAAGCCTGTAGGGCCTTGTGTATCTGCTAAGCTCTTTACGGTAGGTTCTTGTGTCAGTTTTTGTAGTTGAGTCAGGGATATTCCAACTGCAGCAAATACCTTGGGTGCAAGGATGGGGTCCCCTTGTGTTGTTGAGGTCAAGGGTTGATCATAACAATGTGAGAGGGCATCCACAATAGTATTCTGTTTCCCGGGGTGGTACACAATATGAAAGCGAAATCGAGCAAAGAAAAGCACCCAGTGAGCATGACAAGCGTTCAATAAGTGAGTTGTTTGTAAAAATGTTAGGTTTTTATGGTCTGTGATAACTTGGATGTGATGTTCCGCACCTTCTAAATAATGCCTCTGATTTTCAAAGGCTGCCTTTATGGCTAATAGTTCTCAATCTAAGATAGTGTAATTTCTTTCTGCTGGGCTAAGCTGCCGGGAGTAGAAAGCACAAGGTCTGAGCCCTGAAGCATCTCCTGGTGTTTGTGATAACACTGATCCAATGGCTGTACTAGAGGCGTCAATCTCTACAATAAAAGGTGTTGTAAAATCAGGGTGTTGCAGGATTGGCGCCGTCATAAAAGCCGCTTTCAACTGTTCAAAGCTCGCCATTGTTCTTCTCCCCATATATACAGTTGTCCTTTCCTTAGTAGTTTTGTTAGCGGTGTTGTTAAATGAGCATAATTGGGGATATATTGCCGGTAATAGTTAGTGCTTCCCAAGAGGCGTTGGAGCGGCTTTACTGCTTGTGGGGAAGGCCAAGTTTCAATAGCTTTGACCTTTGTAGGGTCCATTTGTATACCATAGGGGAATATGATGAACCCCAAGAAGGGGACTACTCGTTGGTGAAAGGCACACTTAGATATTTTACAATATAAATGATGTTTTCGTAGCCGTAGCAGAACAGTGTGCACATGTTGTATGTGATCTTCCAGATTTTGGGGAAAGATTAAAATGTCATCGAGATAAGCAACTACATATTGGTCTAAAATGTCCTGAAAAATATCGTTTATTAAGTGTTGGAATGCAGCTGGTGCGTTAGCTAGGCCATAGGGCATGACGAGATATTCGAAGTGCCCATACCTAGTTCGAAAGGCTGTCTTCCATTCATCTCCACTCCTTATTCGTAATAAATTATATACGCCTCACAAATCTAATTTTGTAAATATTTGGTCGCCTTGCAGTCTGTCCAGTAACTCGGGGATAAGCGGCAGAGGGTACCGTTTTTTTATAGTGATAGCATTTAGTCCTCTGTAATCTATACACGGCCTTAAGCCTCCATCTTTTTTTGGTATAAAAAACAGGGGTGCTCCCCCTGGGGAGGTTGATGGTTGGATGAAGCCTTTTGCTAAATTATCATCTATGTATTCTTTTAAGGTCTGTAGCTCTGGCCTGGACAAGGCATACATTCTTCCATATGGAGGGGAGGTATTAGGTAAGAGATCAATGGCACAGTCGTAACTGTGATGAGGAGGTAACTCTAAGGACTCCTGCTCTTGAAAGACATCTGTGAGGTCCTGGTATTCTGNTGTGCCTGGCACCAGCGGCATCATCATCATCATCAACCTCTCTGAAACAGGAACACATAAACAACACCTAAACAATATCATGCATTTATGATGATGTCTCTAGTCCTCCCTCCTTGGGGTGCTAGGGATGGCGGCAACTGGAAAGACCCTTGCTGGCATGTGCAAATCCTGCCCTTCTTGGGGTGCTAGGGATGGCAACAGGAGACCCTGGCTGGTACGTGCAAATCCTGCCCTTCTTGGAGTGATATATAGTCAGCCTCGTTCCTGACTGCTGGAAGAGCCCCCCCACCCCCTCTCTCTGTGGTTGACATCTGCTGCCACCCATGCACTGATGCCCACTGTTTGTGCCTGACTGGCTGCCCAACACCCACCCACCCGCACGCCAGCGGTCAGTGAGCTCACTCTAAAGGATAGTATTCTTCTTGTCCTCAAAGTTCTATGGAACAATAAACAAAAATAAAGTTTACAAACCTGGCAGCAGTGCCACCTGTGCCCTCTTGTTCCTCTGATGAGGAGACGACCTCCACCACCTCAGAACTAGGTCCAGCTGCAGCCTCTTCCTCCTCCACCTCCTCCACCTTCCTCTTCCTAAGACACATCATTTTTAAAAAAAACACACAGTCAAACAAAACAGTAAACACCCACACCAACTCACACAACCAACCAGCCAAAGCAACACAGCCAAGCCACACCAAACAAAACCACACAGCCAGCCAGCCACAACACACATGCTCTCTCTCCACACAAGCTCCGCATGCACTCGAATTTCCAGTTTCCGACGGGATCACGCGAGAGCGAGAGCGAGACCGATACCGCCCCCCCCCAAACGTTCGGTCAAACCAAACTCCACCAAACCGAATGACCAAACCCGAACTCAGTGCCCGGACCGAACGACCAAACAACCGAACCGCATTCTGTTCGCACATCCCTACTGTATTTTGGAGGAATAATCATTGGATCATGAGCAGGAGGTGTGTGAATCACCAGGTGAAGCCTAATCAAGTTTGCTGAACTGATTTAAAGAGTGACCTGCACAGGTATCACAATCTCAGGCACTGTGTGTGTGTGTGTGTGTGTGAACACTTTGCTTTTGTAAAAGGACTGCATTACATGAGGGAGCGAGGACTAAGTTATTTTTCAAGGTCTCTTTCAAATTGGAAGTGTGTGGGGATGGTATTGATTATAATGTGGATTTTGGATTTTTTTGCTCCAGCTGAGCCAGAATGGAGACTTGCAGGGGGGCGGGGTGTGTGTGCTTGTCCTCCTTCCTTGCTGCATTTGCTGGTTTTAAATATGTAGAAAGCTACATGCAAATTTAGATACAAGAATGAGTATAAGGTTTTGGGCAAGTATGCAGATTCATTTTTGATTGGACATATAGAAGAAATGCTCAGTATGATAATCAAGTCTCTCTCCCATTGTTTGCAGCTCTTACATGAGGCCTCAAGGGTTTTAATCCACTGAGGAAGGGATTTATCCCCCAAACATGTTTGGTTGCCTTTGTATGTCTTTTACACTATGGGTAATTTCAGATGTGACGCGTTCCCAGGTCGCCACAGTGGATCCCCAACTGTGGCTAGCCACACAACCCCGACTTGTGGTTTCGACAGGCCCCAAACAGACATGACGGGAGCGGGACCATGGCAAGGAAACAGACAGCCGGGCCATGATCTGGAATAGCGCAACAGATGTGACACCGATCCCGGACTGTGGAAAGAACCCCCAGAAGCCACCATGGCGGGGAAGGACACAGACATGGCAGACACAGCATCGGCCATGGTGCAGCTGGCAGAGGGTCTGATAATCAAGGACAGTGGGTTCCCTCAAACCATGGTAGGCAGGGGAGGCAATCAGGGGAGCTCCAAGGTCACACGATAAGGGTATGGGCAGCACAATGGGATGGCTGGGAAGCGATGCGTGGGGAGCGGACACAGCACAACTGCAGGAACCGAAGCCCGGGGACGGCCTACACACAAACAGCAGTGATACGCACAGAATGTTCATTCACCCTCCAAGGCCCCGTTAAGCCACCTACATGCCGGGGGCACAGCCCTCCCCCCTCCCATGCACCCGAGCACCCAACACCCCAATGCGCAGTAGCGACTGGCACCAGGGGGCACAGGACCTACAGGTGGAGCCCCCCAGTACAGGTGAGCGGTCCTGTGCCACCAGGACCACCCAGTAATGCATAGCCCACAACCAATCGGCGCAGCACCTGGGCACAGGGCCCAACGGACAGCCGGTGGCACGTGGGCGTGAGCTGTCCACAGGTCCCTTATAGCAAGCCACAACCTGCAGCACAATGGCAGGAGCATGCCTCCGAACAGTGTGCCTGACACCACCCTGAGGCACCTAGCAGCTCAGGTCCGAGCAGGTACCTGCCATGGATGCGAACCGGCGGGGTGCCTGTTGGCTCCTACAGGAGATCATAGCTGAGTGGTACCACCAGCACACCGAGCTCCAGCAGGTCACCACGAAGCTGCTCGACATGTATGCTGGGGTGCGGGAATGCCTGGCCCGGTTTGCTGAAACCAGCCTGCTCA
>QEPC01001877.1:0-15216 GCA_003113815.1 Sphenodon punctatus | reverse complement strand
TGCTTCACACAGCAGCGTTCCTAGCGTTAAGTAATGTAATGTCTATGCAATGTTAACCCTGGGAACTCCTTGCTGCTGGGTTATGCCATGCCACTGGCCTACCATTGCCCTAGCTCCACCTACCATTGCCCTGGCTCCATCTACCGTTGCCCCACCAGCCTCCAAACTCACCAGCCGCCACTGACTTGGAACACTGTTGGCAGGACAGCCCCAGAGCAGGGACAGTCTGCCCTGCCTCTGCTCCAACTGCACATCTGGTGGGACGCCATTAAATAGACGGCCCACCTGTCCAGGGGTGAAGCAGGGCAGCTGTCCATGTGAAGACACCCATTGTACCACTGGTGACTTTCAAATTGCTCTCCCTTTCTAATCCAGGACTTTCCAGCAGTTTTCCAGGACAGAGAGCAGCACACTATGGAAGAGAACCTAAGAAGCTCGCTCTTTCCTGAGGACACACACACACACAACACATAGGGTAGCAATGACACCCACGCAAGGGACAGTGGCAGAGGGGTTTCATGAGAGCAAAGTTTGTATAACTGTAATGATAGAGCACGTAAATATTAACACTGACTTTGAGCAGTGAACAAGCACTGCAGTTTCCATCCTGACTCCTAGTCAGAGTTTTTCTGTCTTGTGAGAGCAAGAAAACTGAAAGTGAAGCTCTGATCCTGTTACCTCTCTGGCTTTAATTCTAGTTTAATCCTTGCTGATTTATTACATAGCGGAACAGGAGCAAATCTAATAAGTAGGAATCACTTAAGATAGGCCAGATTCTCAATTAGTGTCAATGGCCCTTTTCACACAGACCCTTGAACACTGATAAAATGGGTGTTACATTTTATTATACATGTTTCAGGGCACCTATGCAACACACCTGCAGCCCTGTAACATGTATAATCAAATGTAACATTCATTTTATCAGCGTTAGAGTGTCTGTGTGAAAAGGACCAATCCGCATAGTGCCATCTAAATCACTAGCTGTTAATTCTTGAACTCAGGAATGATTTTGTAATAGTGCAATAGCCTTTTGGCTTTGCAATAAAGCATTGACTGACTGACTAAATCACTAGTTGACACCAGAGAATCTGTCCCAAACACTGTGGTGGCTGGTGCTTAAAATATTTGGTGAAGCTAGGGGTGCAGAGAATTTCTCATTGCCCAGAGGTGCACAACCCCCCTACATCCACTCCTGTCTCCTCATGCACACACACCCCTTGCTCCCTCACATAGAGGTGGAGCACAGAATGGGGATCTCACTTCCCTTCCTTCATCAGAGAGGGGATCCCTATAGAACAGGTGGGTTCCATAGAGGGAGCATCCAAGTCTAGCCTCTCCATGGGGGTTCAACTGGGAGCTGAGGAAGGGGATGAGATGGAGGAGACTGAAGCTCCTATCTCTGCCTCATAGCAGGCAGCTTTCTGCACCTCAGACCTGTCTGGGGAAAGGAAAGCGACCCAGTCACCCTCACAACCCTAACATGCCCCCAGTGTCTGTGTCCTGCTCTGCTTGACCTGGCCACACATGCAAAGTTCCAGACTCGGTTTTAGCTCTCTCCTACCAGACTATAAAGTGCTTAGGAAGGGGGCCTCTCCTTGTTGGCCATCTGTCCACAGAAGTGGCCAGTGGACTACAAGCTGATGTGGGGGAAGAGATGGTGGCACCCCCTAGTGCGGAGAGCAGCACCCCCTAGTGTGGAGTCCAAGTGGAGATAGCACCAGTAGCATCAACAGATTGCTACCTATAATGTACTCCAGTAACACTCCATGGGGCTAGTAGCCACACACTGTCTCATCTACAATCATAAGCCCCCAGAGAAAGGAACCGCTCCTTTCATCTCCGGGCGTCCTTATGTCTGCGGATGGGGCTAGGGCTGACTAGCCCCAAAGGGTCGTACTGAAGTATGCCAGTAGGTGGCCCTGCTGCTGCTTCAGCCACATTGCTGCTTCTATTCCCGTGTGTGGATGTGTTAGTAAGTGCGGCCACAGCTGCATGAAAATAAAATTAGCAAGTCTTAACTTTATTTTTCTTTTTACTGATTTCTAGTGGGGTCTAGACCCACCTGACCACTGGCAAGACCTATTTATTTGGCCTGGTCTTTGGCAGGCAGGGATAGTGTAAATGCATCTGGTCTTGAGCGGGTAAGTATCTCTTCCATGCTCAGGCTTTTCTGTCTTAGGGCTGGCCTAGCCCTGCCCAGGCCAGCTGGCCCCACTCAGACCCTTAGCCTGTAGAGGTTTGGTCAGGTGTAAGGGATTCAAGTGCTGTTCCCTTTTCCTTGATGCCTGCTTCCCACCTAGAGCCTGCTCAAAGCACAAGCCTCTATCCCTAAGTACACCTGCTCTCCAGTACGGCGTTACTTCCCTTAAAGGGCCAGTCTCCATCAGACAGCCTGTCCCTATCACAACCTTTGCCCTTGAGGAGATGGGTCTAACAATAAGTGGACCCAGCTAAGTGAAAACTCCTATAGCGTGATGTGGTCTGGCCTGTGGAACTCTAACCCACCGTTCATGGTTGTCAGCTCAATCACCCCCCTGCAGCCTATTCATGGATCCCTGGAGTGGCCCCTACACCTGGGCAGTGGGCACTCCTTTTACCTATGATCCCTTTTTCAAGGGGCCAGTTCGTCCACTTCCCTGCCACTTGGCACACTCGTGTGCCTAACCTGAACCCCTTTTCCCTATCCTTGGGCACGGATCAGTGCTCCTGCCAACCTCCCCAGCAAGGTTGCTCCAAGGTTCGGCTTTAGGAGCTTGTGACGGAGCACTGGGTTGCGCCCCCGAACCCTGACTGGTACCTGGGGAGACGGGTGGCTGGAGGCAGGAACGACAAGCTGGGAAGACGCGGAGCCGTGGCTGGGGGTGGCGCTGATGTCTTCAGGCAGCTCCACAAGCCCCAGCAGAAGAGCGCAATGCAGCGGGGGCTGGAATCAAGTGGCCATAAGGGAGGACGGCAGTGCAGGAGGGGGCAGTCAGGACGGCGGGGACAAGAGGTCTCCAGAGGAGCTGCCCGAGGAAGGTAAGTATCTGGGGGATGCGGACTGGGGAAGGGAACTGTAAGGGAAGGAAACCCATGCCGGAACATGGCTGCTGTCCCTTTTGTGGGGTCCAAGACTGGAGGGTAGGGAAGGTGAGGGTGTGGGGTGGTCCAGGCTGGTGCCTGTGGAGGGCTGCCTGTCCAGAGGGCTGGATGTTGTCCCTCTCCCTCACAAGGCTCCCCCGGAGAGCAAGGGGGTTCCCCTGCCCCACCGACCCAGCAGGTGGAAGCCAGTGGGGCACAAATGTAGGGGATCCACCACAACTGGCATAGTTGGCAGGATTGGTCTGAAGGGGCATATAGCCTGGGATGTGACGGAGAGAAGGCCTATGACAGCGGGCACCATGGATACGGAAGCCCTTCTCAAATGACTGGTAGAGACCCACCAAATGCAGCTGGAGAGCCAGCGAGGGTTCCTACAGCAAATAACTAGTGACTTGGCCAGCACCCAGGTGCGTAGCCAGGCTTAGATGGCAGAACAGGTGGCCGCCCTAATGACCCCGGCCATAACCACGTTAACAACATGTGCCAAAGGCACAGGAAATGCCAAGGGATCTCAAGTACGGCTGACCAAAATGGCTCTGTCTGATGACCCCGAGGCCTTTTTGAACATGTTTGAAAGGGTAGCCACTGCAGCCAGGTGGCCCGAAGCTCAGTGGGCTATTCTTCTGGCCCCTTGTTTATCCGGGCCGGCACAAGTGGTATATGACAGGTTAGAGGCTACGGATGCAGCCAACTTCAATAAGGTTAAGGAAGCCATATTAAAGGGCCTGGATATCTCGGAGGAGACATACAGGAAACACTTTCGAGGGGGAAAGTATTCCCCAGGGTCCTTTCCCCAACTAGTGGCCCAACAATTGCGAACCAGTTGTCTCTGTTGGTTGAAACCGCAGAAGAGATTGGCCCATGAGATTGTTGAGTCATTGATGATGGAAAAATTTATCCAGATACTGCCCCCTGGTGGGAAGGTATGGGTGGCACGGCACAAACCTACGTCCTTAGATGAAGCCGTGACCCTTATGGAAAATTACGAGGCTTCTGATGGAGCCTCGGGGTATGGGGGCAAAGAAGGATATAAGGTGCCTTACAGAGATGAAAAAGGCCCTAGACACAGGAACAGCAACCGAGACGGAAGGTCAGGGTTCAAAGGAAAAGGGGGCTCGAGGGAGGAGCGGTGGGTGGAGAATCCACAGAGACCATCCGGGATAGGAGAGGAAGGAGCGGGTAAGTCTCCTATGATCTGGAAAGCACGTGGCCTGGTAACCCCTCCCCCACTGTTCCACAGAGCAACCCTGGAGAAGGAGGAGATAGGGGGTCCCGTAACCCAAGTGTGTTATCAATGTGGGAAGCCTGGACACTTTAAACGGGACTGTCCATTAATGGATTGCACCTACACTGAGGGGTGGCTGGGGGAAGATGCTTCCGGGTCCCTGGGGGGCCAGAAACCGGTGATACCGGTGTGGATAGCAGGAAGAGAATACCGGGCCCTCATCAATACTGGGTGCAGCCAAACATTAGTACGAGCAGGCATACAAGGGCTCCCGCGACCCACACCTCCTCCTATTCACTTGCAGTGCATTCATGGGGAAGTTCAGGCATACCCAACTTGCTCTGTGCCCATCTCAGTAGCAGGGCACTCCAGGCACAACAGGTGGGGGTAGTACCAGGACTGGCCCACCCTGTCATTTGGGGCTGGGATTTGGGGCCCTTATTCACTTTGTTACAGGCCCCAGAAGGTTATCTGGGGAAAGAGGAAGTGTCATTGTCAGAAACCCCCACCGTGAATGGGAACAAAGGTCAAGAAGAGCCACCCTGGGAGGAGCCATGGCAGGTAAGGCCTTTCAGTTTCATTCAGGAACAACGTAATGATCCCTTATTACATAACGCATATGACCAAATAGAAGTAATTAACGGGGTGGTTAGGGACCCTGGGAAGCCCCTGTTCTATTCCCACTTTGAGCTCATAGAGGATCATTTGTACCGGATAGTAAAAGACCCAATAAGTGGGAGGGAGGTGTGTCAGTTGTTGGTGCCAGGAGGGGTCTAAATGAATCTCCTAAGAGTGGCAAATGAGATTCCTTATGCAGGTCACTTGGGGACCAAAAAAAACTATGAACGACTGATGGGGGTGGTTTTACTGGCCAGGAATCAGGGAGGCAGTCCGGCAATATTGTGCCTGCTGCCCTGACTGTCAACTGACAACCAAAAGAAAGGTGGCTCCCGCCCCTTTGGTTCCTTTGCCCTTGGTGAGGATACCATTTGAATGATTAGAGGTAGACATCATGGGACCAGTGGAGAGGTAGACAGAGGGACATCGCTATATTTTGGTGGCAGTAGACTATGCAACCTGATACCCGGAGGCCGTTGCGCTATGCTCAATTAAGGCCCCTATAGTGGCCTGGGAACTGATGAAAATAATTACATGCACGGGGTTTCCCCATACCATATCAACAGATCAGGGAACTAATTTTACAGGGAAACTCATGAAACAGCTGTGCCACCTCTTAAGAATTCATCAGATAAAGACCTCCGTATATCACCCCCAAACAGACGGCTTGGTGGAGCAATTTAACCAAACCCTCAAAGCTATGCTATGCAAATTTGTCTGGGAAGAACCCCGGACCCGGCCTTCCTTCCTCCCTGCCTTGTTATTCGCCTACTGGGAGGTCCCCCAGGCCTCCCTGGGTTTTTTACCCTTTGGACTTCTTTATGGTAGGCGTCCCAGGGGTTTACTAGATTTAGTGAAAGAAGGGTGGGAAGAGCAACGGACCTCTCAGACTAATGTGATTCAATATGTAACCCAACTAAGAAAGACCTTGCGAAAAGCATGGGAGCCGGCAGAAAGAAACAGGCTGTCGGCCCAACAAAAACAAAAGAACTGATTTGACCAGCAGGCGAAACCCTAGTGTCTACAACCTGGGCAGAGAGTGCTCATCTTGCTGCCTACAACAGGGTCTAAGTTACTCACCACCTGGCAAGGGCCCTATGAAGAAGTCAAACAAGTGAGAGAGGTGGATTATGTGATACGGCAGCCCGGGAGACGACCTGAACTCCAAACATACCACATAAATCTCCTGAAGGAATGGCGGGAAAGAGGCTCAAGACTAGATCATGCCCTCGGGGGTGACGTGACATCAAAAGGGGTCATGCCAGCCGAGATTCAAGGAGTAATGGGGACTTAGACAACTCCCAGAAGGCACGATTGACATCCTTCTTAGCAGACTTCCATCAGGTATTCACCAATGTACCCGGCCACACGACCTTGATTCAACACGACATCATTACAGAACCAGGAAAAGTAATACGAGAACCACCACAGCGTAACCCCCATCATCTTCGATGGATCATGGAGAATGAGGTCCAAAGCATGCTGGAGCTCGGGGTGATAATCAAATCCAATAGTCCCTGGTGCAGTCAGCCAGTGTTGGTAGGGAAACCTGATGGATCCACCCGATTCTGCATCGACTTTAGAAAGCTGAACGCCATTTCCCGCTTCGATGCCTATCCCATGTCCAGGGTCGATACGTTACTCGAGCAGCTGGGCAGTGCTCAGTATCTGTCCACTATAGATCTCACTAAGGGGTATTGTCAAATTCCCCTAGCCCCAGCAGCCCAAGAAAAGACAGTCTTCTCTAGGGCTCTTTCAATTTGTCAGGATGCCGTTCAAACTTCATGGAGCGGCTGCTATGTTCCAGCGTCTGATGGATAGGGTACTAGCCCGACACAGATCATATGCGGCTACCTACATAGATGACATTATTATCTTCAGCGCAACCTGAACCAAACATGTGGAGCATCTTCGTTGAATAGCTACCACCTTAGTCAAAGCCAGACTAACAGCTAACCTGAAGAAATGTCGACTGGGGCTTCAAGAAGTCACCTATTTGGGTTACTGAGTGGGCAAGGGAAAAATCCGACCCATATGGGACAAGGTGCAAGCCATCAGGGATTGAGCACCCCCACGTACCAAAGTGCAAGTGCCACAGTTCCTAGGCCTGGCAGGCTATTATAGATGTCACGTCCTACATTTCGCCATGATAGTGACATCTGTATCGGAACTTACAGGCAAGCAACAGCCTGTCCCGATCCAGTGGACTCCCCAACTGGCTCACGCCGTCAAGACATTAAAAGACCATCTGTGTAACACCCCTGTGTTGTATATCCCTGATTTCTCATGCCCGTTCGTCCTTCAGATGGACGCTTTGGACATGGAACTGGGGGCTGTGCTATCCCAGGTCTGGGATGGGGATGAACACCCCGTAGCATACATCAGCTGTAAATTAGACCCCTGTGAATGTGCCTATGCCACCATCGAGAAGGAAGCCTTAGCCATGCGATGGGCAGTGGTAGCACTAGGTATTATCTAGCGGTGACTATGTTCATGCTTATCACAGATCACGCACCACTCTAATGGTTGACCTCCATGAAGGAGAGCAATGCTCGCTTGATGAGGTGATGTTTGACTTTGCAACCTTATAGATTTGAGATCTGCCACAGGGCGGGCCGCCTCCATCATAATGCTGACTTTTTTCCCCCAACAGGGTGCGTCTGCCCCATGTCAGGACATCCCCTGTTCGACCATCTCATTGGGGGGGGAGGTGACAGAGCTCTGGGTCGCGCCCCCCCCCGAACCCCGACTGGTACCTGGGGAGACGAATGACTGGAGGCAGGAACAACAAGCCGGGAAGATGCAGAGCTGCGGCTGGCAGTGGTACTGACATAATCAGGCAGTGCCACAAGCCCCAGTGGAAGAGCACAACACAGCGGGGGCCGGAAGCAAGCAGCCATAAGGGAGGATGCCAGTGCGGGAGGGGGAAATCGGGACGGCGGGGACAAGAGGTCTCCGGAGGAGCTGCCCGAGGAAGGGAAGTACCCGGGGGACCCGGACTGGGGAAAGGAACTGTAGGGGGAGGAAGCCCGTGCCGGAACTTGGCTTCTGTCCCTTTTATGGGGTCCGAGACTGGAGGCTAGGGGAGGTGAGGGTGTGGGGTGGTCGAGGCTGGTGCCTGCGGAGGGCTGTCTGTCCAGAGGGCTGGGTGTTGTCCCTCTCCCTCACAAGGCTCCCCTGGAGAGCAAGAGGGTTCCCCTGCCCCAGAGGGTGGAAGCTGGTAGGGCACAAACTTTGGGGTTCCGCCACAGAGCTCCTCATCCTGAAGTCTCCAATGGGATTCTAACCCATTCTCCTTGCCAAGGAACTCTAACCCACCCCTTAAGCTGTGGAACTTGAACCCACTATTGTGAGCTGTGTGACTCAAACCCACTCTCCAAGCTCTTCCTGAGCAAAAGGATGTCTGCTCATCCACCTCCCTAAATCCTCATTTGGGGTCCCTGGGGTAGCCCCTACACTGAGGAACTCCTTTTACCTGTGACCCCACTTAACACTAACTAATCTGGGATGTGGTTGGTGACTCATTCACCCCCCTGCAACTCTAGACCCTTGAGTTAGAGGAGACCCCCAACCCATACATATCGGGACAGTGTGGGGACCGGGCCCACCCAACACTCTGGCCCCCAGTCCTGTGTGACCCTAACCGTGTTAACTTTCATAGACTATTAGTCCCACTAATCATTTTCAACCACTATTATCCACTACTTTTCCCAAGGCTCTCCATAGTCTTTATTACACCCATTGACTTATTACACCCATCGATGATATTGGCTCATCCACCCCCACTGCATCCATGCGCTCTCTCAGGCCTAATCCTGAAAAGACTTGCTGTGGGAAGGCTTCCCACATTTCCAGCCCCGCAGAGTCCCAAGACTTTTCTGAGGGACTAACCCTCCACAAATGTCCCACAAGTCACCAATGGTGGCATGTCTTCAGGGAACTGCTTCTCCCCAAGGATCCCCAGTATTCTCCATTCCTCTGGGATGGGTCTGTGCTGCTCCACTGCTGTGGCTCCCTGCTGCTGCATGCTCTGGGCTGTTCCCACTAGGTTCTTAGGCGCCAAGCTGTCCGGCAGTTGTTGCCCAGGAGAACACGAAGACTGCTTTGGCACAGTGAACTTGTGGGGGTGCCCGCATGAATTCCCTGGCCTTTCTTCCTCTGGGGCCAGCCTCTCCCACACCTCAAATGTTCCTTAAAATCCTGGATCTCCTGCACCCAACACTATTCTTCCAGGGCACTCTAACCCCAATTGCCTTATTCAGGGGAACCTAACCTCAATTTCTTATTCAACAATCAGTTCACCCTCCAAGCAAGGTACACCCCTTTCACCTGGTGCTTGATGGTAGTCCAGTTAGGTGTGTGCCCGCATTCTCCACCAATGTAACAGCAACGGGCCTTGAGGGGGGTAAGTATTAACATGCTCCAGCCCTCTAAGAACTCAGACTAGGTGGAAACCTTGCTTTCAGGCTCAGGTTTCTCTGTCTTAGGGATGACCTAGCCCCTCCCAGGCTAGCTGGCCCCACTCAGGCCCATAGCCTGTAGAGGCTTGACCAGGTGTAAGGGATTCAGGTGCTGTCCACCTTTCCTCAGCACCCGCCGTTTCCCACCTAGACCCTGCTTGAGGCATGAGCCTCTGTCCCTAGGTGCAACTGCACTCTAGTATGGTGCTAACTGCCTTAAAGGGCCACTGCCAGACAGCCTGTCCCTATTACAGATAGGGTTTAGGGAATGGTTTTAATGGGAATTTTACAGTTTATATTTTTCCAGGTTTTATTTTCCAGGCGTCTGGTCTCGACAGACCAGACGCCTGCCCTAAGCCTTTGGGGTAGGGTAGAATTTTTAAAAATCTAATAACTAATAAACGTTGTAGATATTTAGTTGTAACAAGGGGAATGAGCTAAGGATGCCATATCCAGACCTTCAGTTATGTTTACATAATGTTACTTCCTTTCCATTTTTATTACTTATTACAGTTCATTTTACAAACACACACAGCAAAATTAAAGTGCGGTCTGGGTGGTGTAATCTTAACTTGTAATTTCCCAGATTTTTGATTTTAAAAATAAAATAAAATGTAAGGTGGTCAAAAGAGTATAAATTAATGCATCCCCCACTGTAATCATATCTTGAACCAAAGGCTGCTCCCACCGCCCCCATGGGCATAGTCCAAGGTATTTCTGAGAGACATCAAAGTCTTATCTCCTCCACTTTTGATAATCCTGATGGAAAAAACCATCATGTCATAAAACTTAGCTATGCTCATTGCCGTTTGCCAAGGCTTTCTAAACGTGAACTACAGGAAGGATCGACTCTCCACAGGCCAGGGTAGTTCAGTCATAAAGTGAAAAACTTCCTCATTGACATAGCAATTGCACAAATGTAGATTAGATCTATAGAGGGAACCTTCTCTGCTGGAGAGTAATTAGGCAGGTGAGAATTAACCATTACTAAGAAAGCCATTAGACAAAAACTGTGCTCTTAACAGGGTGTGACATGCTGTAACAAATGGTCTGAGAAAACTCCATTGCTGCCAGCTCTGATTACAGCTTTGCAAGATCATATGATAATGTATCATAACTACGTTACAGATTCTTCATTCCAGGAAGTCACATTCCTACACAGGTACGCTCTAGCACAGGGCTGGGCAAAGTTCCCAACCCCAAGAACCATGCACCAAAATCTTGCTGTGGCCAAGAGCCACACGCATGTGCACGCATGCAAGCGTCTCCTGGTGGAGCCGTGTTCTGTGGACCTGCTTGCTGAGATTCTGAAGAGTACCTGCAATTCAGCTGCTGAGACTTGAGTGCAATGAATGATGAAGTAAAGACACAGGATCATAGAGGCAACGCAGAACCCAGGATCAGCCCTGGCCAAGAGTCGTACCTGAACTGCATAAGAAGTGCATGCATGAGGCTCCCAAGCTGCAGTTTGCCCAATTCTGCTCTGGTGCAAGTGAAGTCACTCTCAGTCTGCCCAGCCAAAACCCCAGAGTATCGTCTATTCATGTTGCATATTTTCGCAGCTCCCACTAAAAAATGAACCACCCTGCTCAGTAAACTTACCTTCCATCGTGACTCAGTGCCTGAAATGACCATCATCAACAACTATATTGTTCCAGAAGGCAAACTTCAGTGATAACAGTATCTTTGGTGTTTGTTTAAGTAGAACAAACAGGGCTAATCATACAAGACTGTCAGCTCAGCATAAAGTTTACAGGGTGCTTAGCAGCTGTGCCAAGCTGGCTTGAAAGCACTTTCATACAAACCATTGGGGGGGGGGGGGATAATCTGAGGACCGTTGTTCTTACTAACGTATCCCTCCCAACTGTCCTTATTTGGGAGGGATGGTTCCTCTTTGGGTGCTAAATCCC
This sequence comes from Sphenodon punctatus, assembly GCA_003113815.1. NCBI lineage: Eukaryota > Metazoa > Chordata > Lepidosauria > Sphenodontia > Sphenodontidae > Sphenodon > Sphenodon punctatus. Next base: position 3,922 of record QEPC01001877.1, on the reverse strand, counting down.
ACTTTCAAGAAAGAGAGACAAAAAGAGCAGTATTCAAGCCTCAAGCACCTCTTTCCTGGCTGCCTCCCAGGAAAAGGGGTAGGCATTCTGAATTCAGATTAATCAGCAACTGTCTGAAAACGGGCAGTTGTGGATTAATCTGCATAATCTGCAATGTGATGGATCCGTACTTATGGATCCGGATTTCCCCTCACCCCCATCTCAGGGGCAGGGCCCAGGAGTCTACTTACCGACCTCAGAGGGCTTAATTGAAGCACCGCTGCTGCTGTGCAGCCTTCTGCAGGCTCCTTTCCTGCAGCATCCTCCCCGCCCCTTATCACGCATGCAGAATATGGCTGCCACCCTTAACCAAATGGTGCTGGCCCAAATGACATCACCTCCATTGTGGTTAAGCGTGGCAGTCATTTTGCACATGGTCAATAAAGAGCAGGGTGAGGGTGCTCGTTGGAGGCTCTGTCTACAGCAACAGTGGTGCTTCAATCTAGCCCTCTGAGGCCAGTATGCAGACTTCAGGGCTCTTTGGAATTGGGGTGGGGGAAGGTCAGACCCACTGTCCTGGAGCGAAGCTAGGTATGGGACTCGAATTGGCTATGGATCAGTTTCCCATTGACTTCAATGTGCAAACATTTTCCATTGACTTCAATGGGAAAATCCAAATCCATAATTAATCCGCAAATTACAGATCTGAATTATTATTATTATTATTATTATTAACAAACATTTATATAGCGCCAGCAGTGTACATGGCACTTTACAAAGTAATAAAATAGACATGGTCCCTGCCCCTAGGGCTTACAATCTGGGAGACAGGAGCTGGGGGAGAGACTTAGGAAAGGGGAACAGAGGGAGAGACAAGGGGTCTAACATTCATGAAGATGCGAGGTCTCAAGTGCACGTACTTGGCTTGGTTACGATGAGAATGACAGCAGGCAGGTCCATGTGGCAAGGATAAGGGTAAAATCCGTAATGGATTCAAATCCATGGATTTTTTTACATGGGGTCCATGTGTGCGCCACTGCATGGGCAGTGCGGGGGCAGATAGGTGCACACCCATCCCCCACACATCCCCACCCATCCCCCTGCATGGAGCAACCTGTGTTTTTGTCAGTTGCTCCATGCGGGAGCAATGGGTGGGGATGTATGGGTTGCAGGAGTGCCCGCGCACGCCTACCCACCCATTGTCGCCACTTTCCAACAGGACACACCCACTCATGTCCACTGAGTGGACAATGCTGGGTTTATCTCATTTTAAAAAGGCTCATAATTCAATCTAAATGTCCATTCCTACTTGAAAGGGCAATGGGGATATTATGGAATAACAAGAAACTCTGGGCTCTTTTAGACAAGCAGGTCGCCATCATGCGACCCGGTCACACGATATTTCAAAATCCCACGACGCGGGATTACATGAGACGGAAGTAGGGGATCACGCACATGAAAGGTAGTCGCGCATTATTTGCCGACCACAAATTAAATACCTTGATGTGTGAGGTATTTAATTCACAGTCGGCAAATAATGCATGACCACCTTTCATGCGTGTGATCCCCTACTTCCATCTCATGTAATCCTGCATTGCGGGATTTTGAAATATCACACTAATCAACGGCAACCCGCTCGTCTAAAAGCAGCCTAAGTGAAATGATAAGCAAGAGAGTGTCTGTCCTTCTTGGAACATTGTGTCTTCAAGCATGTGTAGGTGCATGAGGAGGCAGAGCTTATTGGCCCAGGGGTGGGGCTTGAACCTCTGGCTGCTGGAAATGTTGGGAGATATTCTAGTGTGCACATGAGCACAATCATGATTCTGCCTCTGGTGGGTACATGCAGATTCTGGTACAGGCGTGGGAGTAAGCTAAATCCTGTAACCTTGATTCCCTCCGCAGGGAATGTGGCTCTCATTTCCCCAATCAACTGCTTCCTACATACCTCCCCACTTTTTCCTTTCAACCAAGTCCCTGTTCTGCAAGACAAGGAATTCAGAGCTGCTACTTCGTTTGACAAAAACTAACCAGGGACTTGTTCTCATGAGCAATACAAACTAGGAATGGGAAATTAGATTGAAAATTGGAATTGGATTAAAATTGGAATTGGATTCACTTGGTTCATATTTGATTCAGTTCAGATTCTATTCTTATTTTTTTCCCCCCCATTGATTTCAAAGGGAAAGTTTCCCATTGAAGTCAGTCGGAAACCAAACCTATTCATGAAGGACTGTCACAAAGAGGATGGCAAGGACTTGTTCTCTCTTGCCCCTGAAGGCAGGACTAGAAATAATGGGGTAAAATGTAAGCAGATTTCAGTTAAACATTAGGAGGAACTTCCTAATGGTAACACTGTTCGATAGTGCCCCTTGGTATTGCAAAATTAAGTTGCAGCATCAATATGAAATATATTTAACTCTCTTGTTTAATTACACAATACATAGGGCACTTACTTTGACAAGGTTTCAGCTTATGCCCTTGACTGTGTTGGAGGGCAGGCACAGTGGAATCCCTTATGACCTAAGGTATTGTGGCTGTGACTCCCACTGCGTTGAGGATTTAGCACATTCATTATTTGACTGTCCACTTTCATCAGAGGGGTGTTCTAAGTTTTTGCTTCCCTTGATTGTTTGGAGAATGCACTGGGACCCACATTTAAAAATACCGTATTTGCTGTCTAACCCCTGTAATCATATTATTTTGAAAGCTGCCAATTTTGTTCATGCTTTGGCAGTACAGAGGAGAATCCATGGGTCTAGTAACAGCAAGAAGAAATCTTCATTATTGCCTTCCCTTTCGATGTAGTATTGATGTGATACATATTTTTTCTTTTTTGTTAGTGGATTTATTCTGTTATAGTTTACTGGATTTATTATTATGCCCAGGGACTCCCTTTTTCTTTTTATGTCCTGTACAGGAGCACATTTTTACTCTCCTCATGCAATTGTGTTAGGGTGAGTACTTGTTTGTACTTACGGTTTTATTGTATTTTTATATTTTACTTTAGCTGTTTTCGCACACACGCACACACACACACACACACACACCCATTGGAGTTTTGTTTGTATGTTCTGTATGTTTGTTTTTGTATTTGTTACAGCCTATGGCTACAACAATAAATTATACTGACTGGTTGTTCGATAGTGGAACAAATTGCCTAGGGAGATGGTGGGCTCTCCTTCACTGGAGGTTTTAAAACAGAGGTTGGATGGTCATCTATCAGTGATGCGGATTTCCTGCACTGAGCAGGAGGTTGGACTAGATGACCTCTGAGGACATTTCTAACTCTATGATTCTATTCATTTCAATGGACCATTCATTCTAAGCCACAATCCTAGAATGATGAATGGGCCAAAGAAGAGTCTAGTAATAGCAAGAGAGGGGGAAACAAGCAAGAGAGGCTGAAATGTGGGTTGGGGTTCTGCTGGCTGCATGCAGTGAGCAGTGTGTAAAATAGATCACACTAACATTTATCCTCAACCTCTGATTGCTCTATTTTCATGCCCTCCTGGGCCACCTGTAGTCTTCTGAAGGTAGGCTTTGGGACACGCCTTATTTCTGGCTTGGAGAACTGCAGGGAGGACTCAGTTAGCTCCCACTGTCCTGCGACAAGCCAAATCAGAAAAGACAAAAGGGAGAAGAAGAGATAGGGCAGAGGAGGAATAGAAGGGAAAGGGTTTTTGGTACACGAGAAAGGGGAAGTGAAGATTGGTTCCAGGGTGGAACAGGGGATGGGGACTCCTTGTTGTCCAATGCTTCACTGGTTGGGGTGGTCAATGCCTCCCTTACGGAGGGCAGAGTGCCAGGCCAGGTTAAAGAGGCGGTGGTGCGGCCTCTGCTCAAAAAACCCCCATCAGTTGACATTGACTCCCTTGCCAGCTATTGGCCAGTCTCTAACCTTCCCTTTTTAGGGAAGGTTATTGAGTGGTTGGTGGCTCGGCAG
>QEPC01001876.1:503910-519068 GCA_003113815.1 Sphenodon punctatus | reverse complement strand
AACATAAAATAAAACAACAAAGGCGAAATACCATATTAACAAAGGGGAAATGATGTATTTTCTGTCTGCTACCAACAAATGACGTTCTATTGATATCAGTAGACTTCAATCAGGCTTTAAGACTGGAGCAGCTTCTTCCTAGTCCTGAAATGGATAGCAACTTTGCAGATTCTGATCAGTTGAACTGAGTATCTCAAATACCAGTTAACCGATATACAATTTAATCACCTGACCATTTTAATCCAGTACCTAGACACACCTTAACCAATAACAGAACTGCATCCAACAGATTTGAACCAGGCATCCAATGGGAAAACAAGCTAAATTTGATTGAAACTATGGTCTGAGGTAAACAGGAAAGGAATTATGAACAAATGGAAGTAGCCAAGAACTGCTGAATAGAGAGGGAAAAGGCAGAACTTAAAATGCAAAAATTATGGCAGAAAATGCGGTAAATGGTAAAAAGAGGGGAAACAGTGATGCAGTAACTTTGTTAAAACAGCAATTAATAAACAGCTACCACTTTGAAGTGATCATTGTTGGTGTAGGTCTCTTATTGAGAATCCAACAATGACCAATATCTGCACTAAGAGCTGTAACCAGGAACCCAGCAAGTCTAGCACCACATCGAATCTGGGGTGCCTGGCTCACACTGGTTGCATTTGAGAAGCAACTGGTACCCAAATGTGACCTGATGGGCTTCCCGACCCCCCCAGGCTGACTCACCTCACGGCTGGACTGATGCTCCTCCAGTCTGGTCGCTGCTCGAGGCTTGCTGCTCTGTGGCTCACCTAAACTGGGGACTTCCCTGCTTGGCTTTTTCTTACCTGGGGGAGATGGGGAGCAAGTAGGCCTCTTCCCACCTGCATGAACCCCCCTGATGGATCTCCTCAGTTCAGCTGAGCATTGCATGAACTGGGGAGGAGCCAGGAGCAGCAACCAGTTTGGAACAGTGGCTCAGCAGAGCAGGTGAGTCAGCCTGGGGATCACGTGGGGGCGGAGCTTCCCTGGGTGCGCCGCAGGTTGACTCACCCACCTGGATGCACTGCTGCTTCCGCTGCACTTCCATCCCTGTGCACACACACACACACACACACCCTGTGGGGACTGTGGCGCACCACCTGGCACAGCTGAGCAGCGGGCTGAGCCAGGAGGAGCAGTGGCACAGCTGGGCGGGTGAGTCAGCCCAGGATTGTGCAGGTAGCCCATTGGAGTGTGTTNCCTGGGATGCCCCTGTAATACCTGGCATTTTCAGGCACCGGGTACCCAATGGGGGCTAGGTACCCCATCCGGTGGCCATGGGGGGGGGGCGGGGGGAGTGCTTGAAAATATGGGTATTACCCAAGGGTAGCAAATGTTCTACCCGCTGCAGCTGTACTCTGCACAGATAACAGTTTCAACTTTCATTCTTCCTAACTGCAATGAATCCTATACTCTGCACAGATAACAGTTTCAGCTTTCATTCTTCCTAACTGCAATGAATCAAATTCAGAAGTAACTCAAAAACGTTTATAGAAGAAAATAAAGTTAGCAAAGAAGCTTTTTTTCATAGCCTCTTTCTTTTAAAATGTCTGTTTAGCATTACATTAAAGATTAATTTTCCTATGCTTTTCCAAACAGATGGTCTGGATAGCTCTAAGTTTATCTGTATGCAGTCAGATCAATGCAATCTGCTTTACAAGGGTTAGCCATATAAGTTATGCTGTAACAGGAGCTCATTCCAGTCTGTGAACAGGTTTACCAGAAAATGAATTTTGCTTTTTATTCATGAGTCAGAGTTTGATTATATGATATTTGATTGCTTGGTCTACTTTATTCTCTGAGGCGAAGTCATCTCTGAATATATATCACATGACCAAGTACAAGACAAGTCTCAAACAACACATGGAGTATTCCATGCTGATTAACTTCACTTATGTGTAATTTTGATAAGCAAAGGAGTTATGATTTTTCCATGCAAAAGATTTTTAAAATTTAATGGAGTATATCCCAAATGTATACTGTTTAATATGTTGTGATTTTCTTTAAATATATAGCAATTTAATATTTACGTATCTGACATGCTGAAGCAGAAATGGTGAGTTGGTGAAATGTCTCTATTTTTCAGTCTCAATATGTATTTTTAGCAGCTATGACTGCTGAATGCTAGAAGAAAATGAGGCCAACTTAATCAATTTTATATTGCAAATGGTAAATTACAGTCTGCTTAGGTGGGGCACAAACTGCAAATAACATAGTCCGAGTCTTAATAAAGTAGGCACAACGATTGGTCCAGCAGAAGTTGCAGTGAAGCAAATCTGATCTATTTTGAGGAACTAAACATACATTTCCCTCCAAAGTGTAACCTGAGTCAGAAATGCAGTTAATGAACTGTTTCAAAAGGCTGTCTTTAATAGGCAAGGGCATAGGCCAGGATGAGCCATCTATTTAATCTTAGTATGGAAGATTTGCCTCCATTCACATCTAACCCATTTCTCTCCTGCAGCATTTTCAAACTACTTTGCATTCTGTGCAAGATTCACCTAAAATCCTTTGCTCCCTGAGAGACACCACTAGGCAGAAGCACAAAACACCCCTCTCGCCTGCAAGAAATGTGGAGCATGCAGTGACACTCAGCTGCATCTCTTGCTTTTGCCAAATTATCACACAGGCAGGGCTAGGTCTTGAAATCAGGTTTACATAACTTTACTGTAATTCTTACAGCAACTAGGTTCAGAGGGATAGACCAGTGGGGAAATCACTGTGATTCTCAAATTCTGAAGCTGCCTGTGATAGGTGGCTCCAGTGCCTTATGATGAACTTGTACCAATATGTACTATTCTATAAAAACTAAGTTCCTTTTGATTTTTGTACTATGTTTCACCTTTGTCTGGAGATTATTATTTCATGATAGTCCTCCAATTCTTATTCAGTGCTACTAGTGGCTTGTTACCCCAGGGGTTATAAGTATGAGTTGTAGGATAAAGAGTAGTGAAGAAAAGCTGAGACCAAATACCAGGGACATTTCCCTTAAAAGTCAGGTTATAAAGAATATGGAATAAGAATAACATCCTAGCTAAAATTGAAGAAGTTCCCTTTAAGACTATATTTGAGCCACCAATTAATAGAAGTATGCCATAGCCAAAAGTCCTAAAAAGTTGAAACTTCGCCCTTCTTGAAAATCACATTGAGAATAGGCTTCTCGATGAGATTTTCGAATCCCAAGAATCTCATGAGAATCGGGTGTTATGAGATTCTCAGAAGATTCTCAAGAACCAAAAAGAAGCCAAAAAAATGGTCGGTGCATGTGCAAAAAATGGGCTGTTCTGCACACGTGCAGCCATTTCGCATATGTCACCTCGCGACTCGACTACTGTAACGCGCTCTACGTGGGGCTTCCCTTGTTCCTGGCCCAGAGGCTGCAGCTAGTGCAGAATGCGGCGGCCCGTCTTCTAAAGGGGACGGGTCGCCGGGAGCACATTACACCGGTGCTCCGAGCGCTGCACTGGCTGCCGATAGTGTGCCGGGCCAGGTTCAAGGTCCTAGTAATGATCTATAAAGCCCTATACGGCCTTGGCCCCTCTTACCTTAGGGACCGCCTCGCCCTTCGCGCCCCGGAACGACTCCTGCGGTCTGCCGGGGGTGCCCTCCTGGAGGTCCCCCGTGTTAAGCGGGGGGCCACGATGGAGCGGGCATTCTCGGTGGTAGGGCCGCGGCTGTGGAACTCCCTTCCGGAGGAAGCTCGCCTGGCCCCAAGCCTTTTGACATTTCGGCGGAACTGTAAGACCTGGCTGTTTGCCCAGGCCTTTGGGAGGGAGGGGGGGGGTGATTTTTAATCCCCCACCTGTCTATTTATTTTTATATACCACCAGCTTATTGATATGTTTTATAGTTGTATTTTAAATGTTTTAAATGTTTTTATTGTTGTAAACCGCCCCGAGCTGCTGTGCAGGATGGGGCGGTATAGAAATCTAATAAATGAAATGAATGAAATGAAATATGTGCAGATCATTGTTTGTTTATTTTTGAGATTCTCAAGAATCTTGCAATATTCATAGTCACAAGGTTGGAAGGGACATCAAGAATCATCTAGTCCAGCTCCCTGCACCACTGCAGGACCTGCCACATAGGGATCTGCGAATGCGGTTCAGTGTTCGGCCTGAACTCGGTCTGTTCAGACAGCCGAACTGAACAGGCGAACAGAATGCCCGAAGCCCCGAACAGTTCGGCCCTGTTCAGCCGCGTTTGGATGAGTTCGGGCAGGAAAACCAGGGCTGGTGGGGGCAGGGAGGGGGACAGCTGAGGGGCAGACTTCCTGTCACCACGAGTGAAGAGAGACTTGGACTAGCAGCCAGACTGCCCAATCACAGTCCCTCTTTTCCTCAGACCACTGGCTTCGGAGTCTGTGATTGGCCACGGGCTAGGCGGCACGGAGCCAATGGGACTTGTGGTAAGGTGGGTGCAGCAAATAACAAAAGTAATTGCCCTCACCCCTTCCAACTCCTTCTGAGCTAGCCACTGATCCTGTCAGAAGGCATCTTCAGAAGTCTTCCTCTCCCAGCAGTTTGTGTTCCTAATCCATTGCCATCCTCCTCCTATTTCACCCATTTCCACACATTTACCTTTGTAGTTTTAGATTAGATTAGATTAGATTAGATGGTTTTATTTTTTACCCCTCCCTGTGTTCTTTCTCCCTACCCTCCTTTGAATCCTTCCCTCCTCCCTGTAGATATTCCATCCCTGATTCCCTTCTCCTGTTTTTGGATTTATTTAGAGTAGAATTAAGTAGATTAAGCTTTCATTTCAGTTTTGTGCCCCTCCCTGTGTTATTCATTGTGACCTGTCTGTGTTTCCCCCCTCCCCGCCATCCCTGTGGATGGATGGATAGATTAGATTAGATAGAGTTTAGTTATAGAGAGAGTGTGAAGTGATTCAGTTTAAATATTTTATAGTGTGTTTGTAGGACTAGGCCTTTATAGATATTAGATAATATTCCATTTAGTTCCATAGGTTTGAGAATAGTTAATAGCATTTAGAGTTAGAGTAGTAGATATATATAATATTAGATTACCAATTTGAATAAATAAATAAAATATATATATATAAAATCTTCCAATGCATTCTTTGGGTGGGAGAAATGGAGAAGGGAAACAGGAGAGGCTGGTCTGCTGCATGTAAGGCGGGCAATGGGGCATGTGGCAGAGGTGGCAGTGGAAGTGCCAGAGGAGTGGCAGCTGGCATCAGCAGCAAGTCGAGCCCATTGCCACGCCACAAACTGCACAGGACTGATTTTGGCAGTCAGGCTTCAGAGGCTCCCAGAAGTGGCACTAGGGGTGTGGTTCGGTGACGCCTTCTACCAGTGTCATCCACTGCCACACAAGGCACTGCAGGGCTAGCACTCCAGGAGGCTGCGGCTGTCTCTGATGCGGCTGCAGATGCAGGTGCTTCCGGGTCAGATGTTCCTGCAGGACGACCAATGTCCCCAACCCCTATTATTGAGGTGATCCCCAGCAGTCCAGGACTGGTGGATCCCACCCCGGCTGATAGAGGCAGGGCCCGATCCCCGGGCAATGGCATCAGGGACAGGAGCAGCAATCGGGGGCACAGGGAAAGTGGCAGCAGCATGGTGGGCAGTCCATCAACCTCGGGGTCCCAGTACTCCCCTTCACGGGACATCACCTGTCTCTTATACACATCTAGATGTGTATAAGAGACAGCTCCAGGAGGCTGCGGCTGTCTCTGATGCGGCTGCAGATGCAGGTGCTTCCGGGTCAGATGTTCCTGCAGGACGACCAATGTCCCCAACCCCTATTATTGAGGTGATCCCCAGCAGTCCAGGACTGGTGGATCCCACCCCGGCTGATAGAGGCAGGGCCCGATCCCCGGGCAATGGCATCAGGGACAGGAGCAGCAGCAGCAGCTATAGGGGGCACAGGGAAAGTGGCAGCAGCATGGTGGGCAGTCCATCAACCTCGGGGTCCCAGTACTCCCCTTCACGGGACATCACTCATATTGGGGACAGCGAGGCAGACACTAGTGATACGGAGGAGATGTCTGTGCTGAGGCAATGGCTGTGTCTCCGAGACCTGTGTCGCCACCATGTTCTGACCCTACCAGCAGCACTGTCAGCGGTGCATCACCTGGTGTGGGCCAGAAGGAAGGAGGGGGCAAAAAATCCTCTGTCTGGACTCATTTTAAGTTGGTGCAGGTGGATGATCCCAGGGAGGTGCAGTGCAGTTTGTGCCAGAAGGTGGTGAAGCGTGGGCAGGTGCTCACCAATCTTGGCACAACTGCCATGGTAGGGCACCTGAAAGGATGCCACAGTGCTGTTCTGCTAAGTGGGCAGACAGGGGCAGTGGATGCCAGCAGGTTCCCAACTGTAGCGGCCAGTCATCAGCGGGTAAGTGTCCTGCTTGAACAGTTGCCTCTAGCAGCAGAAGCGGTATCGCTACTAGGGGGGAGCAGCAGCATTGTCAGTGCACCATGGAGGAGTTGGGGTGGGGGCAGCTGCCAAGTCCATTGGCAGCTGCAGGACATGGAGAGCAGTGTGGCTTTCAAGTGAGAGCCACGCTCATATTGGGGGAAATGAGAGCACTGAATGGACAGCCCTTCTCGGGGGTTGGGGACATGGGGTTTAGGCACCCAATTGGATTCCTGGTGCCCCAGTTTAAGCTGCCCTTGTGCACCACCCTGAGTCAGCAGGTGGTGCCAGCCCTGTACCGGGCTCTAAATGGGTGGGTGAGGGAGCAGCTGGCAAGGGCTGGGGGTGCCACCGTCCACTTCACCACAGAGTAGAACACACAGCACGCCTACGTGACAGTGACGGTGCAGTGGTGGCAGAATCCAGAGGCAGCGTTTGGCAGGGGCAGGAGGGCCCCGAAGCAGGGTATAGGTGGTCCCTGCTTCAGGCATAAGTAATGGATGGCCTCAATGGTGCTCGGAACATCGAGGCAGTCCTGACCGCCATGGTGAGGGAGTGGGTCACAACAGGCGCGCCCTTCACCAAGGGCTGCGTGGTGAATGACAATGCAGCCAACATATTGAGGACAGTCTATGAGGGGGGATTCACCAGCATCCCTTGCGCCGCACACACCCTTCACCTGGTGGTGAGGGACACTCTGGGCTTGGGGGAGAAGGAGATTGGGGCAGACACCCTCAGCTCCCTGATTGAGCGTGGGAGAAAGCTGGCCGGTTTCTTTAACCGGAGCGTGAAGGACATTGACCTCCTTTGGGAGAAGCAAGCAGAGCAAGGCTCCCCCGTGCATCGGCTGGTGCACGATGTATCCGCAAGGTGGAATTCTATGTTCCTGATGCTCGAGCAGCTTCTTGAGCAGAAAGCCACCTTGCATCAGGTTCAGGTGGTTATAGGGCGCAGACGGTATGGTCCAAGGGGATGGGTGACTCGGTTTTCTAGGAGACCAAGGTTTCTGGTAGAGGTTGAGAGAGTCACCCCCCCCACTGAGGGTGAGAGAGGGTCAGGGTCCAGGGTCTGACAGAAAAGGCTGTTGTTATTCACAACGGACATTGCGTTCAACAAGGCCCCAGTTACCCAGGAGCAGTTACTGGATGAGGCAGCAGACCTTGCATGCATTAGAGACACCAGGTTTGATGAGGGGGTGGGACCAGCTTTAGCAGACCTTGTTCCGGCCGGGTATGCTGTGCAGCACCAGCCCCGCATGGGGGCCGGGGGGTGCGGGAGGTGTAGCTATTGTTTTTAGAGAGGATTGGCCAGTTAGGAGATATCCAGTTCAGGAGATTTCAGGTGTTGAGGCCCTCCATATGGTGTTTGATTTGGTTGGGGGCAAGCTTGGGGTGTTGCTGGTATGCCAGGTCCCTTCCTGTCTGGCGGCAACCATGAACTTATCCCAGGTGGTCAACTTCCTGACCCATGTGTGGGGACATACCCTCGACCTGGTGTTCGGCTCTGGCCTTGAGGCAGGAGATCCGTTAGTGGTGGATGTGAGGGTCACGCCCTTGTCGTGGACGGACCATTATCACCTACAGGCCAGCATTTCAGCGCATCCCCTCCAGAAGGAGAATGGACCAGTTAGGTTGGTCCGCTGTCAGAGGCTGATGGAACCACAGTGGTTTCAAGAGGCTCTGAGGGAATTAACCTTGGACCCAGACAGTCACTCGGTCGATGAGCTGGTCCAGCATTGGAATATCTTGCTGGGGGCGGCCATTGATGTGTTGGCTCCAAGACGTCCACTACCTCTGTCTCATCACCGCAGGGCCCCTTGATTTACCAAGGGGCTGCGGTGTATGAAATGGGTAGGTAGGAGACTAGAGCGACGCTGGCGTCGGACTCACTCTGAATCTGACCAACTTCTCCATAGGACCCATTTGCGGTCCTATGTTGAGGCTGTGAGGACAGCAAAGAAGGAATTCTTTGCTGCCCTCATAGCGTCTGCAAAGTCGCATCCAGGGGAGCTGTTCCGGGTGGTGCGGGGGCTGGTCAGTCCGGTCTCCCTCCGCCTGGACGGGGACTTGTCCCAGGCCTGCTGTGAGGAGTTTGCCACCTATTTTGCAGACAAGATCACTCAGATCCAGAGTAACTTCTACACTGGGTTAGAAACAGGAAGTGAGGAGCATAAGGTTATGGAGCCACCATCTGGTCAATCTTTCTGGGAAGAGTTTAAGGAAGTGATGCCAGCTGATGCGATGGATGTCCTGGGGTCTGTTAGGGCCGCCAGTTGTGAATTAGATCTGTGCCCGTTCTGGCTGAAAGCCTCCAGGGAGACATTGGGGATGGTGCTGGTGAGGGTGGATAACGCGTCCCTTCGGCAGGGGAGGTTATCATCCAGCCTCAAGGAGGCTGTGGTGAGCCCCCTGCTGAAGAAGCCATCTTTGAATGTGGACGCACTTGCCAGCTACCGTCATGTCTCTAATCTTCCCTTTTTAGGGAAGGTTACTGAACGGGCAGTGACTCGACAGCTCCAGGCACATCTGGACAGCATCGGTTTCCTTGACCCTTTTCAATCTGGGTTCCACCCTGGCTATAGTACTGAGACAGCATTGGTGGCCGTGGTGGATGATCTCTGCTGGGAGATGGACACAGGATGTTTGACCTTTTTGATCCTGCTAGTTCTCTCAGCCACTTTTGACATCGTGGTCCATGGGCTGCTGTTGAGACGACTGCAAGACCTGGGGGGGTCTGGGTGGGATGGTCCTTGGATGGTTCCACTCATTCCTCTCGGGTAGAAGCCAGCAGGTGGTGCTGGGGGCTGAAACATCTAGCCCCCGGGCCTTGACCTGCGGTGTTCCGCAGGGTTCTATTTTGTCTCCACTATTATTTAATGTGTATATGCAGCCCCTGGGGGAGATCGTGAGAGGGTTCGGGGTGCGATGTCACTGCATAGCATCCCTGGCGGCGTTGCTGGGCAGGCTGCTCTGACCGACCTCTGACAGTCACCTGGAGGGAGAAAGACAAAGANCTCTGGGCTTGGGGGAGAAGGAGATTGGGGCAGACACCCTCAGCTCCCTGATTGAGCGTGGGAGAAAGCTGGCCGGTTTCTTTAACCGGAGCGTGAAGGACATTGACCTCCTTTGGGAGAAGCAAGCAGAGCAAGGCTCCCCCGTGCATCGGCTGGTGCACGATGTATCCGCAAGGTGGAATTCTATGTTCCTGATGCTCGAGCAGCTTCTTGAGCAGAAAGCCACCTTGCATCAGGTTCAGGTGGTTATAGGGCGCAGACGGTATGGTCCAAGGGGATGGGTGACTCGGTTTTCTAGGAGACCAAGGTTTCTGGTAGAGGTTGAGAGAGTCACCCCCCCCACTGAGGGTGAGAGAGGGTCAGGGTCCAGGGTCTGACAGAAAAGGCTGTTGTTATTCACAACGGACATTGCGTTCAACAAGGCCCCAGTTACCCAGGAGCAGTTACTGGATGAGGCAGCAGACCTTGCATGCATTAGAGACACCAGGTTTGATGAGGGGGTGGGACCAGCTTTAGCAGACCTTGTTCCGGCCGGGTATGCTGTGCAGCACCAGCCCCGCATGGGGGCCGGGGGGTGCGGGAGGTGTAGCTATTGTTTTTAGAGAGGATTGGCCAGTTAGGAGATATCCAGTTCAGGAGATTTCAGGTGTTGAGGCCCTCCATATGGTGTTTGATTTGGTTGGGGGCAAGCTTGGGGTGTTGCTGGTATGCCAGGTCCCTTCCTGTCTGGCGGCAACCATGAACTTATCCCAGGTGGTCAACTTCCTGACCCATGTGTGGGGACATACCCTCGACCTGGTGTTCGGCTCTGGCCTTGAGGCAGGAGATCCGTTAGTGGTGGATGTGAGGGTCACGCCCTTGTCGTGGACGGACCATTATCACCTACAGGCCAGCATTTCAGCGCATCCCCTCCAGAAGGAGAATGGACCAGTTAGGTTGGTCCGCTGTCAGAGGCTGATGGAACCACAGTGGTTTCAAGAGGCTCTGAGGGAATTAACCTTGGACCCAGACAGTCACTCGGTCGATGAGCTGGTCCAGCATTGGAATATCTTGCTGGGGGCGGCCATTGATGTGTTGGCTCCAAGACGTCCACTACCTCTGTCTCATCACCGCAGGGCCCCTTGATTTACCAAGGGGCTGCGGTGTATGAAATGGGTAGGTAGGAGACTAGAGCGACGCTGGCGTCGGACTCACTCTGAATCTGACCAACTTCTCCATAGGACCCATTTGCGGTCCTATGTTGAGGCTGTGAGGACAGCAAAGAAGGAATTCTTTGCTGCCCTCATAGCGTCTGCAAAGTCGCATCCAGGGGAGCTGTTCCGGGTGGTGCGGGGGCTGGTCAGTCCGGTCTCCCTCCGCCTGGACGGGGACTTGTCCCAGGCCTGCTGTGAGGAGTTTGCCACCTATTTTGCAGACAAGATCACTCAGATCCAGAGTAACTTCTACACTGGGTTAGAAACAGGAAGTGAGGAGCATAAGGTTATGGAGCCACCATCTGGTCAATCTTTCTGGGAAGAGTTTAAGGAAGTGATGCCAGCTGATGCGATGGATGTCCTGGGGTCTGTTAGGGCCGCCAGTTGTGAATTAGATCTGTGCCCGTTCTGGCTGAAAGCCTCCAGGGAGACATTGGGGATGGTGCTGGTGAGGGTGGATAACGCGTCCCTTCGGCAGGGGAGGTTATCATCCAGCCTCAAGGAGGCTGTGGTGAGCCCCCTGCTGAAGAAGCCATCTTTGAATGTGGACGCACTTGCCAGCTACCGTCATGTCTCTAATCTTCCCTTTTTAGGGAAGGTTACTGAACGGGCAGTGACTCGACAGCTCCAGGCACATCTGGACAGCATCGGTTTCCTTGACCCTTTTCAATCTGGGTTCCACCCTGGCTATAGTACTGAGACAGCATTGGTGGCCGTGGTGGATGATCTCTGCTGGGAGATGGACACAGGATGTTTGACCTTTTTGATCCTGCTAGTTCTCTCAGCCACTTTTGACATCGTGGTCCATGGGCTGCTGTTGAGACGACTGCAAGACCTGGGGGGGTCTGGGTGGGATGGTCCTTGGATGGTTCCACTCATTCCTCTCGGGTAGAAGCCAGCAGGTGGTGCTGGGGGCTGAAACATCTAGCCCCCGGGCCTTGACCTGCGGTGTTCCGCAGGGTTCTATTTTGTCTCCACTATTATTTAATGTGTATATGCAGCCCCTGGGGGAGATCGTGAGAGGGTTCGGGGTGCGATGTCACTGCATAGCATCCCTGGCGGCGTTGCTGGGCAGGCTGCTCTGACCGACCTCTGACAGTCACCTGGAGGGAGAAAGACAAAGACCTGTGAGTGGCTGCTGCAGCTCGCTCCTCCCCTCCCAGCTGCTTAAAAGCAACGCGCCTGTGGCCACGGGGCCGACGGCTGCGAGCCGAAGGGCCATGGTCAAAGGGTGTGGTCCTTTTGGGGCCCTTCGGGGCACGAAGGGGGGAGAGGGGGCAGCCCTTGAGGCAGGGGTGAAGGACACTGGACTAAGGGTTTTCTTTTTTGAGCTAATTTAGTTATTGGTCGGGGATTGACTTATGGAGAATGAGACTATGCAGGGGGTTACATTAGAGAATATTGGAGGTGGTAGGGGTTGTTTATCTCTCTCCCTACCCTTGCGAGGGTGTGGCTTGATGTCAGGGAATTTAGGGTTGCCTCCTGTGGTAGTGGGGGAAATTGGATGGAGGGAAGAGAGAGGGATGATACGTGGAAGGGGGCAAGAAGAGGGGAGGCAACTGGAAATAGTATCCTGTACCCCATCTGTCAATATAAAAAGTGGGGGTATGAGTAGGGGTTCGTCAAGGGATGAAGGAGGTTGTGTGGCAGGGGATTTGTTTCTGGGCTGTGCTTTGTGGTTGGGTGTTGGGGCGGAGGTTGGGGATTTGGAGGAAGTATGTGAATTGTGTGTGACTTCCAATGTAGGGTTGATGGGGCCAACTCCCCCTGGTGAGAGAAGGGTGGAGGTGGTTAGGTTTTCCCTGGAGGCAGCAAGGGACGGAGCGATAGTATGTGGAACCTACCCCGTTGTTATGGGGGAGGTGGTGGACTGGGATGTCAGTTAAGTTATGGGGGGGGGGGGAATTTTTGTGAATTGTGGAAAGTTTTATAAATTGTATGTTATGTTAGAATGCTGTGTTGTAAATGTTCTGGGTCCCCTGTGTGGGAAAAAAACCAGTATTGTATTTTCTCTGTTGTAAGCCACCTCAAGTCTGTATGGAGAGAGTGCGGGATATAAATTAAAGTGGATTTGGACAGAATATGCTGATGATATTCAGCTGTACCTCTCATTTTCAACTGATCCAGGTCCTGCTGTCTCGTTACTTTCCCAATGTTTGGAGGCCGTGGCGGATTGGATCTGGCAAAGCAGACTGAAACTTAATCCCGATAAGATGGAGGTGATGGTGGTGGGAAGGGCAAAGGAGGTTCTGGTCCCTCTGATGGGGGGGTCACCCACCTTTTGCTCTTCAGGTTTGGAGTCTGGGGGTGGTTTTGGATTCGGGCCTCCGTCTGGATAGGCAGGTGGAAGCGGTAGCTAAAGTCGCCTTTTGCCAGCTGTATCTGGTCTGCCCACCTGCTCAGGTGGCCAAGATCAAATCCTGTCTCAGTCTGCCTTCTGCTCATGCCACTCTGCCTGTCTGCCCACTTGCCCACCCAGGTGGCCAAGATCAAACCCCGCCTCAGGCAACCTTCCGATGCTCATACCACACTGCCTGTCTGCCTACCCACCCGCCCAGGTGGACAAGATCAAACCCTGCCTCAGCCAGCCTTCCAATGCTCATGCCACACTTCCTGTCTGCTCGCCCATCCGTCCAGGTTTCCAAGCTCAAACACTACCTCAGCCAGCCTTCCAATGCTCATTAGGGATGTGCAAACACGGTTCAGGGGTTTGGGGTTTGGTCTGAACTCAGGGTGTTCATCCCATCCGCGAACCCCCCAAACCCAAACTGCCCCCCACCAGAACCAAGTTTGGGTTCTAAACCCATTCAGGCAGGGTGGGGGGCAGGGAGGAACCCAGTTTCCTCTCCCTCCAGGCTGCACGGGTGGAAGGGTTGCCGGAGATCACCCCCCACCCACACCCTGCGCAGCCTACTAATTTTTTTTTTTTAAAAAAACCACCCTACCCCAGGGATTGCCCTACCTGGTGGCACTGGGGCTCTGGCCCCAGGTCATGTGGCAGCAGTGGCAGTGGCGGTGGGTCTGGCTCTGGCGGTGCTTCAGGCCTCTACTAGGTCTTCCAAGTCAGGTGACCCGGAAGGCCTAGTAGAGGCCTGAAGCACTCCACTGCTGCTGCCGGACCCAGGGCCAGAGCCTGACCCACCTGGGGTGGGGTTAAAAAAGTTTAGTATGCTGGGCAGGGTGGGGGGGAGGTGAGCTCCAACTCCCCTTCCACCCGTGCATCCTGGATGGAGGGGAAACTAGATTCCCCCCTGTCCCCTGCCGCTGCCCCCTGCCTGAATGGGTTCTCCCCCTACAAACTGGTTCAAGACAAACTCCGAATAGTTTCAGCGGGTCAAATCCCGAACGGGCCGAACGCCGAACCCCCGGGTGTTCGCATACCCCTAATGCTTATGCCACGCTGTCTGTCTGTCCGCCCACACACCCAGGTCTCCAAGATTAAACCCTGCTCAGTCTGCCTTCTGCTCATGCCAAAGTGCCTGTCTGCTTGCCCTGTGGGCAAAGTTGAAACCCTGACCCAGTCTGCCTACCTCTCATACCAAGGTGCCTGTCTGCCTATCCTGGCAACCCTAGGTCATGTGCCCCACTGGCCTGGTAATCCCTCTGCTGCTATCTGCTGGTCCATGGGTGCTCTGCCCTGACAAATCCAAATGTGCCCATGGGATCCTGCTGCTGTCTGCTGCTGTATGGGAACTCTCCCCTGGCAAATCCAACCTCTTGGCTCCATGGGTGCTGCGCACAGACCAATCCTGCTTCTGCCATCTCTGCTGTTCCATGGGTTCTGTGCCTGGTCAGTCCAATGTTTGCTGCTGCTGTCATTGCTGCCTCTGCTGTCTGTGCCATGGGTTCTGTGCCCTGGCAATCCAATGTCTGCTTCTGGTGCCAATGCTGCCTCTTCTGTCTGCACCACAGGTTCTGTGCCCTGGCAATCCAATGTCTGCTGCTGCTGCTGCCAATGCCGCCTCTGCTGTCTGTGGCATGGTTTCTGCTACCAGGCAACCCAATGTCTGCTGCTGCTGCTGACAATGCTGCATCCGCTGTCTGTGCCACAGGTTCTGTGCCCCGGCAACCCAATGTCCACTTCTGCTGCCTCTGATGTGCCACGGGTACTGTGCCCCAGCAATCCAATGTCTGCTATTGGGTTGCCATATGATTCACCACTGGGCAAGGCTTGACCAATTAGCAGAATAGCTTGTTGAGATCCGGAGACTAGGATGCAAGCCTGTAATGTCCGACGAAGTAGGGGTGCCAGCCACCGAGCCCTTGCCGGACCTCTGCTGCTGCTCCAATGATGCCAGCCAGACTCCAATGCCCAGCCAAGCAGGGGTGCCAGCCACTCCAACCCCAGGACCCACCATCAGAATTCTGGGGCTGTCATTTCACTTATCTGCAAGTGTCTCACATACAGGCCAGGCAGCCTGCAATGCCCGGTTGAGCAGGGGTTCCAGCCACTGAACCCTGGACGGGCCTCTGCCACTGCTCCACTGAGGTCAGCCAGCGTGCAATGCCTGGCCAAGCAGGGGTGCCAGCCACCAAGCCCTCGCCAGGCCTC
>QEPC01001876.1:473491-488557 GCA_003113815.1 Sphenodon punctatus | reverse complement strand
CCCCCCCCCCCCCCCCCACAGGGGTGGAACTGCCTGGAGACTCCAGCCAGAGGTTGCACCGGGCCATGAAGTGTGCTTGGCTGTCTCACAGGGGCAAGTGATGGGGACCACACCAGGCGCACACACACCCCAGTGGGTTGGTCCCACCCCATTGAGTGGTGGAGGGACTGGTGAGGATAGACCTTGTTGCTGGCCTGGGGGGGGCAGAACCATCACTGGCACCCATGTCCCATTCCACCACAGCAGCTGGGTCCCTGTTGTGCCCAGTGCTGGGCCATGCTGGGGGCCAAACGGTGCTCCTCTGGCCATTTCTGGGGCCCCCATTGTCATGGGCCAGGTCTGGGCCAGTGCCCCGGTGCCCCGGTTGTCCACCCCCTGTGAGTGATCCCCTGCCTCGCCTGAGTTATATTGTGTGGTTGGGGGTGGTGGTTCCCAGTGGCTCAGTGGTTGGCGGGTGCTCTGCTTCACCATGACCTGTATGGTGTGTTCTATCACCTTGATCCTCCACTGGAGATCATCCCTCTCATGTTACTGGGGCTCCATGTGGTTGGCAGACTCCCTGCCATGCAGGGGTGGTGTCTCTGTATAAGGAAGAAACAGGGGCTCCCCGGCCTTGACCCACTGGGGGGGGAGAGCGGACTGGTGCTGCTGCGGGCACAACCGCTTGATGACTCATGGTGAGGGGGGCGTTGGTTGATCCCAACATAAGGGCCCCCACCGAGGGACCATCCCAGCCCTTGAAGGGCCGTTCATCCCCCACCCCCTGGCACCTGGGGTCTCACCAGCCTAGAAGGCCCAGTGGAATAAATTCCCATGGGGGGGTCCGGAGAGCCAGGGACCTCCCTGTAGCTCCTGGGCACCCCTGTTGATGGACCTCCTCGCTGGACCCATGGGCTGGGGGGTCATCTAGGAAACGGGCCTGGAGGCAATTGTACACCCGCCCCACCTTGGCTGAAGCACACTCAGCTTCAGCCCCTCAGCCCCTTCAAGGGGACCTTCAGCTTGGCCCAGGGGAAAGCAAGGGCCTGGGGGGGCCACTGATCTGAATAGGCCATTGATGGGCACGGTGCCCCCAACATACCCAGCCCCCCAGCTGCCAGCTCCCTCAGCAGGGCCTCATAGCTTGCCAGTCTATTGTAGAGGGGGCATACGATCCCCTCTCCCCACCACCAACTGCCCCTGTAGGCTCAGAACCTTGGGATGAAGTTTTCCCCTGCGGAGGGGGGGTCTCCTAAAATGGCATGCCTGGGGGGGCTGGCACTACTGCAGCCATGAGAGTCCCCATCCGCCGGATACTGCGCCATTGCATGACTGCTGCGGTGGAGGCCTATTTCTTCTTCTTTCCCATACTTGGAGGAAGTGAGAGGGTACTGCCCTCTGGAGCCCTGAAGGGGGCAGGGGAGGGGCTTCAAGGGGCCCTATACGCACTTGCCTTTAGAGCCACCTACTGGGGCCCGCGCTGTGAGAAGCACAGTGGTCTCTGGTGGCGGGGAAGGCCCCAGAGCTCCGACCTGCACTGGAACAGCAGCACCGCGCTGCTGCTGTTTCTTCAGCTCCAGCCCGCACTGAGGCTGGAGCTGTTACCAAGTGTCTAAACTGGGCTCTGCCCAGTGCAGGTGGTGCCCACATGACCCATCTGGCCCTTTTTCATCCCACTGGGGCCGCCTAGCAACCCTTGTGGGTTTCTGGATTTCCCACCTGCTAGCCTGGTGGCTGCTTTTCCACCCCCAGGGTCCTGGAACCCCAAGGACAGGAAATCAACTCTGTGCCCTGCTCCCATCCTATGCCAGTGCAGCAAGCCGCCTACCCTCCCCTCCCACACACACACACATGGGAGAAGGGCAGAGGCAATTCTCATGGAGCCAAACGATGCACATTCTGTAATGCTGGAAAGCGGGCTGTTTCTCTAGATGCTAAAAAAAAATAATTATTTTTGTCATTCATAATTCATAAACTTTTGTCCTGCTTAGGTTCTTGTATTAGATTAATATATACAGTGTGAAGACTTTAAAAATGATTCCTTTTCCAATTGTTCCTTCATATTAGTGTACTTTAACTTCATATACTGTAAAGCATGTAGGTCCACATGAATTAACACCCATTCAGGTCAATAGAAAGAATCGTATTGGTTTCAGTGGGATTTGGTTTAGTTCTTCCGTGAACTCTTATATTATAAATGATTGCACAATCATTGCAGACACAAGCAAATGCTAGAAACCCAGAAATATTACAATGATATAGTCTCCAGTTCTCTTCACCCACTCACCTTCACTCATTACATCTGCACCAGTTAGTCTTCTGGCATTTCTCATTATTTAAATCTGCTCCTCAAAGCAATGATAGCAACATTCTTATAATGAAGGGGAAAACACACCAAAACTCACGGCTGAATCCAGGTAACTACACATAGTGCTCCATAAATACATCAAAGTGAATAAACTTGTATGGAAGAAACATGTAAAATATGGGCCCAGAGGAAGCCCAAACACAAAGAACTCTGGCCTACAGAAGTGGGTGGCAATTCAGGAGGGTGTCCCCCAACACATCGGGTCCATATGACTAAATGAGAAATAACATATACATAACATGAAGGCTTACAGGACCTACAATGTAGGGAGCCGTGGGCCCTGAAAGGGACATTGGGTGTAAACAGATGGATACAGAGGCTGCCTTTTCGGAGGCTGCCTGTCCCGGGTGCATGCACCACTGTGTCTGCCTGCTTGCAGCTCCACTTTGATCCACTTTAGACAGACTGGCAGTTGTCCCCAGGCAAGAACTCCAGACGCTCACTCAGCACTCTAGGCTCGCAGTTGAAACTCCATGGTTCTGACTGGGGCAAGAGCCGGATGATCATGGAGCTTCTTGAATTGAAATACTTGAAAATATAATGTATTGAACAATTTGCTGTTCTCTGAGAGATTTAAAGTTTAGTTTGTTACCATTTATAATTCCATTATTAGGTTGAATGATGGGGTATCTTGGGAGTTGCTGAAACGATGTTACTGGTTAGCTGTGTTGATAAGGAATTGCATTTTAACTATAAGAAAAATGAGAAAGGTAGTAGACCGATACTAGTGATATTTCCATGTAAAATGTAGGGAATGCAAATCTGTCATCTCAAAAAAGCTTTGGTGAAGGTGAGCACAACGTACAAGACAGAAGGGGTGTGCAAAAGGTTTTAGTTTTTGTTTCCAAAAAAACATTTGTTTTGGGGGTGTTTTGTAAGGGACTCTACCATTTTCATTTATTTTTTCATTTTATTTTATTTAAAATATTTTTAAAAATAAAAATAAATCACTGTACATGTGCAAAATGGCTGCTGGGGCAATTCTGCACATGTGCAGATTCCCAAAATGGCACTGGCACTGCTGGTCCCATTTTGGAAAAGAACAGCAGCAGTGGCCATTTGGCACATACACAGTGATTTTTAATTTATTATTATTATTATTGTTTATTTATTTATTTTATTTTATTTTATTATTAAAATAAAAACAAATGAAATCAAATGAATGTCATTTGCTTATTCATTCATTTTTGTTAGCTTAGTTATGAAAATGAATGCGTTCCATTAATTTTTGTAATAAATTGAATGATATGAAATTGATAGGGTTGAAACTCCAGGCTCAGATTTCGCCAGATTTTCTCAAGTATCGGGGCATTCTACCTCATTTTGCCAAGTCCTGAATGGCTGAAGAATTGCACCGCCATTCAGGACACGTCAAAATTGTCAGCCAAGAGCAGGAAGAGAGGCAGAGCGCAGCTGGGGCAGGGAAGACGGCAGCAGCGGTGGGGAATAGGGAAATGGGGCAGTCAATGGGGGGGGGGCAGCAAACTCACCTGAATGCTGCAGGTGCCAGGTGCACTGCTGTGGACTCTCTCGGAGTGGGGCCGCTCCCACAGCTTACAGGTGAGTCTTCTCCCCATCCCCACAAAATGTATATGCTTCCGAAATTTGGAGTTTAGACATGGAGGATAAATTAGATAGAATAGAAAATTATTTTATAGGAACTTTATTGTATATGGTAAATTACACCCCCCCTTCCCTTCTTAGAACAGATCTGGGGTTGCTTTCTCTATCTACTTTGGCATCTTGGCNCAGAGCTCCGACCTGCACTGGAACAGCAGCACCGCGCTGCTGCTGTTTCTTCAGCTCCAGCCCGCACTGAGGCTGGAGCTGTTACCAAGTGTCTAAACTGGGCTCTGCCCAGTGCAGGTGGTGCCCACATGACCCATCTGGCCCTTTTTCATCCCACTGGGGCCGCCTAGCAACCCTTGTGGGTTTCTGGATTTCCCACCTGCTAGCCTGGTGGCTGCTTTTCCACCCCCAGGGTCCTGGAACCCCAAGGACAGGAAATCAACTCTGTGCCCTGCTCCCATCCTATGCCAGTGCAGCAAGCCGCCTACCCTCCCCTCCCACACACACACACATGGGAGAAGGGCAGAGGCAATTCTCATGGAGCCAAACGATGCACATTCTGTAATGCTGGAAAGCGGGCTGTTTCTCTAGATGCTAAAAAAAAATAATTATTTTTGTCATTCATAATTCATAAACTTTTGTCCTGCTTAGGTTCTTGTATTAGATTAATATATACAGTGTGAAGACTTTAAAAATGATTCCTTTTCCAATTGTTCCTTCATATTAGTGTACTTTAACTTCATATACTGTAAAGCATGTAGGTCCACATGAATTAACACCCATTCAGGTCAATAGAAAGAATCGTATTGGTTTCAGTGGGATTTGGTTTAGTTCTTCCGTGAACTCTTATATTAAAAATGATTGCACAATCATTGCAGACACAAGCAAATGCTAGAAACCCAGAAATATTACAATGATATAGTCTCCAGTTCTCTTCACCCACTCACCTTCACTCATTACATCTGCACCAGTTAGTCTTCTGGCATTTCTCATTATTTAAATCTGCTCCTCAAAGCAATGATAGCAACATTCTTATAATGAAGGGGAAAACACACCAAAACTCACGGCTGAATCCAGGTAACTACACACAGTGCTCCATAAATACATCAAAGTGAATAAACTTGTATGGAAGAAACATGTAAAATATGGGCCCAGAGGAAGCCCAAACACAAAGAACTCTGGCCTACAGAAGTGGGTGGCAATTCAGGAGGGTGTCCCCCAACACATCGGGTCCATATGACTAAATGAGAAATAACATATACATAACATGAAGGCTTACAGGACCTACAATGTAGGGAGCCGTGGGCCCTGAAAGGGACATTGGGTGTAAACAGATGGATACAGAGGCTGCCTTTTCGGAGGCTGCCTGTCCCGGGTGCATGCACCACTGTGTCTGCCTGCTTGCAGCTCCACTTTGATCCACTTTAGACAGACTGGCAGTTGTCCCCAGGCAAGAACTCCAGACGCTCACTCAGCACTCTAGGCTCGCAGTTGAAACTCCATGGTTCTGACTGGGGCAAGAGCCGGATGATCATGGAGCTTCTTGAATTGAAATACTTGAAAATATAATGTATTGAACAATTTGCTGTTCTCTGAGAGATTTAAAGTTTAGTTTGTTACCATTTCTAATTCCATTATTAGGTTGAATGATGGGGTATCTTGGGAGTTGCTGAAACGATGTTACTGGTTAGCTGTGTTGATAAGGAATTGCATTTTAACTATAAGAAAAATGAGAAAGGTAGTAGACCGATACTAGTGATATTTCCATGTAAAATGTAGGGAATGCAAATCTGTCATCTCAAAAAAGCTTTGGTGAAGGTGAGCACAACGTACAAGACAGAATGGGTGTGCAAAAGGTTTTAGTTTTTGTTTCCAAAAAAACATTTGTTTTGGGGGTGTTTTGTAAGGGACTCTACCATTTTCATTTATTTTTTCATTTTATTTTATTTAAAATATTTTTAAAAATAAAAATAAATCACTGTACATGTGCAAAATGGCTGCTGGGGCAATTCTGCACATGTGCAGATTCCCAAAATGGCACTGGCACTGCTGGTCCCATTTTGGAAAAGAACAGCAGCAGTGGCCATTTGGCACATACACAGTGATTTTTAATTTATTATTATTATTATTGTTTATTTATTTATTTTATTTTATTTTATTATTAAAATAAAAACAAATGAAATCAAATGAATGTCATTTGCTTATTCATTCATTTTTGTTAGCTTAGTTATGAAAATGAATGCGTTCCATTAATTTTTGTAATAAATTGAATGATATGAAATTGATAGGGTTGAAACTCCAGGCTCAGATTTCGCCAGATTTTCTCAAGTATCGGGGCATTCTACCTCATTTTGCCAAGTCCTGAATGGCTGAAGAATTGCACCGCCACTCAGGACACATCAAAATTGTCAGCCAAGAGCAGGAAGAGAGGCAGAGCGCAGCTGGGGCAGGGAAGACGGCAGCAGAGGTGGGGAATAGGGAAATGGGGCAGTCAATGGGGGGGGGGGCAGCAAACTCACCTGAATGCTGCAGGTGCCAGGTGCACTGCTGTGGACTCTCTCGGAGTGGGGCCGCTCCCACAGCTTACAGGTGAGTCTTCTCCCCATCCCCACAAAATGTATATGCTTCCGAAATTTGGAGTTTAGACATGGAGGATAAATTAGATAGAATAGAAAATTATTTTATAGGAACTTTATTGTATATGGTAAATTACACACACCCTTCCCTTCTTAGAACAGATCTGGGGTTGCTTTCTCTATCTACTTTGGCATCTTGGCATAGGGCAAATTTTTGGCATGATTTACATGAAGGTAGAGAGGATGACCTTATAAAACAGATCATAAAGGAACAATAAGTATTTAAGCAGTATCATTTTGCTACATGGTTATCCCAAGCGGCCAAAGATTTTTTAAGAATAGGATTACAAGAAGATCAGTTGAAATGATTGAATACTGTTCCATATGGTCTGGACCCTTCCTATCTGCACAACCTCCTAACTCTCGGTGCCCTGGATCGACCCCTGAGGTCTGCCTGGGGTGCCCTTCTTGGTGTGAAGGTCGTAAGACTAACAATAAACTAAACTGAACAGCTGCCCCTCCCTTTCCTGCCCTTTGCTGCCCTCTAACCCCCCTCCTGCTCTCTGCATCTGAGTCCTTCCATCATTAAAGTCAATTAGAGTTTTGCTGTTGACTTTAATGGTGGAAGATTGTGCTCTGAAAGTCATTTGTTTCCAATGGCTCTTACCATGGCACTGCAAAAGGATGATAAATCCCCAAGGCATTCTATAGCAAGGAATCACTTATAGGCCCTTTTTGCATAGACCCTTTTCCATGGGTGCACACCCATCTCCACTTCCTCCATTTTTTCAGATGGCTCCATGGGTGGGTGATGGGTGGAGATGGGTGTGCACTGGAAGTACACATCCACCTCCGTCCACTGCCCATGGTGTTTCCATGGGCGGACACCCAACCCCCTACCTGCTGATGTGCCATTCATATGGATGCCCCCCACTGCGCACACACCCCACACATCCAGCGGGGTTGGGGGGAGTCCATGCAAAAATGGCCATAGACTCTGCAGCTCATGAAGGCCGAGGTGTTGGAAAAGTTAGCTAAATATATTGCAGTTCCTGTTTGTTAATACCACTGTCTCGAATAAAGACCTTGTCCATTAAATCTCAGATTTTTCTTTATCTCTTTCCTTTGTCCAAGGTATAAGAATGAGAACACCTCTGACAGCAGTGTAATTCAGTTTTCAAGGGAGAACACTCTAGGGTCACTGGAAGCCAAGGGGAAGCTTGTACGCTATCAAATCCACTGAATTAGAACCACATAGAAAAGGAATGAAAGGAAGGGAGGAAAACCAGGACAGCATAAATATGGGGGGTGAATATACACTGGGGTCAAAAAGTGATGTACTGAAAACACTAAAAACTCAAGCCGCAGTTTTCAAAGCTAAAATTAGTCTCCTAAGAAAGTTGCCTAGTTTTGTTTTCTACACTTGCATGAAGCCTAGAGACTCTTTCACACAATACCCAAGCTGGGGTAGAACACATAGGGTGCAGCCGCATAGGCTGCGGTGGGCCAAATCCCCACATGGCCCTATAGCAGGCAATTGCCACTGCCATACCTGGGGCCAGTGTGGGGAGAAGGGCACACAAACAGCCCTTCCCCCCGCATGAGGAAGTCAGGAAACAGGGCCTCTCTCTGAGTTTCTGCAATGGGCAGGGCAAGCTAAGGTGCTGGCCACATGAGTGGACATTTGGGCCAGCCTGGCCCGGCCTTTCTCCCCCGACCTGAATGAGATCCTGCCCCTGGCCGTGACATGGCCGTGCATGACAGGAGACAGCACCCGCCACACAAAGCCCCACAGTAGTGCTCACCACATGGCAGGGCAAATGCAGCTCCTACACACGACTAGCTCCTCCTTGGGAAGCCTAACCCCACATTGCTTGCTCTGCCCCAGGGTGGAGGAACATATTGGTGGGTGCCAGCCACACAATGCAATGCAGCGTATGGCCCAGCTGCCCAGAGTGGAGTACAGCTACTGAAGGTGTAGTAGCCTCCCCAGGCTGTCTCATGTGGCTTCACCCATGGAGTGGATCCTTTGCTGTTTTTCCCTATGGATCAGGTGTTGAGTGCAGGAGAGTAATTATAAGGGGTGGAGAGGACAGAGAGGATGCATCCTGTCCAACTCTGAGAGAGGCAGAGAAGGGGGAAGAACACCCTCATCCCCTACAACCTTTGAGCCACAGAAATAAAGCTTTCAGTGCTACAGGTAGTGATCTGTTGCAGGAAGTTCGTGCGGGAGAAAGGGCATCTGAAGAAAATAAACTGTTACTTAATGACATCATTTAATGATTAAATTTGCATGAAAAATTGTTTTAGGGTGAGGAGAAATTGTCTCACTAAAACTTCATGAGTGTTTGTAAAAGGGGGAGAAGATACAGACTTTTACGTCTCCCTGATGATATAGACAAAGGAAAAGTATGCCTTTTTAACATCAAAGGACACAGTTAAGGCACAACCTTAAGGGCATAGGTTGTGTGAAGGGTTTTGCCATGCTAACAATTAGGGCTGGGCGAACGCGGTTCGGAAGTTCGGAGTTTGAACCAAACTCAAATAGTTCAGTTGACCAAACTGAATGTGCAAACCGAACTCGAATTTGAACATTGGTTTGGATGCATTCGGTGAGTTCAGAATTGAATTTCCATTGGTTTCAATGGAAAACACATTATCGGCTGTATCTTTTTGTTTTTTATCCTATGTGGCTGGAAATTGGGATGCTGATAACTCCAATAGAAAGCATTATGTGTAACAGATTTCAAAACGATTGGATAAAGGCATCCGATTCTAGAAGCAGTTGAATTATTCTATTTTGCAATATTCTACATATACATTCTTAGTTGTAACTTCTTTGCCTCACATCTACTGTAGGTGAAATTTGTTTAGTCTATACCCCTTCCCATATTAACTATCTTTGCCAAATCTCAGAAGGATTAGAAAAAGGGTCTTGGTGGTATAAGCAATTAATATATAAATGTATGTCTGACTATAACATCTTTGTAGTCCAACCAGTGTACATGAAATTTGGCAGGGCTATATATTACACTTTTATAATTATTTCTGCCAAATATTAGAAAGATTTTATAAAGGGTCCCAATTTTATATGCCTGTACAACACATGTAGAGAACGGGGTCTATGCCTGGGATTCTCTTATGTCACTGTGGTATAAGATCGGTTTGTGATGCAAATTGGCCAACAGAAATGTCAACCAAAATCCTCATTCTGTGCTGGAACCATCCCAACATATCTCCCCCACTTGTTTCTGGGAAGTCAGAAACATCTGTTTAAGAAAGAGTCAATAGAGATTCTCTTATGTCCTCTGTCTCAGTGCTGCAGGATGTGATTGTGATGATAATTGGCCAGCCTGGATGTGTTTAAACTATGTCTCCTGACTGCTGGGATGCTAGCTCAGAAGTCCCAGTTATGTTGCTTATGCCCGCCTCAGGGCCGCCCCCTATGCCCACCTCGAAGCCACTACCAATTGGTCCTGTAAAGCTGGAAGCTTGCAGTAATGTGTTTGGCCAATTAATGTGTCTGTCAGTCTTTGGGGTTGCTCCACATTCTTCCTCCTACCGTATCTCTCCCCCTGTCATGCAGGGTGCCTGCCTCTGACTGGCACTGAAAATGCTGAATAATGATCTTCATGGGGACAACATCAATTGCTTACATAATTGGGGCCCTTTATCAAAATCCCCTGTACATTTGATGAAATGGCAGGAAAGATATATGATACATTCTTGCCAAATATCCTGCAAACAGAATGGAATATCAAACTGTTACAGCTGGAAATATATTTTCAGGTTAATGTCTTATACCCTTGGGACCCTTTATTCACTCTTTTTGAAAATTGGCAGAAATATTAAGCATATGGAGGGACATAATATGCACAAGTTTCATGAACATTGGATGCAAGATAAAGAAGTCGTAGTCATGAATGTATATGGAGCTTTTCCTATGATTACAACATTCAATTGCTTCTAAAATCAGATCCCTTTATATAATCATTCCATATTTTGGTACACATAGTGCTCTCCATAGGGGGTACAATCTCTCCAACTTTCTCACAATTGAATAAGAAAAAAAAAATGTTATAGCTGGAAATATGTTTTTCATTTGTTTTCTTTTATTTCAAAAACCAAATGTTATTTTCAGTTCTTGATTGCACCAAACTAAAGACTGAACCAAGCCTGACTGAACTGAATACCGAATCCAAACTGAAATTTTGACCCAAACCACCAAACAGCCGAACATCCGAACCTGGTTCTGTTCACACATCCCTACTAACAATAATTTCACATATATTTACATAAATTATTTTACATTTTATTTACATAAAATAAACACTGCTGTACTGCTGTGCTCCATGTGCTTTCTCCAGTTTTGGAGTTTTGGGGTGTTGTGTGAAGGAACCCTTCATTGAATTCAGCTGAGACAGTGGGGGGGAAGCCTTTAGGGTTAACAGTGGAGTATATTAGTTCATACCACTATGCAAGTCTAGCCTTATAACAGGATAATTCAGCCCCAGGACCCACTATTTTCTCTACTTCCAGGGGCCCCACAGTTGTCCTAATTTTTGCCCCATTTCCTCTTAGTGGGGTCCCAAACACAGACACCTCTAAGGCCCTTCAAGGCCACTGGGGAGATGCTGGAGGACATAAGGAGCCTCACATTTTATCTTCTCCTTCAGCTCTGCCAATTCAAAAACCATACCTGCCACTATGGGTGTTTTCTGGCCAGAGCACCAGAGCAGGCGAGTGGGTGACCCAGACTAGATCTGCATGCAGCCATGTGTTAGTCGTCCACTGGCTGCATTCAGACAGACAGTCCAGTGGGTGGGGGAAGCCAGCCAACAGACAGCAAAGACACCTCCCCTTGCCCCAGAAAAGTTCCAGTTTGGGAACACGCGAACAGGCAGGCCACGCTCCTGTGGCCCACCGACTTCTAAGCCCTTCCCCAATGTGTGCGGCCCATCGCCCAGCTCGCTGCGGCCCGAGCCAGGCCAAACCCCTGGCTTGGCTTCCTTTGCTCACAACCCGATGTGACATCCAGGAGCCCAGACATAGAAACCATGACAATGGGATGCAGCAGCATCCATTAACCCCTTCCTGCCCACATCCCTGAGAGCAGACCCAGCCCTTGCCTAGCCACACACACCCAGGGTGGCAGAGCAGATCAAACAAACACCAGCCCACAGCCATCCCCAGAGACCCCATGACATCCACGAATGCCCATGTCTGGGAGCAAAAAGCAGATCATATGAAGTGGCCAGAAAGAACAGGAAGGGAGGAGGGAAAGGCATGGCTGAAAGACCCACAGAGAAGGCAAATCAAGGTGGGAGCTGCCATTGCTCTAGACAACAGACCCCAAGGCACACAGGAAACGAACAGCAAACAGACCATGAAGATCCCACCCAATGTAGGCCAGAGAAAACCCTCAACACTGCACATGGTCCCCACACAAATAGGTGACCCCAAGGACACACCCACCCCTCACAGCGCCATGGGGGGGATCGAGCACACACCTGCCCACTTGGCAACTCCAGGCCACCCTACACACCAAGCAGGGCCACCAGCCCTCTGGCAGCGACAGCACCCCAGTGGGACCCCAAGGCACAGCGGCCCCCAGAGACATCCCCCTCAGTCAGCTGATGCCACATGGCCAACCAGCGAGCAGGGGGCACTCTCAGACCCTGTGCTGCCAATTCCAGGCCCCAACTCCTATGCAGGGGTTATAAAAGTATGGCACAAAGCTGTCTTCACATGGCATGGAAGGCGAATGGGGATTCATGGACCCTGAATGTGCAGTACTGCTGCTGAAAGCTATCCTCACAGTCATAGGGGCCAGTCACCAAGCCATCCAGCAGATTCATGCCACCTGCTTGGCCGGGTGGTGGAGTCGGAGGCCCACTACATCTGACTCTGCAAGTCCGGCACCTGCATAGCTACTGGCAAGTTCCTAGTGGCCCAGCTCAGGGGGCTCCACCAGTGATGGCTCCATTATATGTAGGAACCCTCCTGTGGCAGCAGGCAATGCTCCTACACATAGTGACTCTGCACGAGGCAGGCAGCAAGGTCCCTTTCCAGCAACATCACTGCAATGGCCCACCACTTGCTCATGGCTGTGCCCACCCAGAGGCAACTCTGGGTGGACGAGTGCAGCAGGAACTGGTGGGACATGATAATGGGCACCTGGCAGGACGAGGGCTGGAAGGAGCACTTCCAGATGCCCCAGTGATTGCTCCTCTCCGTCGCCCAGATCCTCTGACCCCAGCTGCAGAGGGAGACCAGAGCAATTCAAGCCCCCATCACTGTTTAAGAACTGGTGACCTTTGCCATCTGGAATCTCACCACTACAGACACCTGCCGCTCAGTGAGACAGCAATTTGAGGTTCACACTTCCACTGTATCTACCATATTGTTAGAGGTGTGTACTGCCCTGAAGAAGGTATTGCTGGATGGTGTGGAGCATCTCTGAAACCCACTGGTCATTATGGAGGGCTTCTGGTGGGCATGGTTTCCAAACTGCATTGAAGCCATCAATGGGACCCATATTGCCATCCTCTGCCTTCCCCTCACCATGAAAGACAATCATGACCACAAGGGATACCACTCCATCATGCTCCAGGTGGTAGTGGATGACAAAGGCCTCTTCATGGCTGGCCTCACAGGTAGTCGGGCCAGAACTACGATGCCCACATCCTCCACCAGTCCCCACTGCATGGCAGGATGTACAACAGTGATTTGGTCTGACCATGACCACTGGCATCAAGGGCATCTGGATGATGCCCATCATTGTGGTGGACTCTACCTACCCCTTACCCGCTGACCGATGAATGCCTGTCACCCCCCACTATCCAAGAGGAGATGGCCTTCAACATTCGCCTGAGTGATTCCTGCTGTGTTGTGGAGCGATCCTTCAGGGCCATCAAACAGCAATAGAGGATCCTGGGCATAAGAGTGGACTTCTGGCTGGAGATGTTTGGCCTACTGACCATTGCCACCTGCATCCTCCATGACATTGTGGAGATGGAGGGAGGTGCCCTGGACTCCCACCACTCCTCCCCAGGTCTCCTGGAAGACCCAGTGCTCCTGTACTGGCAGCGGGGAGCTTCAGCTTAGTGACACATGGTTACCAGGATCAGGGAAACCCTGTGCCACCACATAGCACAAGAGGGAGGAAGAAACAACCGTCCCTGATCCCCTGAACATAAACCCGTGGTAAATATATCCCTATATAAACCTATGCAAATAAATGTACACATTAAACAGTTACCAGTGTATTCATGTTGTTCCTTCTGTGCCATCACGCCTCCCACCCCACCAGGACGAGAAACCCTCACACCCTGGGGATAGTGGAAAACCTGGAATTCAGTGCCTCAAAAAGCACACAAGAGGGTATGCATTGGTACTGCAAAGGTGAGTTCTGCTACACACACCATCTGCACTAGGGCTGAATCACAGTAATTGGTTTTACTCTGTTTTTACCAAGTAAACTCGCTTTTACTGAGTATTGAGTGACTAAGGAAACGGCCTGCCATCTGGGACTCAGTAAAATCCTTGATCAAGGTCAGGAAGGGGGGCAGAGGAGACAGGTAACAGGGCAGCAGGAGGCAGGGAAGGGGGGCAAAGGAAGGTGCCAGCAGAGGCAGAGAAGGGGGGCAGGTAACAGGGCAGTAGGGGCAGGTAAGGGAGGCAAAGGCCAGCTGGGGGCAGGGAAGAGGAGCAGTGGGCAGGTAACAGGGCATCTGCACAAAGGGAAGGGGCCATCAGAGGACAGGGGAAGGGGAAAGCAGGGATCAGGTGGTAGGGATGGGGGCATCAAACTCACCTTAAAGCCACGAGAGCCAGGCACGCCACTGTGAACTCTGCCTCCCTGTGTTTTGAATGAGGTTTCTCCAAGCATGTTCAGTCTAAAACTCTCTTGGAGCATGCTGGAAAATGTAGTCCAGCTTGTTCCCAGACAACATTGCTTCTAATGCTGTCTGGCAGCAAGTTAGAACTAATGCTGTCCAGGAGCAAACTGGACTACATTTCCCAGCATGCTCCCAATCGTTTCATTCTTGATTGGGAAAATCTCGCTGAGAGTCTAATTCACGATAAGAATCTTGAGAATATCGAGATTCAGTTTCAGCCCTAATTTTTATGTCATCCTTTCCCAAAGGTTCAGAGTAAATAACATCATTAAAAACACACATATAAAACACAAAAATAAAACCCATAAAACCATATATATAAATTACATATAAAATAGCCTTAAAATACACCCCAAAACCTAACCCTGCCTGTTAAATGCCTGGCCAAATAAACAAATCTTATATCAGGATGTGCGAACACTGGGGGGGGGGTTGGTGTTCAGCCCATTCAGGGTTTGGCCCCCCCAAACCATTCAGGTTCAGGCTGTTTGGCCCAAATGGGTTGGGGGGGATGAACCCATTTGGGGGGGACCCAGTTTTCCCTCCCTCCTCCAGGATGCGTGGGTGGAAGGGGCGCCGGGGCTCACATCCCCCCCCAGCCTGTGAATTTTTTTTTTAACCCTCCCACCCCAGGGATCGACCTAACTGGTGGTGCTGGGGCTCTGGCCCCGGG
>QEPC01001876.1:458506-472959 GCA_003113815.1 Sphenodon punctatus | reverse complement strand
CTCTGTTCCCCTTCCTAAGTCTCTCCCCCAGCTCCTGTCTTTCAGATTGTAAGCCCTAGGGGCAGGGACCATGTCTATTTTATTACTTTGTAAAGTGCCAGGTACACTGCTGGTGCTATATAAATGTTTGTTAATAATAATAATAATAATAATATTGCCTCTAGCAGATGCTCAGTCTAGGGCTTTGGCAAACCTCTATGATAAGGGAGGTCCAAAGCTGTCGGACAGTCACTGAGAACACCTCTCTTTGCACTCTACTGTATGGACATGGTGGAATTTGCTAGGGATGTGTGAACAGAACCGAGTTCGGAAATTCGGTTTGGTTTGAAAATTGAGTTTGGTTCGAAAGTTTGGTTCGGTCGACTGAACTATTCGAGTTTGGTCGAATTCTGAACTTCCGAACCAAGTTCATACATTCAAAACTGGGGTTTTGGGCCTTCTGAACTGGTTCTGATTCGACCGAACAGTTCAGTTGAATTCGAGTTCGGTTCAAAAGTTCAGTTCGGTCGACCAAACTATTCGAGTTCGGTCCGAACTCCGAACTTCCCAAACCGCGTTCGCACATCCCTAGAATTTGCAAGAGGGTGACCTTGGCTGACTTGATATGTTGCAAGGGGACATTGTCTTGTCAGGACCCTCTTTAACAATTTAGTGACTCCACTTGGGGTTCTAACTCCAGAATCCCTGGCCTAGAGGATAGTGCAGGAACATCTGCTGCAGTTTACTTTTCTTAGTGTGCACAAATAAGAAATGTAAACTGAATGAGCCAACAGCTCATTTTTCGCCCTAACCTGTTCACTACATACTGTTCATAATATGCTGTGAGAATAAAATTCATCCCTGCATTAGCATAAGTCCTTTGCATGTCTTTAATGTTCTCACTTCACCCTAGCAAGCCTTCGCAAAATCTTGACTTTTTAAACTACATACTTTCCAGGGTATATGTTATATGACATGAAGGTTTCTGAGGGCCATGTCCTGTGTATATGAATGACCTCGACGCACACAGGGATAAGAAGATCAAACTCCTGGACAAACCTGACTGACTGAACGTGCGCTATATAAAATGTACATGTTTTTAAAAGAACGTATCTGCTACTCCAAGTTCAAGTTCTTTATTCATAGCATCAGCTAGTGCCATAGCCAAAAATTTAAAATACAAAAACTCCCAACAACAGGAGACAATTACATATTAACATAATACATAATTTAACACTTTTAGACTTCAAAAAACCATTAAATAAAAATAACTTTATTTCCTTACAAAAAAGAATACAATCCTGTCTCCTAAACATCTATACACTTTAAAAAGCATATTAACCAGACAATCCCATCTCCAAAATATGGGAGTCCCTGCTCTTTATCAAAGCATAAATATGAACATCCTGACCCCTCTCTACAGATAGCGGACTAGTCTAGTCCCCTAAAATGAGAATAGTCATGTCCCAGAGCTACAGTAAAGGATCCTTGCTCTTCTACAGAGAGCAAGAGTGGACCAATCTTGTCCCCTAAAATAATAATGAGTTCTTAAATCCACAATAGAGGATCCTTGCTCTTATACAGAGAGCAAGAGCGGACTAATCCTGTCCCCTGAAATAATAAAAACTTAGTCCCCGAACTACTATGAGCAGTCCTCGCTCTACTGCAGAGAGCAGTACTGAACCAGCCTTGACCCCTAATAAAGGGCTCCAATGAGGAGTCCTTGCTCTTCTGCGGGGATGAAGGGCGGACTAATATTGTCCCCTGAAAATAAAATAGCAAAATCCCAGGGCTTCTATAAGAAGTCCTCACTCTTCTCCAGAGAACACTTAAATAAGTTAACTATTATGATCAATGAGTAAAGGCTATTTATTTCTAATAAGTCCTTCCCTATAGGCAAAAGCCACCAACCTGTTAATTACATCTCAGTCAGTTTGTTGACACAGTCAGATTAGCTTTTCTTTTTTAGAGAAGAATTTTAGTTGGAGTGATATTGGGGAGAGAAAACATTTCCTAATATCTGGAAAATGGGGCATTCCAAATCTTCCACCATTCCCAACACACGTGGAGAAATTCTTTTATCTCTAGGGAGACCTAATCTATGGCCCATCACTACAGCAGAAACCATATGTTCTAGGCGAAGTCTAGCTAGATTGGAATGACATTTTGTTTTTAAATCAAGCTGCAAGTATCTTGCCATACCGCCATCACGCATCCAATGAACATATAAGGGAGCTATCTGACTCACCCTAATGATAGCAGAATCAGTCTGTTGAGCTATATCTCCAAGCCTTTGAAAGACCATTTCTTTCTCCACCATGGAAAAAAATCTGACATCTTTATTAGCATAATAACTGAATCCAATTTTATTAAGAGTGGATATAACAAAGCTTAACCACGGTGACTGTAGGAGAGTGAACCACTGTGGGCAGGAGGGGCAGGATATAATTTTAAATAAATAAAATAAATAAAAATATCTTCCAAATAATACATTTTGGGAGACTGGAGGGCTAAAAGTTAGAAGCTTGAACTAATAATTCAGAAGTCTCCTAATAACTAATAACACAGAATCTACCCCATATCTACTCTTAGAAATGAGATCGGAATCGAAGGAGGGAAACCTAAGAAAGGTCTCAAACATTTGTTCTGCAGCACCTCTATACTCTTATCTGCTGAGAAATTCCGTATTTCAGCTCCATAAGCAATCTGAGA
Organism: Sphenodon punctatus; assembly: GCA_003113815.1. NCBI lineage: Eukaryota > Metazoa > Chordata > Lepidosauria > Sphenodontia > Sphenodontidae > Sphenodon > Sphenodon punctatus. The sequence continues at coordinate 470,268 of QEPC01001876.1, read as the reverse complement.
TGTTATTTTGGCCTTAAACACCCTAATTGCAGCTGGAACAGATCTTCCTGCATATGCATCATGAACATTTTTAATATAGCCCATGCAGAATGTGCCGTTCTTAATTTAACCCTTGATATATGTTTTCCCCAGCAGATGAAAAAATCAAACCCAAATAAATAAAAGATTTAACAACTTCAGTCTTCTGGTTTGCAATATACCATGGGTGGGTATACTTTAGAATGACTACTCCCTCTAAAATTTTTAGTTTTACCATAATTAATAGTTAACTTGTTTAATTCACATATCTGTGCAAATTTTACCATGGCCCTTTAAAGCCCTATAGGGGTCTTTGACTGATATAATGATAGCATCATCTGCATAAAATAGGGTTCCAATGCATGAGGCCAAAATCTTAGGAGGGTGAAAATTTATATCCTGCATCTCCATTATAAGATCGTTAACATATATATTAAACAATAGAGGAGCTAAGAGGCATTCCTGTCATAACCGCCTATTATTTGGAAATCTTGGGGATATCTCACCTCCAGTACCAAACCAAACACAAGCCCACATATCCTTATAATAAAGGACCAAAAGTCTCAACAAATAGGACTCAATCTCTAGTAAATACAATTTATTCCACAATAAATCTCTATCAATGGTATCGAAGGCTGATGAAAGATCGATTAAAACCCACATACAATGAGGCCTTCAATACTCTCCTATATGTATAATATTCTGTAAGCTATACAGATGGTCTATAGTAGCGTAGCCTGACCTTAATTCAGCTTGTTCCTCACAAAGAACATTTTTTCCATGTACTCAGTCCAATAAATGCTTTATCAAATAACACCCAAAAAGCTTGGCATCTATATTTATAAGGGAAATCAGCCTATAGGACACAGGATTATTATGTGCTCCTTTTTTATAAACAGGAATTTTCAAATTTCCCTTCCATGAATCTGGTATACAACCAGCAGAAATAATACAATTAAATCATGTTGTCAATATTGGGACCCAGTAGTCAAGATTTGATTGAAAAACCTCTACTGGAAGCCCGTCCAAGCCAGGCAATTTATTCCTTTTTTGCATCTTAATCAAATGTTCTACTTCATTCAAATTTATTAGGCGTAACCAAAGGTTATTGCCATAGTAAACAAAATCCAGAATACAAAATATAAAAGTTCTCTTAAACACAAATATAGCATAAACTCAATATGTAAATTTTGGACAAAATAACCATTATAATCAAATCATATCTAGTTCAGTCCGAAAAGGTGGTAAAACTGCAGTCAATTAAACAATATACAAAATTAAAAATGAAAAATTAAAAAACAAATGGTACAAGAATAATAAATTAAAAGGAAAATGGGAAGGAGGCTGGTCACTACCCCAGCCCCGTGCTCTGTGCCCACAAGTCTCTAATGAAGAGGTGTGGGGTAGGAAATAAGATTGGCAGGCTAATTTCCCAGGGCAAACATAAAAGCGTCTAAAAGTAAACATCACTAGTTAAATAACAATACAAATGTGCCCCAAAATAAACAGTCAGTTCAAAGCCACCTTATGCAGAACACAGCAATGTCAAGCCCCAAAAGACTCACTTAAGGAGCTGAACACACAGAGGTACAACGGGCCAACAAAGCAAAACAGTTAGTCAAACTAAACAAAACATGGAGTACCAGAGCATATATTCCATCTAAAGAAGTAAATGCAAGAAATTTGAGTCTTAAAACATATGCTTGCAGTAGAAAATTGGAAACAGACCTGGATCTATCAGGGACACTATCACCTAGGAGAATCTGGTGTAACTGAGAGAGAGTTCTTCCCGGAAAGGCCCTTAAAATATGGGCGAAGTATTTTTCTCTCAAGGAAGCAGAGCGATTGCAAAATAGAATATCTGTGATGGATTCAGTCTCCAAATAATCATAGGGACGCAGACGATCTTCATAAGGGACATTGTTATACCAACCCTCCAAAACATTGGAGGGGAAAGAGTTTGTGTGAACCCCAATGAACCCGGAGTGGGGAGTAGCATATAAGCTTCAGGCAACAAGGAGCAAAATCTAGAGAGAGAAGGAGAAGCAGTAGCTTTAGCTATGTCGTCCTGATGACTGACATCAATCAGTTGTCTGTTTATTTCCATCTAAGCAGCAATGAAGCCTTTATCATAGAAATATGCAAGAGAAAAGCCCAGTGACTGTATCTGCTGATCTAAAAATTTACACCATGTATTTTTGCTCAAATCCTGAAGGAAATGCTTAGAAGATGGCAAATTTATGCGGAGCCAAAGATAATAATAATAATAATAATAATAATGTTTATTAGTGTTTAGCCACAGCCATAACACAAAACACAACCGACCAATACAACATACAATTGAACCAAAGCCACCTACAGCATTAAATTTTACAAACCCACAATGGGTACATATATCTTAATACCCTTAACAGTCAAGAGTTGCCACTCAAGGGTGGTTCTCTGTGCCAGCTCGACTCCTCCTAATAAGAGCCCTGAACAAAAAATTTCCCACCGCTGTTGTGACTTTAACCTCCTCCCCTGCCAGTAAATATAGTAGCAGCTTCTCATCCATCCTTGGCCAGGTGTCCCTACAGGGGTGTAATAACCAGCATTCTCGGAGGTCATTATAGATTTCACAATGAATTAATACATGTTCCACAGTGTCAGACACCTGAGTTGTGCATTGACACTGACATACATCCAGCTGGATACTCAAGCATCGCCCCTCCATGATACCTGAGGGGAGTATATTCAATCTAGCCATGGTAAAACATCTCCAGGGTTGCAATTTCATATCAAATCCTAAATAGGGTGCAGCACAAGGCACATAAACCCGCGGTAGAATCCCCCAAATATTTTTCAGGGATATCTTCCCCCTTGCATCTGCTATCTCCTCTTGCATACTGATGTCAATTATCCTTTGCTTAAGAAAAGTCCTAGCACCCAGATAATCTAGAGAGGTTAGACAGTCAGTGGAAAGTCCTAACTTTCCAAGCCTGTTCTTAGTCTGCAACACCTGGGGTCCCGGGTACCTTCCCGGAAGGCTAACACAGCCAGAGGGGCCACCCTCCCATAGCCCAACCTTAGCCAATAGCTCAAGGTCAAACACCAGATCTGAGCCTCCATCGGGAGCATCCCACACTCTAATCATACAGCGCTGCATGGAGCGTAGTCTGGTATTGCTAGAATAGATCTTAAAAATCTGGTTTGAATCCTTTCAAGGTGGGAAAACCTACCCAAAGCCCAGATCTGTGCCCCAAATAACAATTGTGTCAAACACTTAGCCTTATATACCATGATTGCCGGCATAACTAGATTACCCCCGTTGGTCCTGAAGTACTGGAGGATAGATTTTCCAACAGTCCTCGCTTGTCTGGCCGCCTCTTTGGCTTGCGTTACCCAAGCCCCGTAGGAGCCAAAGATGCAATGCAAACTTCAGCGCCATTGTGTTTAAAGATAATTGACCCAGCTCTAAGTGGACTATGGCAGTTGGAACACAGCGCTGGGCAATGAGAAGTGATCTCATAAATCTAGATTGCAAAGGGTTTAAGTTATAGGGTTTCTGGACAGCCCAAAGGGCTGCACCATAAAGTAGCTGAGAGCGAACTTTGGAGTTAAAAACCAAAAGCGCTGAATTAGTAGAACTGCTTTTCCGGGATCTAAAGAAACATGAGATAGCTGTTGAAGCTCCCCTAACCTGGTTGTAAGCAATCTTAAACTGTAGATCCCATTTACCTTGGGCTTGAAAAATTACTCCCAAGTATTTATATGAAGTAACTTGTTAAATGGGATGTGTATCAAAAGTCCACGCATAGCGTCGTTTAGACCTGCCAAGTGCCAAACACTAAGGCCTTTGTTTTGCTGTAATTATCCTGGAGGCTATTTGATTCACAGTACTTTGTCAAAACTGACAACATCCTCCTCATGCCAACTTGTGTTTGGGATAAAAGAACTGCATCATTGGCATAGAGCAGACATGCAATGGAGCGATTAGCCAATCCAGGGGGGGGGGGATTGATTGTGTTAAACAGAGAACCACATCATTCAAAAAATAATTTAAAAGAGTAGGAGCCAATACGCAGCCTTGCCATACCCCAGAAGATGTAGGGATACTTGCAGATAAATGTCCATGATGGTTGGTTTTAACAGAGATAGTAGAACTGACATGCAAAGCTTTTAGTAGAAATAATAAGCTTCTGTCAATAGTGGATTTATTGAACTTGTCCCATAGCAAGTCCCTGCTGACCAAATCAAAGGCTGCTTTTAGATCTACAAAAACAGCAAAAAGCCTCTGATTTTTAGAGACATATTTCTCTACAAGATGAGAAAGAATAAGACAGTGATCCAGAGTGTTACGACTAGATTGGAAACCAGCTTGTTCCGTATAAATAATATTTTCTGAAGTCATCCACAGAGATAGTTTCCCAAGTAAAAATTTGGCATATAATTTACCAATAATACTGAGGAGGCTGAAAGGATGGTAATTTCCAGGGATAGCCTTGGAACCTTTCTTATGAATTGAAATTATTATCGCATGCCTCCAGCTGTCAGGAATGAATCCAGATTTGTTAATCCATGAAAAAAGAGAAGCAAGATAGAGGGCCCACCATTCTTTATGAAGCTTCAACGGTTCCGCAGGGACCAAGTCAGGTCCGGGAGCTTTTTTGTCCTTTAGGCCCTGGATCTGTTCAATTACTTCAGTGACTGAAACCTCAGGTCAGCTAGAAAGATCGTTAATTGACTCCTGGGGGAGTGCACCAGTTGCCTTATAAGGGAACAGAGCAATGTCAGGAAATAATCTTCCCATCTCTCTCTACATATATTAACCATAGTGGTGATGCTGTTATTTTTCAAGGAGCCGTTAATAATCTTCCAAAACTTGGTGGAGTTCTTTGTCTGGTCTGATTTTAATAAAGACATCCACTGGGAGGCTTCATAAGCTTTCTTCTTTAACTTTAGGAGCTGGCAATATTCCTTTTTAAGGGCAAAAAGGTAACAGGGATTTGCTCTAGTTGATCATTCCTATAATTCCATCATTATTCACCTCAAAGATTGACCAGATCTGCCACAACATTGCTTCCCACCCATCTCCTCTCCCTGCTCCCTTCCCCTCCCCCCACTCTCCTCTCCTCCTTTCCTCCTGCCTCCCTTGAGGAAATATCCTCTCTGCTCTCTTCCTCCAACCCCTCCACCTGCCCTCTCGACCCAATCCCCTCCTGACCTCCATTGCTCCGACTATAGCGCTCCCCTTCTACATGTCATTAATCTCTCCCTCTCCACTGGTTCCTTCCCCTCTGCCTTCAAGCATGCCACTGTCTCTCCCATCCTCAAAAAGTCCAACCTCTACCCTTCTGACCCCTCTAGTTACCGGCCGTTCTCCCTCCTACCCTTTGCCTCCAGGCTTCTAGAACGTATCGTCGACTCCTGCTGCCTGTATCTCCTCTGTCAACTCCTCCCTGGACCCTCTCCAATCTGACTTCCGCCCCCTTCACTCCATTGAAACTGCCCTTGCCACGATCACCAATGATCTACTGGTCACTAAATCTAAGCGCCTCTACTCCATTCTTGTTCTCCTTGACCTCTCTGCTGCCTTTGACACTGTCGACCAGTCACTCCTACTGTGGACTCTCTTCACTCCCTAGGATTCCAGTGGTGAGCGGGGATGCTGTATTTGCCTGTGCCTGAGACTATTGCTGGGGAGCTGCAGGACTTGTGAGGGGTGGAGCCTTCCAATTGAGCCGGGACCGGACATAAAAGATCTGACCGCCGGAGGCAGCGTGTGGTGAGCAGGGACGCTGTATTTGCCTGTGTCTGAGACTATTGCTGGGGAGCTGCGGGACTTGCAAGGGGTGGAGCCTTCCAATTGAGCCGGGACCGGACATAAAAGATCTGACCGCCGGAGGCAGCGCCGGAGGCGCATGCTGGGGCCGCGCGTCTAAGGGCTGCGCGTGCAAGGGCGTGCCCTTGTGCGTGCGGCCTTAGGCGCCGGCGGGGCAGGGGCTGCCTGTACTTTTATTTTATTTTCCTTGCCCTTTCCTTTTTGTGTCTTTGTTTATTTAATGTTGTCATTATTATCTAACTTTTGACATTACTGACTACCTTGTTGTAGTCTTGTATAAGACACAAGGGGGTTGTTTCTACAAAAGGATGCAGCCCCCCAAACGTTCGCGGCCGGACGTCACCAGTACCTCCCCCTTTGCTTTAAAATCTTCTAAACAGAGAAAGATAGAGAGCTTTTCCCCCTGTTAATTCCCATCTGAATAGCCCTGGGGATGTTACCAATATATCCACATCTAATCGTTTTTCATTGCTGGCCAACATGCAGGAAGTGGCTCCAGCTTCCCCCAGCTTGGTCACACACTCCTCCCCCAAGCATACATCCACTGACCTGGGGTTTGTGCCCCCTGGGGCTTTGACTCTGAGAGATAAATTTAAAAGTTATGCCTCTCTACTAGCAGAGCATGTCTCCCTTACATCCCAAATGATATGCTTGGTCTTTTCCAAGCTGTATAGCTTTAATGCTAAATTTGATGCCTTGTCTCGTCGAATACCCCTCCAACAGCCTGCTCTTCCTATAATGCAGAATGACCAGCCCCCTTTTCATTCTAAAGATTCTAGTCCTTGGGGATGATACCAAGCAGTTGGTGGCTGCCCAGGAAGTCCCTCCTTGGAACCCTGTTGTGCCAGAAGGTCCTGGCCCTTTGTCAATACATCCATCAGCATTGAAATACCCTAGACCTATTAAGGCTGACCAGGAGCTACTGACTAGATCTGGGAAATATATGAAATTGAATAATAAAGTAATATTTACCATTCTCCCTCTTACAATGGGAAAACTTCCTTTTTGGAACTCACCCCTTGATGTAGCAGAACACCTGAGGATTTTATTGAAAGCCCCTATTATTAGCAAAAACATTCGCTCAATTGATAATCTTGTTACAATCAAGGGCCGGTGGATTCTGGGTATTTCTTTTGACTCAGGGGGTTGGGTTTCCCTAATTTTTAGCAAAGAAAGCTTCCTTAAGGAAAATGCTATATTTATCTCGAGGACCTACAGCAGGGTCTCTGAGTGTGACTCTTCTACTGTGCAGCTAAGAGCTGGCGGTCCCATTGTGCCTCAGCTTTTGAGCAGGCCTGGAAAACAGCTTGTTCCATTCAGAGTTTATACTTTTCTCATGGAGGCCGCCTGGTCAAGCCTGCTTTACACTTATATAGGGCTAAGGTAATAAGCCAACTTTTATATGCCTTCCAGATCAGGGGTTTAGCCTACCTAAATATTATTGATACTTTGCAGAATAATTTTCTTCGTACCATCCTTAAGTTACCAAGAGGGACCCCCACAGGTGCTACTGAGGGCCGAGACCGCTTTGCCATCTTTAAAGTCCCAGGCCATCTTTATATGTATAAAGTTTTGGATGAAGGTCTATTTATTTCCTTCTAAATTAAATTCTCTTGTCAATTTGGCAGCCAAGGTATCAGGAGATAACCCTTGGTGGATGCTGGTTGAAAGGGCAGTGGGGAAGTTAGGCTTTTCTGACTCTTTTCTCCTTTTGTTTGACTTTAAAAGTGCACTGGCAATGGTTAGACAGAGGATCAGGGACCAAGAACGTCAATCTGAGTTAATGGCCCTGTTAGACCAGAAAGTGGCTCCTCTCTATGGCAAAATCAATCCTCACTTGAAAGAGCCTATCTATCTTATGTACTGGCCAGATTGGAAAAAAAGGCATGCGTTTTTGTTATTTAGACCCAATGTATTTCCATCAGCTATTCTCAGTGGTAGATACTTAGGCCTTCCGAGCGAGTTCAGGTTATGTCCAAATTGTCCCCTTGGACAGGCCGAAGACCTAATTCACGTGATATTTGTATGCCCAAAGTATGCTGATTTAAGAAGGAGGTTTCTTGGCCAGGTGTTGTGTAATCAACCGGTGGTGAACCTCGACTCAACCCTGGCCTGGCTTCTCAGTGCTGAGGATACTAGTCGTACTAGATCCATGGCTTCTTTTTGTGCTGCTGTTCTGGAAGTCAAATGGAGACAATTGATTGAGGCAAGCTAAATTTGAATTTGACTAATTTTAATACTGTATGTTTATGTGTTTTTGATTGCTATATTTTATTTTATTTGTTTATTTAACCCAATTTGGTTAATTTTATTATTTACAGAACAATGTATAGTTTAATCCTGGCCTGTTGGGTGTTCTTTCTGTATTGTTTGTTTGAAATGACCCTCGGGTCTCTCAATAAAGTATTCTTCTATAACCTTTTTTAACCCTAGGATTCTGCGGCTCTGTCCTTGACTGGTTCTCCTCCTACCTCTCTGACCGCTCCTTTAATGTGTCTCTTCCCAATTCCAACTCCTCCTCCCTCCCCCTCTCAGTTGGGGTTCCCAAAGGCTATGTCCTGGGCCCTCTCCTCTTCTCTATCTACACACTGTTCTGTGGCAAACTCATTGCATCCCATAGCTTCCAATAACACCTTTACGCTGACGACACTCAACTCTATCTTTCCACCCCCTCTCTCTCCCCTTCTGTCCAAGCTCGCCTCATCAACTGTCTCTCTGATATCTCTCCCTGGATGTCCTAACGTCAGCTCAAGCTCAACATGATTAAAACTGAACTCCTTATCTTTCCTCTCTACCCTTCCTCCCACTCCATCCTTATTGATGGGATCACCATCTCTCCTGTCCCCCAAGCCTGTAGCTTGGACTTCGTCTTCGACACTCCCCTTTCCTTCAAACCTTACATCGACTCTGCTGCCAAGTCCTGTTGCTTTGCCCTCCGTAACATTGCACGGATTCACCCCTTTCTCTCTGTCTCCTCAGCCAAAACCCTTGTTCATGCCATGGTCATCTCTCGCCTTGACTACTGCAGCCTCCTCCTTGCTGGCCTCCCCCGCTCTCATTTGTTCCCCCCTTATTACCATCCCAAACTCCACTGCTAGGATCATACTCAGCCCGTCGCTTCAACCACGTGCAGCCTCTCCTCTCCTCACTTCACTGGCTACCCCTTACCTCTCAGCCCTTATCTCCTTACGCACTCCTGCACACACTCTCCGCTCCTCCTCTGTCCCCTCTCTTGCTCTCCCTCATCTCCCCTGCCTACCTAACCACCTTTGACCCTTCTCCCTTGCTACCCTCCATGCCTGGAACTCCCTCCCTGCCCACATGCACCTCGCCCCCTCTCTCCACACTTTCAAATCCCTCCTCAAAATCCACCTCTTCCTCGCCACCTTTCCTGACTCCTGTTAGAACTTCCCTCTCAATACTTACTGTCTGCCCTCCCCATTGACTCCTGCCTAACTGCAACCAAGCCAAGCATGTGCACCTGAGACTTTGCATCCGCTTGAATGTTTTTATCCCTTGTCTCTCCCTATGTCCCCTTTACTTGTCTTCCCCCTCCAAGTCTATAAGCCATAGGCAGGGAGCGTGTCTATCTCATTACAACCCAGGTGGGCATTGAAGTCACCAGCTAAAAGAAAAAAAGCATCGGAATTATTCAACATAAGCCATAGGCAGGGAGCGTGTCTATCTCATTGTTCCGTAAAGCACCAGGTATGGGATGGGCGAATGCGGTTCGGATGTTCGGAGGTCAGACTGAACTCGGTCTGTTTGGACAGCCAAACTGAACATCCAAACCGAACTCTCGAATGACTGAACAGTTCAGTCGTGTTCGGATGAGTTTGGGGGCAGGAAAAATGTCTTTTCAGGGCCACAAATTAGGTTTCGGTTTCCATAGCGCTATTTTTGGCTGTTCAACCAAGTTTGGCCAACCCAAACTCGGCTGAACCGAACCATTGAACCCGAACTCGGGTTTCAAACTGAACGACTAAACATCCGAACATCCGAACCGCAGTCTGTTCACCTATCCCTAGTGCCAGATACACAGCTGGTGCTCTACAAATAATACTTTTGATATAAATTGAAGATTTTACACTTCAATTTCCAACATTCCTTGTCATAACAAGGACTGTTCTTCCTACCGGTCATAGACCGCTGGGTTGGGAGAATAGAAAAGTGAGGTTTGAGAAGATCTAATAAACCGATGTAAGATTCCATCGCTATACTGATAGAAGTGGTCTTAATACATTTCTCTTTAATTTTGGTACCTTCAAAAGAAGACAGAGTTGATGAAATCTTAGAGGCTAACAAATCATTCCAAGGAATTCTGTGCCAGTGATCCACAGTACTTATGACATTAGAATCCAAAGATATGGAAATAGAAGGATTATTAGGTATGGAAATAGAAGGATTATTAGAACTATTAAAACTCAGAATAATAATCAAAGGCAAATGATCACTGGCTTGTTGTAGGCCAATATGAAATGAATCGACCATTGGTAACATTAGGAGTGATACTGCGATATAATCAATAACGCTGCTACCCATATGTGAAACAAATGTAAATTCCCCCTGACGGTTGCCAGGGGATGATTCATTGAGCAAACATATATTGAGTCTAGTCAACAAATTGTTAAATCTAATGCCAGAGGGGTTAAGGCCAGCATCTTTCAAGTTTCTAGTAGCAAGCTGGTTTGAATTCCCTTCCCATCTATCTTGGCTGTAATGAGAAAGAGCATCATTATTACAACCCAGGTGGGCATTGAAGTCACCAGCTAAAAGAAAAAAGCATCGGAATTATTCAACATAAGATCTTCCAAAAAATCTTCATATTGAGACCAGCTGTTTTCCTTATAAACCTTAGAGGTAGCAGGAAGAATATAAATTGTAACAATCATATAATAACAGGTCTGGTTAGGCAATAAGATAGCCAAAGCAGCTGGAGCACAACAAAAAATGTTGACTACCTACCTGGAGGTTTAAAGAAGAAGAAATCAAACCTGCTACCCCCTACGTTTCCCCCCCCCCCCCCAAGTCTACCTTTAAAACCGAGATAAATAGCAGGGAGGGAAAAAGAAAGATAATCCTCAAGTGCTACATCATTACTGCACCAGGTCTCCTGGAATAAAAGAATGTCAAATAATTGAATATAAGTAAAAAAAGACTGGTCCAATTGTTTGGATTTCCATTCGGCAAGTTTCTATGAACAAAGAAAAACATGCTCTGATCCTTGTTCTACCTCATCTTTTGTAGTTAAATACATAGGATCAACATAGGTTAACTGAATCTCCACTAAAAGATTTGCAAGAATAACCATAGTCCCTAGAGTTGTAAATTGTTTAGCAAAATATCTGCCAGGATGTTTGAATCTATCCTGGAGCCATAACCCAATGACCCCTTAGCTACCAAGTTCCAGAAAGTTCTGCTATCTCCATTCATAATGACCAGATGTAGATTGTTCCATTGAAACTCTACATGTGCTCTTTTCTTCTTTTGTACCAAAGCCTTGTAGGTCCTCCTATGCTCAGCAATTACATTAGCTGACTGTAACCCATCTTTTTTCAACTTATTTATTTCTTTATGTAAATCTCTTTTCCATTTAATACAGTCCTTATCAAACTATGAAGCATTTTTGACTGGGTTCTGTTTAGGACTTATCTTTACCTCCCTGTGGAAACTTGGGTTCAACACATCTAATATTGTCTGGGTACCATTCAAAATTTCCTCTGGGGTATTTGAGTCCAGTAACAGACTTCTGTGCTTAGTCAGTTACTCAGATGACAATAAATTATCCACTTCTTCAGCTACCCTCTCATCCCACCTAAGTCGCTGTTTAACTAAGGCCCTTTTCACACAGACACTCTAATATTGATAAAATGGGTGTTACATTTTATTATACATGTTGCAGGACTGCAGGTGTGCACTGATG
>QEPC01001876.1:436655-450274 GCA_003113815.1 Sphenodon punctatus | reverse complement strand
GTAACACTCCCTCAGCGCGTGTCAGTTTCAAAATCTGCATGGATTTCCCCCAAACAGCACAAGGCTGTGGCATGGAAGCTTCTTTTGAAAATGAGAAGCACTAGCCAAAACTTTTGTGGAGGCTTGCTTCGAAGTGGTCCTTGCCAGACCTGGTCATTTTCAAAGGGTTGCTAGCTCTTCCTTATGGTTGCACAAATTCATTTTGGTTTTTTAATGGCTCATTTGTTTTAGTAATTAAAATATGAAAACAACAGGACATAGTAATGAAAAGAGACAAAAATGAAGGTAAAAAGCATCCATTTTCATTACCAAAATAAAAAAATAAGAAATACAATTTTTAAAATCATGGCCTATGTATAAAAACTAAGGACACCAGGGCCATTTGCACATGCACACCCTTTCCCAAAATGACCCTGGCGACATTATCCATTCAAATGCATATCTTCAATTACCCCATAATTTGGCTGTTGGAATCTGACATGCAACATGGTAAAAGCTCTCAATGATCTGATAAAGACATCATTTGGAGATGCCTTCTGCTATCACAAAAATTAAAGGTCTTTATATCACTGGCACTAATGTCTACAACAGAATGAAAAATTAGGGAAAGTGTCAAGAGACAATGGAGGCTTTTCATTTTCTTGAAAACTGATCATTGGTTCTGTCAGATAGATGTGCCTTGAAGCAAAAGTTTATTGCAGGTAAACTTATGTAACAAGAAGCAGAATTCAAACATCACAACGTTGACAGCTGACTATACTGCCAATATCTTTGTCAGAAGAATGTAACAAGTGATTACAGACTGATTTCTCTAGCATTTATAAAGTGTTAGCCAGTCAGTCTCACAACATTAGATTCAAAGGGAAGTTTTTCTGTTTTCAAAAGAATGAACAAGAAATACCTGAGTGCCACTTTTGCCAAGGGCAAAAGTGTTTAAGTGCTATGTACCTGATGATCAGTCTGTTGTAAATGTCGTAGAACATTTAATAACTCATAGTGATGGGTGCTGTTAAGAGTATGAGATCTCTCTTCAAATTGTCTGGAAGTGGCATTCGTGCATGGCACCAAAATGAGATGCATCTCCAATTAGATTGTGCAGGCTTGTGACCCTCCTTTCTCTTAAATGCACTCATCAACAGTGAAATTTATAAGTGCAGCCACTTAATTTTTTGTTACTTTTCATTAGAAACAGTACAACACTGGGTGTTTTCAAATATAACGGTGCTTGGGCATTGTCACAGACAATTGTCATTGTCACCACCTCCAGAGATGCACCACCACCATGACCGGGGTCTGGCCAGGCCCCAAACAAACGTGATGGGGGCTGGAGGGCGGACAGATGTACAGATGTGCATCCACTAAGCCCTGTCCCTTTGCTGTGCCCAGCAGCCCACCCACCCCTCTCCCTGACAAGCAGTCATGGAGGGTAGAACCAGCAGAACCAGTAAAGTTCAGCAGTCGGAGCCTGATTGTGGTGTAAGCTACCACAGACTGCGACTCAGAGACTTTCCCGAGTCACAGCCCACGCTAGCTGCCACCACAGCTGGGATCTATCACTTGTCAACATCGGGTGTAGGAACACTAACAATGATAGTGACCCCCATACCAAAGCATGGCATTGCATGCCACCATCACATTTGAAAACACCCGCTGAGATATAGGATGTCGTTCATTGTTTCTGTTATTAAACTTTTGATTCTTGGATCAAAAAACCTTCGGTTTAAGAGAGGAGTTAAAGCTCTTACAAATTCACTCATGTGAATAAAGCTCAGGCTGAGCTCCGGAGTCTCAATGCATGGATGAGAATATAGTACAGGGAGGAGGGCTTTATATTCATTAGGAACTGGGGAACCTTTTGGGGAGGAAGGAGCCTATTCTGACAGGACAGACTTCACCTTAATCAGAATGGAACCCGGCTGCTGGCACTAAAAATTAAAAGGAATTAGGGCAGTTTTAAAACTAGAATCCAGGGGAAAGGTGGAGGAGCATGTGGTTCAGACCGAGGCATCTCAAAAGGATACTGTTAATTCAGGGAAATTAGAGTATCCTAATACAGAAGATAGGACAGAAGCCGAGGAAGCTCAGGTGGAAATCAGTGCAGAACAGATTACTTATAATTGACAGGCTAAGGGTAATTTCAGACATGCACAGGGCATGTCCAACCATGCACTGGGATCCATTTCGGATCCCAGTCAGGAATCAGTCCGGGCATCCTTTTGACGTGCTGGGCTTATTCCACTTGGGGATCAGGGAGGGAGCAGGGCTGCGTGGCACGACATGCGGCTGCACAGCCCTGCTCCCCTGGCCGCCCACCCTCCAGGAGACGGGCGGGCGCAGCAGTCAATCCGGCCTCTGCGCTCAACCCCCTCCCATGGTTGGGACCACAACCTGGGATCGTCGGAAAGTAACAGACATTACTTTTCACTGATTTCGGCCTGTGGCCAATCTAACCATGCTTTCGGACCTCCGGGTGGTCTGAGGTCCGAAAGCAAGGTCAAAGGGATTCCCGCCGGGGGTTCACAGGGGTGAACATCTGGCGGGAACCCCTTTAGATGTTACAGCACCATGGCCACCACAGGGGGTTCACTCTGGTTGGCCGTGTTATCGTAACGTCTGAAATTACCCCCTGAATAAGAATAAAAATAATACATGCAAGTGTTCATATGCAAATGCTATAAGTCTAAAAAGTAAGATGGGAGAATTAGCGTTTTTAGCACTAAATGAAGATCTAGACATACTAGGCATCTCAGAGACCTGATGGCATGGGGATAACCAATGGGACACAGTAATACCAGGGTACAAAATATATCAAAATGATAAAGTAGATTGAGCTGGTGGTGGAGTGGCTCTATATGTTAAATATAGCATTAAGTCAAGTAGGATTAAAATTTTTCAGGAAGGGAACTGTACTCTGGAATCTCTATGGATAGAAATTCCATGTGTAACGAGGAAGTGTATAGGAGTGGGGCTATACTATCGCCCCCCTGACAGGATGATGAGACTGATTATGAAATGCTAGCGGAGATTAGACAGGCTACTAAAATCCGTAACACAATAATAATGGGTGATTTTCAATGATCTTAATATTGACTGGATGCATGTCTCCTCTGGGCATGATATGGAGGTAATATTTCTAGATGGCATAAATGACTGCTTCTTGGAGCAGCTGGTCCTGGAACCAATGGGCCCTGACACTCAGACCTCTTCTGGTGCTTACGACCCACACACAACCCACATGCATGCACTTGATTGGAACTGTGACACACCACCTGGCTCAGCTGAGTGGCAGGCTGGGCTGTGAGGAACATCAAGAACAGCAGTGCAGCCAGGTCCTGGCCCCGAGTCAGCCAGGGAGGACCCCAGGATTCCCCAGGAAGCTTCTACCCCATCACGCATCCCAGGCTAAGAGGGGGCAAGAACCCTGTGGGACTCCCACACGGAGGTCCCTCCAGGGAAGATGTATATTCCCCAAGGACTACCCACTGGGATCTATCCATAAGGTACGAACGGAACCATTGCAAAATGTTCCCATTCACCCGGCTAAATCCCGTAGGCGTATCACCAACATCTCTTGGTTCACAGTATCAAAAGCTGCTGACAGATCTAACAGAACTAGTAGGGTCATATGACCACTGTCCAGTTCTATGAGAAGGTCGTCATCCAAGGCCTCCAACATTGTCTCCGCACCATAACCTGGACAAAAGTCAGACTGCACGGGGTCCAGGAAACCAGAGCAGTTTAGATGCACCTGCAGCTGATGGGCCACTGCCCACTCAATAAACTTCCCTAAAAAGGGAAGGTTAGAGACAAGCCAGTAGGTCACAGAAGTGTCAATGTCAAGAGATGGTTTCTTGAGGAGAGAGCGGATCACATCCAAGGGCCAAATTTATTCAATGGCAACAAACAATACTTGCTCCCCTGTGAGAAAGTCCTCACAGGTGTGAGAGAGGAAAGTCCTTTTGGTGAATAAAATACTGAATATAGGTCATAGTTTTCCTTCAGACAGGTAGCGGGCACGGCCAGTAGGCTAAAGAGTTTCTCCTTCCCCCGCCCTCATCATCATCTTAACCATTGAATACTCTATTAAATATGCAAATTAGAATAGTAAAAAGTATTAACAAAAACACTCTGAGCTGCATTCTTTTGCTGTGTAAACAACTGGGTTATGGTGGAACTATGCCAATTTGTGTCAGCCAAATATCTAATTTCATGTGTTTCAGGAGTGGGAAACAAGGGGTGCAGCTACATGAGCTGAGGTGGACTCAATCCCACATCTGTGTGACCCCTGGGGTTCAAGCGCAGCTGCCACACTTTGGGCCCATGGAGAGAGCTAGCCACATGGTCTGCTCCCCTTCATCCAACCCCAGCCCCTCCATGCCTTAATGCAGGCTAAGGAACTGGCCACATGGGACTGGATGCCCAGACTCCTATAGTACTGCACGATTGGACCCACTGCCACTGTGAAGCTGTTGGGGGTGGGGGGTGGAGGCGCGCATGTGAGCTTCCTCTCCTGCCTAACAGCTGATTTCAGGGGAGCATAGCCTGGGAGGAGCGTGTTTGACTCTCCCAACAACTGATCTGGGGGAGGGGGTTCAGGGAGGATCACTTGCACTCCTCCGACCCACTCAACAGCTGGTCGAGAGAGATGCACGTGTTCTTCCCAGGCCCCCCTCATCTGCAATCAGCTGGTGGGAGGGGCATGTGTGCTCCTCCCCCAATCCACCCACCTAGCTGCTGATCATGGGGAGAGGGACCTGGGAAGAGGGCACACGTTCATCACAGGCCCAATCCCCTGTTATTAGCTGTTTGGCAGTGGGGAAGAGGGCACATGCTCTTCCCAGACCACCACCACCCTCCACAATCAGCTGTTCGGTGGCAGGGAAAAGAGCACTCCTCCAGTCCCAAAAGAACAGACTCCACCTTGCAGCAGGGCTGCATGACTTGGCCCAGACCCATGGGAAGTGAGCCCTTTAATCCACTTTGGGCAGTGTTATCCCACTTTGACAATATGACTGCGTGTGGCATTCCTGGCCTTTTTCAGAGGGTGCATCATGTAGCAGCTAGCTTCCTGCCCCACCTCAAGACGGGGTAAAAAGCTGGCAGCTGCAGAGCATATGAGTCACTGCATAGCATGGCTGCACCCAAGGAGTTGAGTATGTGGATGCTAAGAAACATACTCAGAAAGGAGAAGGGAGGTGGGGGCAGGCCATGGATCTATAGCATGGATCCAACCACTATGCTTGAGTGAATGCCCTCTTCTACATTCCTATGAGCTAACTCTAATAAAGAATAATAGAGGTGGAAGGGATCTTGGAGGTCACGTAGTCAAACCCACTGCTCAGTGGAAATCTACAATTACAGCATCCCTGACAGATGGCTGCCTAGCCTCTGTGTGAAAACCTCCAGAGAAGGAGAGCCACCACCTAGACAATTTGTTCCACTGTCGCATATCCCTTACAGTTAGGAAGTTCTTCTTAATGTTTATCCAAAATCTACTTTCTTGTAATTTGAGCCCATTATTTCTAGTCTTGCCTTCAGGGGCAACATGAACAAGTCTTTGCCATCTTCTGTGTGACAGGCCTTCAGGTTTTTGAAGACTGCTGTCATGCTTCCCCTTAGTCTTCATTTCTCTTGGCTAAACATACCCAGCTCTTTCAATCTTCCTCACAGGACTGTTTCCAGGCTCCTGACCATCTTTGTTCCCCTCCTCTGAACCCATTCCAATTTGTTGATGTCCTTCTTAAGGTGTGGTGCCCAGAACTGGACACAGTGCTCCAGGTGAGGTCTGACCAGCGTGGAATAGAGTGGAACTATTACTTCTCATGGCTTGGAAACGATGCTTCTGTTAACACAATCTAAATCTGCATTAGCCTTTTTTTGCAGCTGCATCACACTGCTGACTCATTTTCAGCTTGTGATCAACTACAATCCACAGATTCTTTTCATATGTATTGCTGCCAAGTCAGGTATTCCCCCACCCTGTATTTCTGTATTTGATTTTTTTTACCTAGATGCAGAACTTTACATTTGTCTCTGTTGAATTTCATTTTGTTAGTTTCAGCCCAGTTTTCCAACTTAACAAGATCATTCTGAATTTTATTTCTGGCTTCTAATGTGTTAGCTAGTTTTGTGTCATCTGCAAATTTAATCAGCATTTCCTCCACTCCTTCATCCAAGTCATTAATGAAGATGTTGAACAGTACTGGGTCCATGACAGAGCCCTGCGGCACCCCACTCGAAACCTCCCTCAAGTTTGATGTGGAGCCACTGATGAGCACTCTTTGAGTATGGTTATTCAGCCAACTGTAAATCCACCTAATGGTAGTATCATCTAGTCCACACTTTAGCAGCTTATCAACAAGGATATAATGGGGAACCTTCTCAAATGATTTGCTGAAATCAAGATATGTTATGTCCATGGCATTCCCATGATCCACTAAACTAGTAACTCGATCAAAAAAGAAGATAAGATTAGTCTGGCATGACTTATTCTTGAGAATTCCACGCTGGCTTCTACTAATAACTGCATTGTTTTCTAGATGCTTGCCTACTCTCTCAGTGGTTGAGGCTAGCGACTGGATCCACAGGTCAGTTTCAGACATTGAAAAGGGGGCAAGTAAAAACAGCCATGGTATAGGCCCAGCTACACTCATGGTCTGGAGGCTTTCGTCATCTCTGGTTTAAATAGAGAACAAAGTGTTTAACCAGCTTCTTATTTTGCAAATATAAAATGTTCTCTTTATCATTCATTTGACTTATCTGATATCTTTTTAGTTATAGCTAGCATATCTAATTTGGATTAACATGCAAGAGCAAAACTGTAGCCAGGAGTAAAAACACATGTGGCCTGGACCCGCTATGTCCCACTGTTGTCCTCTGTGCCTGGGACTCACTGCACATGTGGTCCCGTGCTGCCAGATGTTGGCCTAAGACTGCCCCCAGGTGGCTAGGTGGCTGGCCTGGAATGAGTCTCCCGATGATTCCAGGCCCCATTCCGGGCCAAAGGCTGCTCATGCAGGCCAACCCAGGCCAAAGCGAGCCAACATGTCTATTCATCCCCACCATCCCTGCCACAGGACAGGGGCCACTGTGGCTATCCATCATGGTGGAGTTGGGACACTGGGAGTGGGGTGGGGTTAGCTGCCCACATGTCTGTTACAGCCCCACACCTTACCCAGTTTGTGCAGACAGTGGAATGACTCTCCCGGCAGCAGGCTCGCTTGTTCAGCGCCACCCACTGACCTGGAGAGTGGCCACTGCTGTTTCCTGCCTGGGCTGGGGAGCTGCCGTGCCACCCGCCCATGTTTTTACCCCAAATCGAATTTAACTTCCTTATCCATAGGTACCCATGTCTTCCTCTAGACTCCAGTTTCATTTAAAGAGTCAGGGTGGCAGGTGTGGGATTAAGTACCTTTTAAATTTCTGTTCCAGCCACTCCTATTGCTAGGGCAGATTCATGCATCAAATATTCACAACAACAGGAAAATAAAATTGCCTTGGGATGACTATTTCCAGGGCACATTCATGCATTGAATATGTTCATTACAATAAAAATATAAAGTGGCTTGGAAACGTGTTACTTAAATATTTTTACAACGGTCTTTCTGAGGTGATATTTATTTAATTAATTATTTTAAAGTTGTATACCCCGCCACTCCTGCCACAGGCAGCCCAGGGTGGCTAATAAAGTCCATCAATAAAATACAAGGATATGCATTAATATCCTTTAGTCTTGCACAAAATGAACTCAATCAATTAAGTGCTTTCTAATTAGCTATATTTATATATATATATATAAACTTTATTCAGCTAGCTTTCGCCATAGCCATACCCATACAAAATATAATATAATAATATGATATAACAACATATCAATATACAGATAAGTAATATGCAACTAAAACCATAAAATAAAATAGAATAAAATAAAATAAAATAAAATAAAATAATCAAATAATAACATCACAAAATACATCCATGATAATATGCCACAGCATCATTTATCACCACATAGATATATCACAGAAAAGCCAGTCCAGAGCCAGAAATGTTTTTAAATTTTTTTTTTTTACCTTACTCTTCTGTGGGGGACCTCAACAGGGAGATCTCCCCTAAGGTAATAACAAATTCAATTGTTCAAGTCCTAAGACTATTCCAATCCTATACAAGCCTATCCTCCATTCGATTTACCAAGGACATTTTAATTAACCATACCCCCGGGATCCGTCCAGGCCACTCACACCCACCCTTACTTCCAAACAAAAGAAAGGGCCACCAAGGTATAACACATAGGGTATTGTCCTTACAAAGTCCCTACATTGCAGGCACCAAAATCCTCCCTTTTCTGGGAGGCCAGATGGACAAATATGGCTACAGCATTTGCCACTACCTTCTCCTTTGTAGTGAGAAGTTGCTCTAACTGGGAATAGTCAGACAAGTAGGGATATCTGTGCCACAAAGGAGCTAACCAAGCTTGCCGTAGTTCTTCGTATAGCGGACAATGAAGGATAATATGAAAAACATCCTCCAAATGACTATCGCTACATGGGCAGGTGCGATTTGCATAAGGCTGATTCGTATATCTTCCCTGAGTTATAGCCGACTTAATCAGCTGTAAACGTGCTTGTGTAAAAGCCCTACGTATACAGCGCTTGGGAAACCAATCCAAATATAACTCAAATCTATGCACTTGTTTAATTCGATGATAATTGGGTGCAGCTTTCCAATCTGCCAGTGCTGCAATATCTTCCTGTTTTCCAATATCTATTACCCTAGATTTAATGATGTGTCCCATACTAGCCCGATCTATAGTAGATAAAAAATCCATAGACAGCCCTATACTACGCAACTGTTGCATAATCTTGCTCACCCAAGGATACAGAGGGGTCTGCTTTTGTTCTAATTCTTCCCGCAGACAAAGAGAGGTCAAACTCGATTCCTCCCGAGTACAAAGTTTCACCCAGTAACACAGGCCCTTTATTTTGATCTGATTCAAAATAGAACATGCTCCGGTTTCTGCCCTAAGAACTGATCCTGGGATTGCCTGTGGTACCCCCAAAATACCACGCAAGAACTTATTTTGGACGACTTCCAGCTTGGAACAGCAAGGTCCATCAAATATCTCAGCCCCATACACAAGCAGACTTCTAACTTTAGCCATATAAACTTTAAGAATTTGGGATACCGGCGCCTCTAAATACCCAGAGGCAAATTTATTAATGCCTCTAGCGGCTATTAATGCTTTCAGTGCCAACTCTTGTACATGTCTATCCCATTTCATGTTTTTAGAAAAATTCATACCCAGGTAGACATAATTGTCTACCTGGAATAAGGGCTCGTCACCGATCCTCCATTGGTGCACCACACGTTTCCTGCCAATAACCATAATCTGGGATTTTCCAGGGTTGACCTGGAGCATGTTAACCTCACAATATTCCCTCAGTTTTTCCAGCTGAAAACACAGACCTTTCCGGGTTTGTGATAATATCACGATATCATCTGCGTACATCAAAACTGGTATTGGTCTATCCTTGATCTTAGGAGGATGTCCTTCTTGCATTCCCAGATATTCTATCAGGTCCCCCAGAAAGATATTAAACAAAGTGGGGGCCAGTATTCCACCCTGCCTAACCCCCCTCTGTATGGGGATAGATTTATCTGAAAGACCAGCAGAAGGAACCCGAACTCGAGCCCTATTGCCCGTATGAATTTGAATTATAAGGGCTAACAAGGTCTCATTTATCCCCAGACGTTGTAATTTAGTCCAAAGTTTTCCTCTTGGAACAGAGTCGAAGGCCTTACGCAGGTCTATAAATGCAAGGAATAACTGCCCAGATCTCACTCTTTTATATTTATAGATAATATGTGATAAAAGGAAGCAATTATCAATAACCGAATACCCTTTTCGAAAGCCAAACTGAACATCAGGGATGATATCATTCAACATAACCCAGTGCTCCAGCTGCTTTAGGAGAACCCTAGCATAAAGCTTGCCTATCACCGGAATAAGACTAATCGGGCGATATGAACTTGGATCGCATACATCTCCTTTTTTAAACAGAGGGATAATGATGGACTCCCCCCACTCTGTTGGTACTGATCTAGTTTTATTTATCAGTGTGAAATATTTAGCCAACCAGGAGGCCCACCAATGGGGGCATAGCTGCAATAGTTCGGATACTATCCAGTCTCCTCCAGGTGCCTTGCCTTTAGCTAAAGCTCCAATAAGTTCCAGGATTTCATCTTCTACAACCATCTCTTGGAAATCCCCCTCCCCTTGCCTACATAACCCCACAGGGTAGGTATCTGCTGACAGAACATCCTGCTCAACCCTCACTACCTTATACAATTCTTCAAAGAAGGATAACCAAGTATCTTCCGATATATGTACTGCCATGTTTCCGGAAACCTTCCTCGTGCCGGACTTTATTATGGTCCAGAAACAATTGGAATCATAGGTTTCAGCCGCCACCTGAAGTTTTGACCATAGGAGTGTTTTATGTTGAAATTTCTTCTCTTTTACCAGAGACTTATACGCACTCCTCTCGGCCAAATATTCCATTTTGTGAGTCACCGAATAGGTACTCACCCAGCGGCACCTAGCTTTAGCCAGCCTCTTCTTTGCCCCCCTACACTCTTGATCAAACCAGCCAGGGGCAAATTTACAGTTTGGGCGGAAAGTTTTAAAGAGCCCTTGAGCTCCTAAATATGAAACAATATCATTATATATCTTGGTGCATTGCACTACGTCCTCCTGGGATTCTGCCAATACCTGTAAACGCAAACCCTGTAGATACTCCTCATGTAACGTTGAAAACATCCTAATTACCAATTCACTATTCCACCTATTTCGACACCTACACTCCTGCTTAGGATGTTCTGGGAGCCCACTGCAGGCCTGCCTATTACCAGTACAAACTGTAACAGACAATGGGAGATGGTCACTTTCTGGACGCACTAATACCTGGAAGCCCTCAAACAACATATAATGGCTCCAGTCCGAAATTATGAAATCCACCACACTACGACCAAGTGTGGTGACATAGGTAAAGTCTCCTTCCGAACCAACATCCCCTCGGCCATTCAAAACCACCAAATCATGGGAATTCACTAAATTTAGTAAAGACCTCCCATGATCATTTATAAGGAGGTCCTTAGATCTCCTCAGTGGGGGTACCTCCTAAAGCTATATTTATAACTTATGGCAATAGCCACGCTTTAAAAACAAGGAATCTGAATGCAATATAATTACATGCTTCATGGATTTCCATGCTGGTGTAAGCTATATACTGTAGTAGGCAGAGTGGCCAGGTAGTTTAGTTAAGGCACTCAATTACAATCCAAACCTACATTGTGGGTATGAGTCCTGCTTGTTCCCACCCTCAGATATAGCTGCCTCCAGTCCATCCAGTTGTAACTGGTTTGGGGAAAGTCAAAGGCAGTTGGATGCGGTGTTGGTCACTCCATTCTCTTGTGTATTGTAGGTCAGGGGACCTGGGTGACCAAATTAAAGTGACAAAGCCACAGGGTTTGGGAATAAGTTGACTTTGAGAGGCAATGAAGGTTTGTTTCATATCTGGGGGACAAATATCATCTGTCCCAATCACTAGTAGAACCAATGTGAGTCCATTGATTTCAATTGGTTTGGGTTCAGAACTTGAGTTCATACAGAGAAATGTTTTGAGCTAAGTGAAAAACAATGGGAAGTTCGAACTGTTCATTAATTAAAGTGATTTGATTTATTTTTTTTCAGCTGTGAAGAAAACCGGTTCTGTGTGTATGCTCTACTGATTCACAAAGCAATTTTATTCCAGAATTTGAGAACTACCGAGGATGTGAGTAGGAAAAATCATGAAAAAATTATTTTCAGTAATGCAGTACCAAAGACCTACACAGACCCAGAGTGCCTGTTACAGATTAAAGAGTTATGAGAAAATACATAAAATTGGAGTCAGAAGGAAGAAAAAAATGAAAGCTATATTAAAAGGCTTCAATGCTTTTGAAAGGTTTGAAAACGCTGCCCGGTTGGTGCTGAAACTTTCAAAACTAATTAGTTCATTTTATATTTTAATAATTATATTACTTTGCAGAGAAAAAACAGAGATCAGATTATACTTTAATTGTCACAACATCCTGGAATAAGACAAGAACACAAAGTTGGATTTAAAATGGCCGCACTCTTTATTAACATGTTACAACTTTAAAGAGGAAAGAGGGTACTCACCCCTTTATCATGGGGTCCAGATCATTAACAATGATAACCTTGGGCTGGCTGAGGGGTCTCAGGATCCCAGCTCATAATTAATTTAAATCCTATCCCCCCTACTTTTCCACAACGGCATAAGTCCCTGGAAGGTAAGGGTGGTTTAGCTCCATTTAAGGTGGTTTATCCTAAATCTTCTGTTGGAGGAAGCTACACTGGCCGTACCCAGTCCTTGCACAGTGTTACATCAATTCAATTCAATTTGTTTATTGGCGTAGCAATAATGCCATAGCAAAGCAGAAATACACCGAGATAAGAATTAAATTGAAACCAAGATAAATCATGAAATAGGCATCTAACAAACAAATGTAATATAAATAAGGCAAAATTAAAATAAAACACAATAAAGTTAAAAAGCAGAAATGCAAGAATACAGAAAATCAGAAATCACACGGTTCTAAATAACACAGTGTTACATACCCACTCTCTTAAGGAGATGCTTACTAATTACATAACTCAAACCTAACACCTAACTTAATACAACTCGGACCCACACCACTAAGAACCACCAGACTATGCTAGGCTGGTTCACTCCCCCTCTTCTTCCTACAATATTTTATGAAGTGCTTCAACAAGTAGGGATGGGCGAACGTGGTTCAGAAGTTCAGAGTTCGGCCCAAACTCGGCCTGTTCGGCCGACAGAACCCTAACCCGAACATGAACTGACCGAACCGAACTCAATTCCGAACATCAAAATGACTGACCAGTTCGTCAGTTTGGATCGCATTCGGGTAAGTTCATGTGGCAAAAAAAGTGTCACTGGAAGGTCAAACGTGACAGGGAGGGGGAGTCAGTTGAGGAGCAGACTTCCAGGCACCAGGGGTGGAGAGGCTTGGAGTAGCAGCCAGCCTGCCCAATCACCATCCCTTTTCACCTCAGACCACCCGCTTCACAGTCTGTGAATGGCCACGGGCTAGGCTGCACGGAGCCAATGGGGTTTGCGGTAAGGTGGGCGCAACAAGAAACAAAACTGTCTGCCTCCCCCCTTCACAACACCTTCTGAGCTAGTCACTGTTCCTAAACAGCAGGTGTTTCAGAAGGCTCCCTGTCCCAGCAGTTCCCAGCTCCCCAATCCATTGCCATCCTCATCCCATTTCACCCATCCAACTCATCTACCTACCCCCATATTCTCATTTATTTAGCTTAGTTTAGATAGATTTAGTGGTTATTTTTTGTTTTTACCATTCCCTGTGTTCCCTGTGTTCAATCTTCCTTCCTCCCTCCCCCCTCCATTGAATCCTTTCCCTCTCCCATATATTCCATCCCTGATTCCCTTCCCTTCCCCTGTTTTTTCATTTAGAGTAGGATTATTAGATTGATTTAGGTTTCATTTCAGTTTTGTACCCCTCCTTGTGTT
>QEPC01001876.1:416093-435898 GCA_003113815.1 Sphenodon punctatus | reverse complement strand
TGTGAACACACAGCTAAAGCTCGCCAGACTCACAGGTACATCTCGGGATCTCAAAAGCACCCCATTTCCAGCATTAATGTGAACACATAGCTAAAGCTCTCCAGACTCACAGGTACATTTTGGGATCTCAAAAACACCCCATTTCCAGCATTGTGAACACACAGCTAAAGCTCGCCAGACTCACAGGTACATCTCGGGATCTCAAAAGCACCCCATTTCCAGCATTGTGAACACACAGCTAAAGCTCGCCAGACTCACAGGTACATTTTGGTATCTCAAAAGCATCCTATTTCCAGCATTAATGTGAACACACAGCTAAAGTTCGCCAGACTCGCAGGTACATCTAGGGATCTAAAAAGCACCCCATTTCCAGCATGAATGTGAACACACAGCTAAAAATCCCACCCTTGGGGGGTGGGAGCAGCATGGGGGGACCCTCAGGGGGAGGAGCATGGGGGACTCTTGAGGGTGGGGGGACCTTTGGGGGTGGGAGAAGGGTGGGGGGAGGTATTGCTTCCTGGATGCTGCTCCGGTGGTCCCTGGCAGCCTGAGCTGCAGGCAGGGGGGGGGACTTTACTTGCTTTAAATTCCCCACATGTCCTGCTCCTCCAGAGCCAGGACGCCTGATCAATTTTAAACAAAACAAAACAAAAAAAGTTCCCAGGTTCCTGCCTTGCCGCTCCGCCCCCGCCCCCCTGCTGCTCTGAGCAGCAGATTGTGGGGGGAGAGTGGCAGCACAGGGTCCAGGAAGCGGGCTGGCTGGAGGCGCGCTGTTGAGAGCGCGCCTCCAGCCATGTCCCCAAGTGACCCACGAGGCAGGGAATGCTGGTCCCTGCCTCAGCCGCCCGGCACAAAGCTTCTCGCCTGGGCGATTGTAACAAGCGCCCAGGCGAGAAGCTCCATTGTGCCCATTAGGCGCAATTGAAAGGTTAGCCCCTCCCTCTGAAACACGGTTTGGGCAGCTGAGCCAGCTCAGCCTTTTTGTCCCTTCCGGGACCCACTCTCAGAGCGGCTCTGAGAGTGGGTCCTGGAAGGGAGATAAAGGCTGACAGCCACAGCAGCCTCTGAAGCCAGTCAGAGACTGCTACGTCTGTCAGAAGCAGCAGCGGTTTGTTTTGTTTTTTTGACAGCGCAGCGGGGGTTGCCCTGGGCGTGCTAGGGGGGCAGTGCCCCAAATTTCCTGCGGGGGGAGCCGTGATAGATAGATAGATAGATAGATGTAGGAGTTAGCTTAGTGATAGAGATAGCATTTAGTGACTTAGTTTTATCATTTGTAGCAGTAGGCTTGTGTATTTTTTAGATAATCCATTTAGTTCATAGCATTTAGAATAGTTAATAGCAGTTAGATTTAGTGTAGATAGATAGATATAATATTAGCTTAAAAATTTAAATAAAAAATAAAAAAACAAAACAAAAAAACCCCATATAAAAACATTATTTTGGAGGGAGAAATGGAGAAGGGAAGGAGAGACCAGTCTACTGCCTATAGGAGAGGCAATGGGGCACATCCTAGAGGCTGGAGGGACCATGCCAGGGGAGTGGAAGCAGGCAGCAGCAGTTGCCAGAGGCAGAGCACATCACCCCCTCTCCCCCAAATTCAGCAGGCCTGCTTTAGGGCAACAGGCTTCAGCAGCTCAGCGTCACCTCCTGGCAGTGCCCTCCTCCACTGCCACGCAGGGCACTGGAAGGCGTGCAGGACTTGAGGCTGCATCTGTCTCTTCTGCTGGTGGTGCTGGAGCAGGTGCTGATGCTGCTTCCAATGTTCCTCCAGGGCCACCAATGTCCCTCACTGTCGAGGCGATCCCCAGCAGTCCAGAGCTGGTGGATCCCACCCCGGCTGCTAGAGGTAGGGATGATCCCCGGGCAATGTCAGTAGGGAGAGGAATAGCAGCATCATCAATAGAAGCTACAGAGGGGGGCACAGGGAGAGTGCCAGAAGCATGAGGGGCACGGGCAGTCTAGCCTCAGGGTCCCAGTACTCCCCTTCACAGGACATCACCGTGATCACAGACAGTGAGGAAGAGGCAGACACTAGTGCCGCAGAGGAGATGCCTGTAGCTGAGGTGATGTCTGACCCTTCTCCCAGAGCTGTGTCACCAGTGCCACCAAGTTCTGCCCCTCCCAGCAGTGCTGGCAGCAGTGTGTCCTCCGGGGTGGGCAAGAAGGCTGGAGGGGGGGGAAATCCTCAGCCTGGGATCATTTTAAGCAGGTGCGGGCAGATAATCCCAGAGAGGTGCATTGCACGCTGTGCAATAAGCTGATGAAATGTGGGCAGATGCTCGCCAACCTTGGCACAACTGCAATGGCGAGGCACCTCAAAGCATGCTACAGTGCTCTGTTGCTCAGCAGGAAGGCAGGGGAAGTGGATGCCAGCGGGTTCCCGACTGCAGTTGCCAGTCACCCAACTCCTTCAGCGGGCCAGCGTCCTGCACCAACTGATGCTGCCTCTAGCAGCAGGAGCAGTATGGGGGCAGAACAGCAGCATGAACCTCCCCAGCAGCGCCGTCAGTCCACCATGGAGGAGATGGGGTGAGGGGATCTGTCAAGGGCATCGTCAGGGCATCGTGGCACTGACTTCCAAGGGAAAGTCAAGCACCTGTTGGCAGAAATTATTGCCCTGGATGGCCAGCCTTTGTAAATTGTGGTAGACAAGGGCTTCCAGTGGCTGATTGCGTTCCTGGCCCCCAACTTTAAGATGCCTTCCCGCTCCACCCTGACTCAGACTGTGGTGCCACAGCTCTACAGGGCTTTGAAGGAGTGGGTGAGGGAACTGCTGGCAGGGGCTGGGGGGGCCACGGTGCACTTCACCACCGACATGTGGTCCACCAGAAACACCCAGCACGCCTACCTGGTAGTGACTGCACACTGGTGGCAGGACCCAGAGGCAGTGCTTGGCAGTGGCAGGAGGGGCCCTGAAGCCGGGTATAGGTGGGCGCTGGTCCAAGGATTCCCTGGAGCACACGCTGGTCCAGGATGTCTCCACCAAGTGGAATTCCACCTTCCTGATGCTTGAGCAGCTTCTTAACAGAAAGCTGCCCTGCATCAGGTGAAACTGGAAACAGAGATTGAGGCACCTCCAGGGTACAACAGGGAGGAATGGGAGATGATTCATCAGGCGGTCTTCATCCTGAGACTGTTCCTGGCCATGACAGAAACCATGAGCAGCTCCACTGCCACTCTCAGCCAGGTGACCCCACTGGTCCATAGTCTCCACTGGAGCCTGGACAAGATTCTCGGGGAGCAGGACTGTGGCCCTCTGGGCAGGAAGTTTTCAGAAAAGGCGCATGACCTGGCACGGAAGCTGAAGGTGGGGCTGAGTGAGCACTTTGACAAGCTCCTGTGCCGGGAGGAATATGCCCTGGCAACCATGCTGGACTCCAGGATCAAGGGCAGTATGGCACATGAGAAAACGGTCTATGGCCTCCAGAAGGTTGCTCTGGTGCAGAAGGTCTGGCAGGGAGAGCGGGCCATGCAGCAGGATGTCCCTAGGGATGGTGGAAGTGGGAGCAGTGACCCCTTCCAGCCATCTGGGTCTATCCCTGCCCCAGCCCTAGCGGTAGCAGCAGCACCAAAAGCAGGATGAGCAGCTGCAGCAGCAGGACACCTACTGCCAGCAGCTCCTCCTCTGTGCAGTCCACTCTGGGGAGCATGGGGTCCAGCACAAATGGGCAAGCTGCATGACTGAGGGCATTGGGGCAGGTGGTGCCCACCCAGAGCTACCAGAGGGAGTATGATGGTGCCTCAGCAGCAGTGGAGGCCTACCTGGAGGAGGAGCCATGCTTTAATCCCAGCAGTGCTATCTTGGCCTACCGGGCCAGCAAGGCCAACGTGTGGCCTGCCCTGTCCAAAGTGACCAAGGGTATCCTGTCCTGCCCACCAACCAGCATCTCCAGTGAGAGGGTGTTCTCCATAGTAGGGGACATTTGCACCCCACACCTCCTGAGACTGGGGGCCAAGTTGGTGAAGCAGTTGCTGTTCCTGAAGGTGAACCTTCCACTGCTGGGATTCCCTGAGCTGCCCCTGGACAAGGAGTGATGGTGCAGTGGCACATGCCATCCCATGCCAGGGGCAGTCTTGGGACGGGGCTCCTCCTCCTCCTCAATCTGGGCTATGGCTACTGCTAAGATGCTGTCCCTCCCTCCCAATGCCTGGCACCCGCCCTGCCTCCCTCCCTCCCCCCCCCCTCTCTCTCTCATACTAGACAGCCTCGGCTGCCTTATCTGACTGACCTCATGATGCAGGGTGGCATTGGGAAACAAACTGTAAGCCTGCGAGCTGGCGTATGGTTACATGATCTCGGCCCGCCTATGTGACACTGACTGGCTCTCGCTTTCTCGCACTGCACAGTCTTTGCTAGCCTATCTGAGTGCCCTGCTGCCAAAATCCCAGCCTACCTGCCTTACTGCCTCCTATGCCACCCTGCCTGTCTGCCCGCCCTGCTTACCCTCAAGCTCAAAGCATGCCTCAGTCCACCTTCCTGCCTCCCATGCCAAGGTGCCTGTCTGCCCACCCAGGTTGCCTAGCTCAAAGCCTGTCTACCCTACTGCCTCCCATGCCACACTGCCTGCCTCCCCGCCTGCCCAGGTTGCAAAGCTCGAACCCTGCCTCAGTCTGCCTGACTGCTGCTCATGCCACACAACCTAACTGCCTCCCCCCCGCAACCAATGTCTACTGGTGCTAGTGCCAATGGCCCCCAGGCCAGGCCTATATGCTGTCTATGCCAAGGGCTCTATTCCCTGGCAACCAATGTCTGCTGGTGCTAGTGCCAATCGCCCCCAGGCCAGGCCTATATGCTGTCTATGCCAAGGGCTCTATTCCCTGGCAACCAATGTCTGCTGGTGCTNAATATCTATGAGTTGCCACTCTAGCCCCAGGACCCACCATGATGGGTACGGGGCCATCATTCCTCGCACAGAGAACCAATTTTCAACTACATCAAGAAGCAGCCACTCCAGCCCCAGGACCCACCATCAGGGCTCTGGGGCCTATGTTACTGTCAGGGAGGCTAGGCCAAGATCCAGAAGCTGCCACTCTATCCCCAGGACCCACCGTCATGGGTCTAGGGCCATCATTCCTCACACAGAGACGATGTTGTTCCACCGCATCAAGAAGCAGCCACTCCAGTCCCAGGACCCACCATCAGGGTTCTGGAGCCAAGTTACAGGCAGGGAGGTCTGGGGCCAAGATCAAGAAGCTGCCACTCTATCCCCAGGACCTACCGTCATGGGTCTGGGGCCATCATTACTCGCATGGAGACTATGTCGTTCCACCACATCAAGAAGCAGCCACTCCAGCCCCAGGACCCACTATCATGGCTCTGGGGCCTATGTTACTGGCAGGGAGGGCTGTGGCCAATATCTACATGCTGCCACTCTAGTCCCAGGACCCATCATCATGGGTCTGGGGC
This sequence comes from Sphenodon punctatus, assembly GCA_003113815.1. Classification (NCBI taxonomy): domain Eukaryota; kingdom Metazoa; phylum Chordata; class Lepidosauria; order Sphenodontia; family Sphenodontidae; genus Sphenodon; species Sphenodon punctatus. The sequence goes on along the minus strand of QEPC01001876.1, from coordinate 430,491 downwards.
CATCATTCCTCGCACATTTTGCTGTCGATCCACCACATCAAGAAGCAGCCACTGCTGCCCCAGGACCCACCATCAAGGCTCTGGGGCCTACATTACTGGCAATGAGGGATGTGGCCAATATCTATGAGTTGCCACTCTAGCCCCAGGACCCACCATGATGGGTACGGGGCCATCATTCCTCGCACAGAGAACCAATTTTCAACTACATCAAGAAGCAGCCACTCCAGCCCCAGGACCCACCATCAGGGCTCTGGGGCCTATGTTACTGTCAGGGAGGCTAGGCCAAGATCCAGAAGCTGCCACTCTATCCCCAGGACCCACCGTCATGGGTCTAGGGCCATCATTCCTCACACAGAGACGATGTTGTTCCACCGCATCAAGAAGCAGCCACTCCAGTCCCAGGACCCACCATCAGGGTTCTGGAGCCAAGTTACAGGCAGGGAGGTCTGGGGCCAAGATCAAGAAGCTGCCACTCTATCCCCAGGACCTACCGTCATGGGTCTGGGGCCATCATTACTCGCATGGAGACTATGTCGTTCCACCACATCAAGAAGCAGCCACTCCAGCCCCAGGACCCACTATCATGGCTCTGGGGCCTATGTTACTGGCAGGGAGGGCTGTGGCCAATATCTACATGCTGCCACTCTAGTCCCAGGACCCATCATCATGGGTCTGGGGCCATCATTCCTCGCACATTTTGCTGTCGATCCACCACATCAAGAAGCAGCCACTGCTGCCCCAGGACCCACCATCAAGGCTCTGGGGCCTACATTACTGGCAATGAGGGATGTGGCCAATATCTATGAGTTGCCACTCTAGCCCCAGGACCCACCATGATGGGTACGGGGCCATCATTCCTCGCACAGAGAACCAATTTTCAACTACATCAAGAAGCAGCCACTCCAGCTCCAGGACCCACCATCAGGGCTCTGGGGCCTGCGTTACTGGCAGGGAGACCAGGCCAATGGTCCTTGCATGGCCAGATATGCAAATTGTAGAGAACGCTTATGAAAAGTACAGGTTGCAGGACTGCATTGGCTCCAATGAAATGAAGGGCCACAATATGAAAGAAAGAAAGAAAAAACCCACCTTTCCCTCCCCCATCCAGGCTGTCCGGGTGGAAGGGGGGACACCCCCCACCCACCCTGCCCAGCCGGGATTTTTAAAGAAATTTTTTTTAGTCTAAGTCCCTGCTAGTGCGGGCTCTGGCGGCGACCCATAGTCCACACCATCAGGTACTAGGGTGATCCCTGGGGTGGGGGGTGGTTTAACATGAGAGTCATGCAGAACATGGGTAGCATTGACAGCAGCGGCAGACATTGGATTGCTAGGGCACAGTACCCAAGGCACAGCAGACAGCACTACAGCAGCAGCAGGATTGAAAGTGTCCTGTGAGCAGAATGATGACCCCAGACCCATTACTGTGGGTCCTAGGGCTAGAAGAGTGGCAGTGTGTAGATATTGGCCACACCCCTCCCTGCCAGTAACATAGACTCTCATGCCAAGGTGGCTGTCTGCCTACCCTGGCAACCCTGGGTGATGTGTACCACTGGTCTGGTAATCCCGCTGCTGCTGTCTGCTGGTTCATGGGTGCTCGACCCTGGCCAATCCACATGTGCCCATGCAATCCTGCTGCTGACGTCTGCTGCTATATGGAAGCTAATAGCTATTCCCTTGCAAATCCAATCATCCTGGTTCCATGGGTGCTGTTTACAGGCAAATCCTGCTGCTGCTGTCTCTTCTGTTCCACGGGTTCTGTGCCCAGTCAATCAAAAGTCTGCTGCTGCTATTGCCAATGCTGCCTCTGCTGTCTGTGCCACGGGTTCTGTGCCCGGTCAATCCAATGTCTGCACCAGCTGCCAATGACGCCTCTGGGAAATCTAATGTCTTCTGCCAATGCTGCCAATGCTGCCTCTGCCATGGGTTCTGTGCCCTGGCAATCCAATGTCTGCTGCTGCTGCCAATGCTACCCATGCTCTATACCAATCAGAACTCATGTTGCACAACTGGGTTTTGGCCACCACCATTTTGGAAATTCCCCGCTAAAGAGTTTGGAGTCTGGCAGTCATATTCCCAGAATGCACTCCCTAATTTGAGAACCACTGGCTGATGTGATCTGTGGCAGATCAGGGAAGAGAAATCAGGCCTCTAGAGTCCCAGACCAGTGTTCTAACATCTGCACCACCTCTTATTGTGCATCATACAGCATCTAGAGAGAAAAAGCATCTCTCTCTGGATACAGCATCTAGTACACAGACGTAGACTTTGCTCACAGCCTCTAGGTGTGACTGCAATATAAACAATCATACTCAATTCTATTCTAGTTATGCTGAATAAACTCAATATGTGATGAGTCTTGCTGTGCAGGACTGCTCCATTATCTGCAAGCTCCTGGAGCTGATAAGCTAATAATCAGAAAAACAACTTTTCAATGACACTCCTCCCACCAGCTCGTTTTGTCGATTGCTGTATTGCTTTAGTCATCTAAACTCGCAGCCTGACATCAAAGCCAGACTCACAGCTTGTAATACACAACAGTAATCATGGGGGGAAATGCCAGAGAGGTGGGGAGGAGGAGATAGAACAAAAGAAAGTCCTTTGTGAATACATTACTGCAGGCAATTTCATTATCAGACCCTTCTAAATCATGCCATGCATGTCTCAGTCCTTTACAAACACTGGACTAGATCCAGGTTCACCAAAAGAAATTTGGGGACCTGGGGATCTCAGACCCTTACCCTCCCAATATGCATCAGGACCTAACACTAGGCAATCAACAGGGAAATTGCGGGGAGGGGAGGATGAGATAGTTTTATAAACCCAGGAAAATTCTCAGTGGCATCCTAAGAGGGGAACAGGTAATTTTCAAAGGCTAAAGCAGATCCTGGGGAGGTAACTGCCCAGCTAGTGCTGCACTTTCAATGCTCAGAACTTCAGCAGCTAAAGATGTGTTGAGCACCCTTGGCCCCACTTCTCTGTGGCACGGGGACAGGGAGCAACAGAGAAGCAAGCCACAGCAGTGGCCTGAAGACTGATTTGAGAAGGGCCTGGCAGACTGAGCACTTCTTGTGCAAATCAAGAAGTTTACCCTGCCCTGATCCTAGGCTAGAAGTCAGTAAAGTTTCACTGGGTTTACACCAGCTGAGGACCTGCCTCATTAAGTACCACAGAGTCTTGCAGAGAGATGGGGAAGCATTTTAGTGCCCAAGGTCACACTGTAAAGAGACTGAATGCACAAGAGCACTGCTAGCCATGTGCCCCAAACCCAGTTCCCCCACTCATTTCTATACAGGTTCTTTCTTCTGTGAGCTCCAAAAACTATAGCCCTCTGGGTTAGAACTGGGAAAATTGAAATGCAGACTATTCCAAACCAGGAATTAGAACTGAGTTCTCTTGACTCCTGTCCCACAACTGAGCAATGCTGCCCACTCAAAGGCTGCTGAAAGCACATGTCCTGCTGGGCTGCCCTTGTTTAGCTCCAACTGTCAAGCACAGTTAAACCTCTCAGGCTGCTGCCTTGGAAATTGAACTACTCCAGAACAAAACCCCACTCCCAAATCCCCTAGATAAGCAACCCCAAGTCTTTTGTCACATAAGGAGCAATGCATCTTGCTGCGGAAGATTTTCTCCTGGAGATCCCTTTGGGTATTGTGATGAACTTTCCAATCAAGTACTGTGAGGAAGAAAAACTCAGCCAGCTCTTCCTCCAGGCACGTGATGTATCTTTCTTTATCTGTGAGGGCCTTGACGACAGAATGGTGCTTGTCTATCTCTTAGGACCAACCAACACATGTTCAACTGATGTTCACATGGAACCCTTTTCGGCCTTCAAAGTTCTCCAGCCACTGTTCTCCAGTCACAAAGTTCACACTGCCACCCTATCCCCAGGACTCACCGTGATGGGTCCGGGGCCATCGTCCCTCGCACAGAGAACCAATCTTCAACTACATCAAGAAGCAGCCACTACAGCCCTTGGACCCACCATCAGGGTCCTGAAGCCTATGTTACTGGCAGGGAGGGCTGTGGCCAATATCTACATGCTGTCACCCTAGCCCCAGGACCCACCATGATGGGTCCAGGGCCATCATTCCGCTCACAGGGCGCAGTCAATTCTGCTGCTGTCTGCTGTGCCACGGGTACTGTGCCTTGGCAATCCAATGTCTGCCGCTGCTGTCAATGCCACCTATGATGTCTGTGCCACAGGTTCTGCCCCAGCAACCCAATGTCTGCAGCTACTGCTGGTATTGCTCGTCAGCCATTTGCTCCTCAATCTTGTAGACTGCAATAGCTCAGATGAGTGCACCGGCAGGCAGGGGCTGGGTGAACATTAAAATGGGGCAGAATTGGAGATCCTGTACTCAACTCCCTTTCAATCAGGTGCGGGAAATGGAGGGTATCGGCGATCACCCATCCCTTCGTAACAATGCTCGCCTATCTCGTAGGATCGACTGTTTGTGTTTGCACATCCCTACAGATCACATTGCGAATCCTCTCCACTTCACAGATTTGACCGATGGTGCATATCCGGTTGTGCAACCTGAATTTCATGCTGAGTTCCTTGAGGATTTCTGCAGTGATGATGTACTCAGTTTGCTTGCCTTCTGACGATTTGGAGCTCGCCCAGGATGATCTCAATCCTAAAAGAATCTTAAACTTCTCCTAGAGTCCAGGATCCTTGTTCTGTGGCTTTGCCATGGTTACCAAACAAGTGCCAGGGAACTTCCACCCTCTCCAGCCAGGAGGCACCTGCCCCTTCCCAGCCCTCTTACCCCTGTCCCCTCATCATTCTTAGCCTGGACCTCAATGCTCTTGGACTTTAAGGTGCTGATGACTCCCGTGCATGGGGCCATCAATAAAGTATGTCACGTGAGGCATGCAGATTAACAAAGTTGTGCCAATGGGTAACAATTGGGGGCGAGGGGGATTGCTCACGTGACATTATACCCATATTTTTGTGTCTCTGTCACAGTTATTTAGTATGTGGGTATTTAGGTAGGTGACTAGGTGTGGGCGGGGAGTTTTACTTGCTTTCCTGTCTCACCTCAGTCTCTAGACCTCCTCCCATTTGCCGTCATTCCACTCATGGAGATGGCCCCCAGGCCTTGGCCTATATGCTATCCGTGCCAAGGGTTCTGTACCATGGCCACCAATGTCTGCTTCTTCCAGTGCCAATGGCCTCCAGGCCAGACCTATATGCTGTCTGTGCCATGATGCTATGGCATCAAGAAACAGCTGCTGCTGCCAGGCCTATATGCTGTCTGTGTCAAGGGTTCTGTACCCCAGGTTGTTGCCAAGCTCAAAGTCTGCCTCAGCCCGCCTTCCTGCCTCTCATGCCAAGGTGCCTGTCTGCCTGCCCAGGTTGCTGCCAAGAAAGAGAGAGAGAAATAAAAGAGAGAGAGATATTTATTTATTATCCCAACCGGTTTTATTGCAGTGTTTTTATGGATTGGTTTTATTAATATATTGTTTATAAATTTATAAATTGTTTATAATTAACTTGTTAGCTGCCCCAAGCTGTTCGCAGGAGGGGTGGGATACAAATTGAATAAATAAATAAATAAATAAAATAAAATAAATTAAAATAAATAAAAAGAGTCTTTCTTGTTCTCAAAGTAAAAAATTTTTTCACAAACCTGGCAGCAACTCCTGAGCCCGCCGCTTGCTCAACATCCAAGGAGCCGGGCACCACCACTGGAGGTGTAGTAGGGGCAGCAACCTCCTCCTCCTCGATCACAAAGTTGGCCCCCAGTCGGGAAAGCAACACTGAAGCTTTCTTCATTTTATTTTTTTTAATCACACACAGTCAAAACACACAGTCACCCACAACACACACCAACACTCACCAACCACAACAACAACAAAAGCACAGCCAAACCCAACCCAAACACAGCCAAAACACACAAAGCGAACAGCCACCCAGCCAAACACACACTCACTCACCACACAGCTCCACACGCACTCAAATTTCCAGTTTTCGGTGCAATCACAGCTTCACAATATGTTTTTCTGTACGGCCGAACCCGAACCAAACGGCCGAACCGAACGGCCGAACCCGGTGAACAAACTGAACGTCCAAACCGAACGAGTCTGAACTGAACGCGGCTGAACCCGAACCGCAATCTGTTCGTCCATCCCTATCAACAAGACCTCTCAGGTATACCTTCATACCCATGTCGGATAGGTGAACTCCATCCACTCAGTATAACTCAAGCTTGAAATATCTAATCTTGCCATAAACTATTGCATGATTCCCCTGAGCATGCAGCCACCTTTCCATTAGTTTATTTACCTTTCTCCTACCTTGTCTAACTTTCTTGGTCTGTTAGCTGGCCCACATCAACACCCGCCTTTCTAACATTTGGGTCCATATAACGAACACCTCAGGGAATAATGCCTTTATCCGCTTAATGTCCACTCTCATCCACTCATTCCATTCCCTTAACCCACTCCCCTAAATGAATCACAAAAACATTCTGTCATATTAGTTCCTTTCTATAAATGGGTGAATTGAGTCATGGAGAGAGTGACCCCCACAAGGTCACTCAGTAATTTAGTGTGACAGTGAGGAATACAACCCAGCTTTCCTGATTTCAAAGCTGCTGTTTGTTTCTCATGTGTTGTCTTCCAAATGCAAAAATCATTATATGTACTGGTATTTCTCATTCACTCAGTATATGGACACAGGACAAAGGAAACCATTTTGGTGTTTGTCAGTCCCTCACTGGAATTAGCACAACCACATTTTCACAGATGAGACTTGGAATCCAACCAGTAAGTTAGTTTTAGTTAGCCTTTCACAATACAGCTAAATTGAGGAATCAGACTCTCTGACCTATTGTATGTTCTCTTTGAAGGGTGAAATATGGTTTCTGGCAGGAGGGAGAAGGAATAATTATTTTCTTTCCATTAGTTGAGCCCCTGTTCCTTGCTGCCAAGCGTATCACTTTAATTTATTACAATGTAAACACAAATCCTATTATATGCAAATGTAAAGCAAGTCTGAATGGAGGAAATAACCATACCCTCCTGACTCCCCACTTCTCAGAGTTTAAAGTTAAAAATAAAGAATAGGAGTTGAGATTTAATGTTTGAGATTTAATGTTCAGGGCCAGCCTTGCAGGCCTGGGCCCTGAAGTCAGAGGGGGTCCCATACAGAGGCCAGTCTTGGTAGCATCAGGTCCAGTGCCCCTAAGGCCCTGGAATGGGCTATTTCTGCAGACCCCTCTTCCTGTCCGTGACTCTCAGCCCCTGTGGTGGCTGCTTCCTGCAGAGCCCTGCCCCCTCACTTTCAGTAATTCACTGATCCTTGAATTTCTCCTGCTGTCAGAGAGGCGTGTGTATGTGTGTGTGTCTGTGTCTGTGTGTCCATGTGTGTGTGAAAACTTATGACACTTCGGGTGTCTTTAGACATAACAAAGATCTGGTGTCAAAACCCCTAAACATGTGCTTGGCCGTTGTGTGTAAGCACCATAACAACCCCAACACCAATTTGGCCACCTGTTGAACATGCGATGTGGACACCATTGCATCATAAGGACAATTTGCTTGTTCCAGCTGAACACGTGGCCAACATTGTGTCTAATGATATTGCTTTGCATGTTAGCAGGTACAACATGGGGGATGAGGCAGCAGCACTTGCGTGCAGAGATCGCAAAACACCGATTTGCCCCAAGATGGGCTGTGTGTCTAAGCAGAGCCACATGGTGAACACAGGATCAAACTGGTGTTCATATCAAGGTCAAAACACACATTCAGACACCCATTGACGTTATGTCTAAAGACACCCTTTGTTTTTGTAAGCAAAACCCCCACACAGCCAATTGCTAAAAAGACAGGACCATGGGGTCCCTGTATTTTATAATCACCCCTGGACTCTACAAATTCTAAGGCTGGCCGTGTTGACATGAAGAGTTGGTCACCCATACTAACTAAAGTAGATCCATGTGTCATGTCACCCTTTCACACTTGTGGCCCCCGGGGAAAGGACTTACTAAGCAAGATGGAGACACATAAGTTCTTTGGTTAAAACTCTGGAGAGGCTTGAAAGCGTTGATTAGGCATCTCGGAGCTGAACTTGAGTTGGACTCAAATGCCTAAAAAGAGTCAGGACTATTGAAGGTGTCGTTTACACAAAGAACTTACTCCACACCACTTTTATGCCACAGTTATGCACAGTGCATAAATACCTTGAGTTTGGCTTAGTCACATGGTGTCAGTACGATTGTTCTGGACCCGCCAGATGTGGTGCCCAGAACAAACCCCGCCTGGGGTGGTGACTGGGCCTGAACTGTGGTGCTGAATCAAAGCAGGCCCACAGTCCAGGCCTAGCAGCCGTCCAGCTGGGCCAAAGCAGGTGGAATGGGGCGGAAGCCGGTTCCTATGCTGGGGAGTGGCTATGGTTCCCAGCCATGGTTGCTCATCATGGCCGGCAGGCGAGGCCATGCCAGGAGATTGGTGATGTGGTCAGGCAGCCACATGTCACTCCCTGCCCCCTCTCCCTGGCCAAGGGAGCCACGGGAACATTTGTTCTCACAGCAGGCACTTGCGAGGGGAAAGCCCTCCCCCTCCCCTGGGTGGGACAGACGTCCAGGTGGATGTCTGTTAACATCCTCTGTGATTCATTCTGAAGGATCCCCCATCCCAGTGCAGCACTATCTTCAGCGTGTGCACTAAGCTTAATGCTTTAGTTTAGTGTGCATGTGCAAGATGACACTGTGTGTACCGTGTGTAGGGACTTGCAAGCCATTCTGATGGACCCACATTGGACTGGGTGGCTCCACTGACACACATAGCAAAAACAGAGATGCACGTATCTCCGCTTTAACATTGCTTTTATGTTTCTTATGCATGCTGCAGGGCTGTATTGTTGCCCTATGCAGCCCTGCAACATGCATAAGAAATACTAAAGAGGTACTAAAGCGGTGTTAAAATGGACTTAAGGTGCATGTCTGTTTTCACCCAGAATATGTTTCAGCCCTAAAGTATCTGTTGTATGGGGTTGAAAGTTAACCAAGTCCATAAAGAAATGTTTTCCCAAAGTAACTGGGAAGTTACTCTAACATAATATGAATTTTAAAAAGTTTTGTGTATCTCCTTGGTGGGAGAAGAACATGGTAATCCATATTCACTCTCTCTCAGGGCTGGGTTTCTGATTACGGGCCCTGGGCTTGGAAGTTATTGCCTCCCCCATCACGCACCACAGCCTGGTTTGGTGAAGTAGCCTAGAGTTTATCTTTGACTCCTCCCTCTCCTTTAAACCTCAGATCGATTCTGTTGCCAAATCCTGTTGCTTCTCTCTGCACAACATTGCTAAGATCTGTCCTTTCCTCATGGTTTCCTCTGCTAAAAACCCTTGTCCGTGCCCTGATCATCTTTCACCCTGACTATTGCAAGCTCCTTCTCACTGGTCTTCTGCAGTCTCAACTTGCTCCACTCACTTCTGTTCATAACTCATTCACCTTGCCCTCCACTTTGACCACATGTAGGCCCTCCTCTCCTCTCTCCACTGGCTCCCTCTTCTGAACACATTCTGCCAAACTCCTGGTTTTTACCTACAAGGCTCGTCATGGCCTTGCTCCCCCCTATCTCTCAGCACTCATTTCCCACTACACTCCTGTCTGGGAGATCTGCCACCATTCTCACCTGCTCACGGCTCCCCTGCTCCTCAAAACGCATCTGCCTCTTTTCCCTGGCAGCCCCTCATGCCTGGAACTCCCCTCCCTGAACACATTCATTCAGCTTCCTCCCTCCAAATCTTCAAATCCCTCCTCAAAACCCTCCTCTTCCATCAAGCTTTCCCTGGCTCGTCATTCTCCTTGCTCCCTTGCTGACTTATCCTGAATCATCATATCTTGTGTAACATATCTTGTGAAGTACCCTAGAGTTCATCTTTGACTCCTCCCTCTCCTTTAAACCTCAGATCAATTCTGTTGCAAAATCCTGTTGCTTCCCGCTTTCTGCCTGGTGGTCATTGCTGGTGCTAATAAATGCTTAATAATAATAATAATAATTCCCGCTTTCTGCCTGGTGGTCATGGCTCCACCCATTTGGCTTCCTAATTTGCTCCCTGGCTGTGTATAAGGCATTCTAGGAGCAACAGGAAGCTGGTGGAGCATCTGTTGCTCTTCCTCTGTTACTTTTGCTCTGGTCTGCATTCCTGGATCCTTTATCCTACACTGTATTGGGTTGTGTCTTTCTTTGTAGTAGCTTGTAGTTTGTGTCTCTTGTCCTTGCCTCCCTTCATCCTGTTCCTCTCTGTGTTATTGTTGTTAGATCTTTGTCATTGTTTGATCAACCTCCCCTGCTATTAGTTCTGAGCTTCTGTTGCTTTCTTACCATCTTACACTTGAGACATATTAATGATACTACTTTTTATAAGATGTCATAGGTAGGGCTGACACAATAGCAAGCGTTCCCATTCTAAAGGGAAATACCAACCTTTCGGGATTGCTTGTGAGTGTCTGTTGTTTTTTTCTCAGTTTCTGGTGACTCTGTTCTTCCACCATTGTTTTTGTCATTTTCATCACTTTCCAGGACCTTTTCTTGTCACTTTCTGAGAATATTATTACAGTTTTATGGCAGTTTTACAGCACTTTTATGACACTTTTCAGCACTTCCCCAGCACTTAGCCTTAGTTTTTGTCTCCACAGCCCCCTGGGGTGCATGCAGAGCACACATGGAGCTTGGTACTGGGCCAGCCCATAGCAGCCCCGTTCAACTTGCAAAAAATAACAGAAAATGGTGAAAACAGCAGGAAAGCTGGTAAGTTTCCATGTCATGCAAATCTCAGCAAATATCCTGCTTCCGACAGAAACAGCACTTTCTGAGATTTCTCATTTCAGGCCTAGTCATCCTACCAATGACGTGATGAAAGAAATTTCTACGATTTTGGAGGAAGGTCTTCTTGGATATATTACAAATATTGAATACGATTTAAATAAAAATCCAAGGATCCCATTACTATAAACTCTGCCTAAAATACATAAAGGGATCGCTCCTCCACCTGTTTGTCCAATAGTATTCAGCTCAAATCCATTATTAGAACCTATAGTCAGTCAGTATATTACAACAGGAACCTACAGAGAAGTATGTAGATTATTATTTTAAAGCCTTTGGTGTTACAACTTGTCATACATTAGAGATACTGCAGTCCTTATTCACAAATTATATTATAATGATATATCACATTATATCCTTATTACTTTGGATGTCAAATACCTTTATACAAATATCCCTCAGCATGAGATCTTAATAGAAACCTTTGAAACCTCCAACTCATTTTATTGTTACATTGGCGAGTATAGCTTTGGAGAAGAATAATTTCAAATGTAATTCTTATTGGCAGTTTAAGGGTACTGCCATGGACTTTTCTGTGGCTCCAAATATAGTCAATCTTTACATGGGCAATATGGAGAACAAATTTACGTATAACCAAGATGTCCAGCGGAGCTTTTCCTGGTGGTGTGCGGGCTGGTCAGTCTGGCCTTCCTCTGCCTTGGAGTGGAGTCATCTACTGCTCACTGTGACATGTTTGTGGCTTATTTTGTGGATAAAATCACTCGGATTCACCACGACTTCGAGGCTGCAATTAATACATATGGGGAACTGGAGGTTATGGAAGCCTCATCTTGTCTGGTTTTGTGGGATCAATTTCAGTCGGTGACCTCCGCCGATGTGGTTGGTGTTCTTAGGGCTGTTAGGGCCACATTTTGTGAATTAGATCCTTTCCCGTCCTGGCTGAGACAATGGGGCCGTTGCTGGATGGGGTGGTTAATACCTCCCTTTGGGAGGGCAGAGTGCCAGACTGTCTCAAAGAGGCAGTGGTTTGGCCTCTGCTCAAGAAACCATCACTTGACGTTAACTCTCTTGCCAGCTATTGGCCTATCTCTAATCTTCCCCTTTTAGGGAACATTATTGAACCAGAAGTGACTTGGCAGCTCCAGGAACATCTTGACCGCATCAGTTATCTGGACTCCTTTCAGTCGGAATTTCATCCGGGGTATGGCACTGAGACTGCGCTTGTGGCTTTGGTGGATGATCTGTGCTGGAAAATGGACCGGGGCCGTTTGACCCTGTTAGTTCTATTAGATCTTTCGACTGCATTTGATACAGTTGATCACGGGATGTGGGTGACGCGACTACGGGACTGTGCAGGGGTGTAAGGGACTGTTCTCAAATGGTTCCACTCTTTCCTGACTGGTAGAATGCAGCAAGTGGTTCTTGGGGAGTCTTTTTCATCATATTGACACCTCTCATGTGGAGTCCCGCAGGGTTCAGTTTTGTTTCCTCTCCTGTTCAACATATACATGCAGCCACTCGGTGATTTAATCAGGCAGTTCGGTGTGCAGTGTCATCAATATGCTGATGACACCAAGCTGTATCTGTCTTTTTTAACAGACCCAGGCCCTGCAGTCTCGGTGCTTAGTCGGTGTTTGACGGCTGTGAGGGACTGGATGAGGACTAACTGACTGAGGCTGAATCCCGACAAGATGGAGGTGATGTTGGTGGGTAAGATGATAGAGATCGTGGCCCCCATTATTGGTGGGGTCTGCCTTCCATTGGTACCCCAGGTATGGAGTCTGGGGGTGCTCCTCAATGCGCAACTCCACCTGGATGCCCAGGTGGAGGCTGTGGTAAGAAGTACCTTTCACCAATTACATCTGGTGTGACGGCTTCAGCTGTTTGTCTCAGACTCTGACCTGGCCACCATCATCCATGCTTTCATCACCTCCAGTTTGGACTATTGTAATGCGCTCTACATGGGGCTACCCATGGTGATGGCTCAGAAACTGCAGCTGGTGCAGAATGTGGCTGCCCATCTTCTGGTAGGACTGGGCCACTGGGAGCATATTACACCAGTGCTCTGCTCTCTGCACTGGCTGCTGGTGGTTTTCCGGGCCCGATTTAAAGTGTTGGTTTTGGCCTATACAGCCCTAAACAGCCTAGGCCCTACCTATCTGTGGAACTGCCATTCCCCAGTTGCTAGACCAACCCCTGCAGTCATCTGGATGCACCCTGCTCAAGGTCCACCGGGTCTTCCGGGGGGCCATGCAGGGGAGGGTGTTCTCAGTGGCTGCACCACAGCCATGGAACTCCCTTCTGGTGGAGGCCCATTTGGCCCTGGATCTCCTGTCTTTTTGGAGAAGTTGTAAGACCTGGCTATTCCACCAGGCATTTGGTGGGGGAGATGGGTGAGCAGGTGGGTTGTTGGTAGGGGTTATTTTTCTTTTTGTCCTCCTCCTAGTTGTTCTTAAATGGTTGTTTAAATGTTTGTTTTGAAAATTGAAAGCCACCCCAAGTTGCCTGGCAGGAGGGTCAGGGTAGCAAAATTCTCAGGCTCTGACCTGGCCACCATCATCCATGCTTTCATCACCTCCAGCTTGGACTATTGTAACACGCTCTACGTGGGGTACCCATGGTAGCAACTCGAAAACTGCAATTGGTGCAGAATGCAGCAGCCCCTCTTCTGGTAGGACTGGGTCACCGGGAGCATATTACACCACTGCTCCGCTCTCTGCACTGGCTGCTGGTGGTTTTCCGGGCCCCATTCAAAGTTTTGGTTTTGGCCTATAAACCCCTAAATGGCTTAGTCCCTACCTATCTGTGGGACCGCCTCACTCCTTGGGTGCTGGACCGACCCCTGTGGTCATCTGTTCTGCCAAGCATTTAGCGGGGGAGATGGGTGAGGGGGTGAGTTGTTGGGTAGGGTTTTTTTCTTTCTTTTTGTCCTCCTTTAAGTTGTTCTTAAATTGTTGTTTTAATGTTTGTTTTGCAAATTGTAAGTTGCCCCGAGCTGCCTGTGGTAGGAGGGGTGGGGTAGCAAAATTCTCAAAATAAATAAAATAAATATAAAATAAATGTCAATTTGTTTTACCAGCAGATTAAACTTTGGTTGTGATATACGGATGATGTTGTCCTCTTATGGGAAGGTAACGTTGAAAATTCAATGACTTTCTATGTTTGGTTAAATGAGAGAGATAAGAACATACAGTTTGAAATCTTTTATAAGAATAGAATAAATTATTTAGATGTTTTAAAGAAAGATGGTCATTTGATTACCTGTATTTACAGAAAGCCTACGGATGAACACAATTTTTTGCATTTCAACAGTTGCCACCAGGCACATGATTGAAAACATACCAAAAGGTCATCCCCTGCAGGTGAGTGAGGCTCCACCCCCTGGGAGGGCTCAGCCCAAGGCACAGGCCAAAGCTGCCCGCCCGCCCCCAGAAGCCCCGCCCGCCCCCAGAAGCCCCCAGAAGCCATTGCAGCAGGGCTCCAGCCCCAGAAGCCCCCAGCCGCCATAGCAGCAGGGCTCATTCATCCCCTGCAGGTGAGCGAGGCTCCACCCCCTGGGAGGGCTCAGCCCAAGGCACAGGCCAAAGCTGCCCGCCCGCCC
>QEPC01001876.1:397662-414259 GCA_003113815.1 Sphenodon punctatus | reverse complement strand
CCTTGTAACCAAGCCAAGTACACGCACCTGAGACTTCGCATCCGCCTGAATGTTTGTTTGTCTTCTCCCATGTCTCTCCCGCTGTCCCCTCTCCTTGTCTCCCCCTCCTTGTCTTTTAGATTGTAAGCCACAGGTAGGGACCGCAGCTGATTGTATGTTCTGTACAGCGCCAGGTTGTTACTGGCGCTTTATAAATGTTTAATAATAATAATAATAATAAGGTCAATTTTTAATACTATGAAGAAAGTGTTCCAACATTTCTGATTATAAACATCAGTCTGAGGAATTAGGTTTAGCTTTCTTACTTCAAGAGTGCCCTAAGGAATTATTGAAAGATGCATATAGATTGGCATTAGATACTCCACGAGCTGTTCTTTTAAAACCCAAACAGAGACATAAGCAGAGTAGATTAGTTTGTAGTTTGACAAACCCTATTAGTCAAAGAATCCAAAATATTATACTCAAATGTTGGTCTATTTTTGTATTATATTCCATCCTGTCAAGATCCACACTTTTTTGCCTTTAGGAGAGCAAAAAAGCTTTTGAGATCACTTGTTTCATAGTGATACTCAAAGAATCCAGGTGCTATTTTCAACTCCAAAGTCTCGAGGGGTCATCACCCATGTGGGCACTGTCTAGTTTGCTTACATCTTGTAAGCAAACTAGAAAGAAAATTATTTTATTAATTTTTCAACAATAAAAACATATTTTTAAAAGATTTTTACTACATGTGGGAGTAAGGGAGTGGTGTATGTGATAGAATGCATTTGCAAATCCCCCTCCCCCCCAAAAAAAATCTGTATGTAGGAAAGACCATTAGACCCTTAAGAAGAACGCAGGAGTAACATTAAAAAAAAATAAAATTAAAAATGATTGTGCCATTAGTGAAGCATTTTTTAGAAAGTCATCATTCACCCACTGATTTTACATTTTGGGGTCTTGAACAATGCTAATGGATAAGAAGTGGTTCTGAATTAATATTATTTTTCTCAGAAGCAAATGTTGTTGGATATATAAACTACATACAGACCCATTGGGAATAATGAGGATTTAGATTTTTCTGTATTTCTAGAGAGTCTTCTTTATGAAGTCACTTCAATAAAGCATTTTGCTGTTTGTATGTTTTTTTGCTTGGTTATATGAGAGAAATAAGTACATACAGTTCAAAATCTTTTATCATGAGAATAGAATACATTATTTAGATGTTTCCATTATTAGGAAAAATACTCTTTTTGGTGCTCTTAAAGTACTTTTATATATAGACATATATTTTAAAACCAGTTTGTTCCTCTTGCTTTTTTATGACAATAAACCTACTGACATAATTGTTCGGCAAGACTTTTTTTTAAAGTGTAACACTTTTTCAGATGATTAAAGATATTGCTTGTGTGAGTATTTCACAGCATTTTGTATGTAAGCTTTCTTCCATTGACAATTAATAAATTTAATAGTTTTGTTATGAGAAGTTTTTCTCAAAAGTGATTGTCAATTATTCACTTTGGACATTGAAGGACAACACCTGTGGATGATTTGAATGTATCCCACAGTATATACAAAGTTAAGAGCCAAACTCTTCATTTTTCTTCCCGTTACTGAAGGGGTGTGTTTTAGGGGTGTGCAATTTCGTATTGTTTAATTACAAAAACAAATGACGCCTCAAAAGGTAAGGAACACAAATGAATAAGCAAAGGGAATTAATTAAAAATACATTTTAAAAATGACACACATACAAAATGGCCACCAGGGTCGTTCTGTGCATGCACTCCCTTTTCTAAATGGCACAAACACTGCCAGTACTATTTTGAAAAAGGGATTCTCATACACAGAATGGCCCTAGTGGCCATTTTGCGTGTGCACAGTAATTGCTATAAAGTATTATTTTTAATAAAATAAAATAATAATAAAAAATGAAAATGGTACAGTCCTTTATATAAGCCCCACCCCCACAACAAATGTGTTTTTGGAAATGAAACCAAAGACTAAAAAAATAATAATGATGTGCCTTCTGCACACCAGTAGTATATTTCCTCCAAGTCTGGTGCAGTGGTAGGGTCCCCCCCTCCCCTCTGCTTCCCTCTCTTTTTTTCCCCTTTCATTTTTGTTTGAGGATCAAGAATATATGAGCCTTTCCTTTTTTAAAAAAGGTATTTTAAAAAATCTTTTTTGTGACAAGAAGTTATTTGATACCTTTATGTCTGCATCATTATTTGAATAGCTGTGAGAGAAAAAACACTCCTTCTATACTTATAAGTGCTTAAAGACAGCTGTTTATCAGTAAATTGTCCTTTTTAAAGTTAACACCAGGTTTTTTTGTGTGAATTTTGAGTATTGGGCCCTTTTTACACAGACATCACTGCGGGCCCAGTGGGTGAAGGTGGGTGTGAGAGCACATACACCCACCAGCACTGAGCAGGGAGACAGTCACACAGACACCACCACGGGGGGTTGTGGCAAGTCTGAGGAGGGTTCGGCACCCACCCATTGGGCACCAACACAGGGCCATATTGAGCACACACCCATACCATTCACACAGATAGTCCGTACACCAAGCGGAAAACTACAACCATCTGCGTGACGTTACAACATGGCTGAGTGAGGACAAATGAAGCTGAAGCACACAACACCACCCCTACACTGCCAGGCTCCGAACGGGCAGGGAGGAGGGAGTCATGGCACAGCAGAGGCAGCATTTGAAGAAGCAGCAGACATTGGATTTCCGGGGCACAGAACCCATGGCACAGACAGCAGAGGCAGCACTGACAGAAGCGGCAGAAACTGGATTGCCCAGTGTCAGAATCTGTGGTACAGCAGAGGCGGCATTGGCAGCAGCAGCAGACATTAGATTACCCAGGTACAGTACCCATGGCACAGCAGAGGTGACATCAGCAGCAGCAGCATAGATTGGAAGGCCAAGGCACAGAACCTGTGGCACTGCAGAGGCAGCAGCAGCAGCAGACATTGGATTGCAAGGGCACAGAATCTATGGCACAGCAGAGACGGCAGATGCAGGATTTGCCTATGCCCAGCACCCATGGAGCCAGAAAGGTAGGATTTGCCAGGGAAGAGCTGCCATACAACAGCAAACGGCAGCAGCAGGATTGCATTGGTACATTTGGATTTGCCAGGGCAGAGCACCAATGGACCATCAGGCAGCAGCAGCAGGATTACCAGGCCAGTGGGGCACATCACCCAGGGTTGCCAGGGCAGGCAGAGAGGCACCTTGGCATGAGAGACAGGCAGGCTGGGGCAGGGTTTCAGCTTTGCCCACAGGGTGGGCAGACAGGCACTGTGGCATGAGCAGAAGGCAGACTGAGGCAGGGTTCGAGTTTGGCAACCAAGGTGGGCAGACAGGCAGCATGGCATGAGTATTGGAAGGCAGACTGAGGCAGGCTTTGATCTTGGCAACCTGGGTGGGTGGGTAGACAGGCAGTGTGGCATGAGCATTGGAAATCAGACTGAGGCAGGCTTTGATCTTGGCAACCAGGGCGGACAGACAGGCAATGTGGCATGAGGATAGGAAGGCAGACTGAGGCAGGCTTTGATTTTGGCAACTTGGGTGGGTGGGAAGACAGGCAGCGTGGCATGAGCATCGGAAGGCAGGCTGAGGCAGGGTTCGAGGTTGGCAACCTGGGCGGGCAGGGAGATAGGCAGAGTACCTGCGAGAAAAGAGAGCCAATGAAGGCCAGGCAGGGAAATCCACAGCTCCTCCCCAAGCTACTCCTTCCCCCAGCAGCTGCACAGGACACACCCAAGGGGGCCCAGCCCCTGTTTAAGTAATACCTGCGAGAAAAGAGAGCCAATGAAGGCCAGGCAGGGAAATCCACAGCTCCTCTCCAAGCTACTCCTTCCCCCAGCAGCTGCACAGGAACCTGGAGAAGATGTATGATCGGTGGGACAACCTCCTGCTTTCAGCCCACCTCTGGTATACCTATGGGCCCCGCCGCAGACAGGCAGCCAACCTGCAACAAGTGACAATGGTGCAATGGGTGAGGAGGCGGCAGGCCAGACATCTAGAAATGGCGGGGACAGCAGCATCACATCACATTCGCTTCATCCTCTCCAGCTTGCCCCTGAATGTCTATGGCCATCATGTGTTGCTGGGCTGGATGCAGCCACAGAGCAATGACTGGTGGGAGACCATACTGGTGACCTGGACCGCTGAGGAATGGACGATCCACTTCCAGATGACCCGCTCCCTGCTGAGCCGGGCTGCAAAACTCCTTGCCCTCCACCTCTGGAGGTATGCATCCAATATGTGTAACCCTGTACCATCTGGGATGCTAATGGCAATAGTGGTGTGGCACCCGGCCAACCCCAATTCCTGCTGGAGAGTTGTAGAGCAATTCAATGTGGGGGCCTCGACCATTAACAGGCCCTGCATGATGTCTGCGACCTCATTGTCGAGCTGTTCCTTGAGCAGGTTATTGAGCTACAGGACCCGGAGGTGGTGATCCATGACTTCGAGGCGATGGGTTTCCCTCATTGCATAGGCACTATGGACAGCATGTATATCCCAAACTTCCACCCTCTCCACAACAAGATAGACTACCTCAACAGGAAGTGCATGTTTTCTATGAATCTTCAGGCTGTCGTGGACCACCATTGTTTCTTCACAGATGTATACACAAGCCTCTTGTGGAAGAGCCATGATGCTCAGATCCTGCGATCCTTCCCCTTCTATGCCAGGATGTTCGATGGGGAAATAGCCCCAAATCTGTTCAGGGTTATCGAGGGAGTATCGATGACTCTGGTTATAATTGGGGATTCCACCTACCCCTGGCCCCATGGCTAATGAGGGCCTATCCCGTGCACACACACCCCTCAACCGGATGCTCTTCAATGAGCACCTGGCCTCTGTGAGGTGCATGGTGGAGAGAGCCTTCGGCCAGTTAAAAATGAGGGGGCACCTTCTGCTTAACCGATGCCAGTTCGATCTCCAGCACACCCCCATCCTCGTTCTGACTGCCTGTGTACTTCACAACGTTTGAGAGATGCATGGGGCTGCCTTGAAAAATCCCCGTCCTCTACAGCAAACCAGCCCTATGCCCCTGTACCAGCATGTGCAGGGTGAGGCCTTCAGGTGGATCTCTCAGAACAGGGAAGTCCTATGCAGGCATATAGTAGCCCAGCTGTCCAAGAACTGAACATTGCCTATTGAACATTGCCTCCACAATCCCTCCTCCCGGTTCCCCAGTCACCCCAGCACATCTTGGCACCCCCAGTGATGCAACCGCCTAGGTGGGCTGCCCCACATGCTCAGGTAAGCACGGAGCACCAGGTGGAGGGCACCACCCAAGGCAGAAGGGGGGAATACAGATTAAGGAAACCACTCAGGCACAAGAAAGGGAAGTATGGTAGTACGGCAAGAGGTGGCAGACACAGGGAGGTACCATATGGGTCAGGAGCACAAAAACTGGGGCACAGGTAATGGATAGTTAATACTAAGGCTACATGTGTCATCCGCAGGAGCTACCACCAGACTCAGCAGTGGAATGACCAGTGGAGGAAGGAGAGCCTGGACCAGGCAGCTGAAGGCCACAGCGGGTAGCAGCTGCCAAGGCCCACAAAGAACCAGCCCCTGGTGGTGCAGTGAAGAGGGGAAGGGGATGACCAAAACAATTACCCCCATTCTCTGTAAATACAGTCCCAAAATATTTCGGGGGGGGGCAGATGGGACAGACTGGACTGGGGATGCATTGCGGGGGGGGGGACAGACTGGGGCTGCATTGCAGGGGGGAACAGACGGGATGGATTGTGGGGGAGGAACAGACTGGGGATGGAATGGGGAGAGGGGGTACATGGGGACAGACAGGATGGAATGCGGGGAGGGGGTGCATGGGGAGAGACTGGGGATGGAATGGGGAGGGGTGCATGGGGACAGGCTAGGGATGGAATGGGGGAGGGGGTGCAAGGGGACAGACTGGGGAATGGAGGGGAGCATGTGCAAGGAGACAGACTGGGGATGGATTGGGGGGGAGGGGTGCTTGCTCTGTGTTTGCATGATGACAAAATGGCCTCTCTACTCATGCTTGGGAGGGGAGAAGGAAAGCAGCAGCAATGCATCAATAAATGCATTGCTGCTTTCATTCTCCCCTCCCAGCATGAGTAGAGAGGCCATTTTGTAAACTTTTTGTTCCACTGGTCGTGGCTACTCTTTTTTAAAACTGGGTCCCTTCGCTGTTTCACTTCTGCTCCCTGCTGCTAGAAAGTAGTTTGTGTGGACAGGGGATTTGGCTGCCGGGGATAAGGTGTGGCTGCTGGGGATGCTGGTCTGGATGACTCGGGGCCTGCTTTGGTGGGAATGCAGACCTGAAAGGGGCCAAACTGTTTTTTAAAAAGGGGCCTGTGTGCTTGAACAGGCCGTTTGTTGGTGAAGCTACTAGGGATGCTGGTCTGGATGTATCTGATTTGGTGGCAATGCATCCCTGAAACTGACCACATTTTTTTTTTTAAAAGGCCTGTGTGCTTGCACAGGTGTTTGGCTGCTGGGGATGCCTTTGGGGGCTTGTGGGAATGGTTTGGTTTACGTGTGGTTTTCTGGTTTTTATGTATCTGTGCATGGGTCCTGGGAAAAGCTTTGTGTCCTGTGGATTTTTGCTAAAACTTCTTGTAAGTGAGGTTTAAGGTTGTCTTCCTGCTTTTTAAACCCAGCAGAGGAGGTGAATATAACCTTCCTAACTGAAATTGCTGGATTAAGTAATGTAATGTCCATCCAATGTTAACCCTGGGAACTCCTTGCTGTTGGGTTATGCCGCCTACCATTGCCCTGGCTCCACCTAACGTTGCCCTGGCTCTGCCTACCATTGTCCTGGCTCCACCCCTAGGCTCGCCAGCCTTACTGCCCCTCCAACCTCAAAACCCACCAGCCGCCCTGGGCTCTCCTTTGGATAGATCCCAGAAAAAAAATAGCAGAACTCAACTCATTGACTATACATTCTACTCAGGTGCAGTGCTACCCCCAGGGCATCAGAGGCACAGCCCCTACTGGCCTCCCATGCCCCCCAAACCGAATTTACCTTTTCCCCCCGGGGTCCCGGATTGTGGAGGGAGCTGGAGGGAAACCAGAAGTGGCACAGGCTGCCCAGGGAGTCCTCCTCCCTTTGGTGTTTCTGGGAGGGTCTGGGGGGAGGGGGCCCAGCTGGTCTTGGGTGGGGTAGGGTTGTTGCTCGGGAAACCAAGGGTGGCAGGTGAGCTGGGGAGGGGGCATGGGCCCCTGTGGGAGGACACCATGGTGTTGTGGTGCTGCCAGCCCTCCTACCGTGGCAGCAGGGCCCATGTAATGCTGGGGGAGACACTGCAAAGCTTACAGGGTTTCCATGATTATTTGTCAGGTCCTTACAGTGTCTCTCTCCAGTGAGACATGGGCCCTCTCCCTCTCCTCCCTGTTGAGCCACTGCTCACAGAGGAGGGCAGCAGTGTGACACCTGTTCCACAGGTACTCTGTGCAGGACTAATGGAGCATGTCATCCATTTTTTCCCTGTCCCTTCTTCCCTCCCCTAGCTGGACCTCCCTGCTGAGAGCCTGCTCCTCCCTCTGCTCATCTGCCAGCCACTTGGTTTCTGCCAGCAGTTCTCTCCCCAGGTCCTCCCTCCTCCTCTAGTTGCAAGCACGCAGCTCCCAGTTCCTCTCTGCATTCCCGGCGGTGGCACCCCTGGATGGACCAGGCCACTCAACTGTGAACGGCAAGGGTACTTTTGTTTAGCATGGGACTGGGAATCAGCTACTGTCTACCTATTCTGCCTCCTGGACCTGCGCTGGGGTCTTCCTCCCCACCCCCCGGTTGCTCCTTTGTGAGCCTGGGTGCTGCTGGCCGTCTCCCTATGTGCTTCCCTGTCCACATTGGCATGTGGAGTGCTGGAGGGAGCCCCATCCTTGCTCCCATTATCCCTGCAAGTCTGTGCCCCCTTGCCCTTCACAGTCCTGTCTCCCAGTCCCTCGTCCACGGCCGCGTTCCTCCTCAGCCCCTTTGATCTTGGGATGGTATGGTACCCTCCCTTGGGAGGGTATGGTACCAGCTGCACTGCTGTGCCTCTGCTCCCTTTGTGTCACCCCACCATTTCCCGCCACTCTGCCCATGTCTGTGTGAACCCACCATCGGTATCCTGCTCACGAGTTATGGG
Organism: Sphenodon punctatus; assembly: GCA_003113815.1. NCBI lineage: Eukaryota > Metazoa > Chordata > Lepidosauria > Sphenodontia > Sphenodontidae > Sphenodon > Sphenodon punctatus. Next base: position 406,138 of record QEPC01001876.1, on the reverse strand, counting down.
ATGGCCTCTGGATCCTCCACGTCCTCCTCCTGGGCCTCCTCCTCTTGCACCTCCAGGTTCCCTTGAGCTGTGGGGGCAATATCTGTCTGTCAATTCACCATTGCCTCCCCGCTGGACCCCTGGCTGTCTCATTCCATGGGGGCATTCTCTTGCCTGGGTCGTAGTCTTCCTCCTCCTGGACGGGGGCATCCCTGGTGTCCAGCCACTCCCCGTGCATCCCCTATACTTGTGGGTTCTGACCCTGTGGACTCCCCCTGCTCTCGGGGTTCAGATAGGGGGAGTGTTATCTTTGCCCTCTTTCTGCCCCTGGCGAAGGATGGGGGTGGTGGTGGAGTTGTCAGCGGTCTGTCTGGTGTAACCTGGGTATGTGCTCGGGGCTTGTCTTTGCCCTGCCCCCTCCCCTGTGTGTGGGGTTCCCTGTCTTACATCACTGTTGGAGGCACTCTCCTCCCTGGACCACGTTGCTGTTGGGCACTCACTTCTCCTCTGAGAGCTCCCAGCCAGGCATTCAGCATATCTCCCGATGGGTGTGTCTGCTTGTCAGCTCCTGCGGTGCCTCTCTTGTCATATCTCGCTGGTTTCGGCAGACCCTTCCTGTGGGTGGGTGTGCTTCCCTGTTCACATGGATGGCTGGTGTTCTACACCCATCTCCACCCACCTCCACCCACCTCCACCCACAGAGCAAGCTGGCTCCTTCCCGGTTGCTCCATGGATGTAGATGGGTGTTGATGGGTGGGTCACGGGAACGCACACACCCACCCTGCCTCATTCACATGGATGCTCTCCCACCCATCCGATGGGTGGAGATGGGTGGAGGCGTCCGTTTAAAAAGGCCTTTGTTTTAGTACAGTGGTTTATTTTTATTTATTTATTTATTTATTTACATTTATTAGTCACCACCTCATGCCCTTGGCATCTCAGGGCGGCTTACAACACACAAAAATAACAATAAGTTAAAATGACCATAAAACAAAAGATTAAAACATCTAAAAAAAAAACACCCCCCAAACTTTTATCCCATCCCTTCCCCTCCTCTGAAGGCCTGGGAGAACAGCTAAGTTTTGCAGGCCCAGGGAAGGCGAGCAGACTTGGGGCCAGACAGGCTTCCTCTGGGAGGGAGTTCCATAAATGTGGCCTGGCCACCGAGAATGCCCACTCCATTGTAGCCTCCCACTTTACATGGGGGACCTCCAAGAAGGCGCCCCCGGTGGACCGAAGGGGCCGCTCTGGGGCATGGAAGGTGAGGTGGTCCCTGAGGTTTGAAGGGCCAAAACCATGTAGGGCTTTATAGGTCAAGACCAACACCTTGAACCTGGCTCAGTAAACTTTAGGCAGTCAGTGCAGCGCATGGAGCACAGGTGTTATATGCCCCTGTCAGCTCGTCCCCATCAGGAGATAAGCCGACATGTACTGCACCAGCTGCAGCCTCCAAACCAGCATCAAGGGAAGCCCCATATACAGGCCGTTGCAGTAGTCCAGCCTCGAGGTGATGAAGGGATGGATGAGGGTGGCCAGGTCGGGTCTGGAACTATATGGACGCAGCCTCCACACCAGATACAGCTGGCGGAAGGCAGCCTTAGCCACCATCTCCACCTGCTGATCTAGGCAGACATCTGAATCCAATAACACTACCAGACTCCAAACCTGCTGGGCTACAGGGGGGCGGACCCCCTCTATGAGGGGAGCTGCCACCTCCCTCACCCTACCCACCGCCATCACCTCTTATCAGGATTGCGCCTCAGTCTGCTCTGCCGTAACCAATCCACTATGACCTCCAAGCATTGGGACAGCACCAAGACAGCAGGAACTGGGTTGGTTGAAAAAGAGAGCTAAAGCTGGGTGTCATCAGAATATTGATGGCAAGGAACGCCAAACCCTCTCACGATCTCCCCCAAGGGCTGCATATATATATTAAACAATAACGGAGACAGAATGGAACCTTGCGGAACACCACAATCCAGGGTCCGGGGGGGAAGACTCAGCCCCCAGGACAACCCGCTGGTTTCTCCCCAAGAGGAATGATCGGAACCATCCAAGGACAGTTCCGTCCAGACCCCCCAGGGCTCGCAATTATCTCAACAGCAGCCCATGGTCCACTGTATCAAAAGTGGCCTAGAGATCTAGCAGGATCACAAGTGTTGAACATCCTGCGTCCATCTCTCGGCAGAGATCGTCCACCAACGTCTCTGTGCCATAGCTGGGGCAGAACCCCAATTGAAATAGGTCAAGGAAACTGATGCTGTCAAGATGAGCCTGGAGCTGCAGTGTCACCACCTGTTCAATAACCTTCCCAAAAAAGAGAAGGTTAGACACAGGTCAGTAGCTGGAGAGTGCGTCCACATCCAAGGATGACTTCTTCAGCAGGGGGTGCACCATGGCCTCCTTGAGACTGGAGGGCAAACTCCCCTGCCAAAGGGGCATGTTGATTACCCTTGCCAGCACCGTCCCCAATGTCTCCCTGGAGGCTTTCACCAACCAGGACGGGCATGGATATAATTCACAACTGGTGGCCCTAACAGACCCCAGGACATCCACAGCATCGGCTGGTGTCACTTCCTGAAACTCAACCCTAAAAGATCACCTCGCGCTCCACCTCTACTGTCCCTAATCCAGTGTCGAAGTTGCTCTGGATCCGAGCGATCTTGTCTGCAATGTAGGTGGCAAACTCCTCATAGTGGGCTTGGTCTAAGTCCCCATCCAGGCGGAGGGAAGCCAGACTGACCAACCCCCGCACCACCCAGAACAGTTCTGCTGAACGTGACTTTGCAGACGCTATGAGGGTGGCAAAGAATTTTTTCTTTGCCATCCTCACAGCCTCAACATTGGACCTCTAATGGGCCCTATGGAGAAGTCAGTCGGATTCAGCACAAGTCCGATGCCAGCATCGCTCCAGTCGCCTACCCGTTTGCTTCATACACCACAGTCCCTCAGTGAACCAAGGGGCCCTGCGGTGACGAGACAGAAGTAGGAGATATTTTGGAGCCACCCTGTCAATAGCCTCCCCGAGCAAGATGTTCCAAGCTCAGATGAGTTCTTCAACAGAGTGGTCATCAAGGTCTAAGGTTAATTCCTCCAGGGCCTCCTGGGTGTCGGGGAGGTGGTGTAGCTATTATTTTTAAAGAGACATGACCTGTTAGGCGGTATCCAGTCCAGGAGATTCCGGGGATCGAGGTCCTCCAAGTGGTGTGGTTCCATCAGCCTCCGGGGGCGGACCAACCTAACTGGTCCATTTTCCTTCTGGAGGTGGTGCGCTAAGAGACTAGCCTGTAGAGGTAATGATCCATCCATGACAAGGGTGTGACCCTCACATCCCCCACTACTCGATCACCCACCTCAAGGCCAGAACAGAAAACCAGGTCGAGGGTATGTCCCCCCACGTGGGTCAGGCAGTTAACAATCTGGGACAAGTCCATGGTTGCCATGGCAGCCATAAACTCTCGCTCTGCTCCTACAAGGCCGGCATCGGTATGGGTATTGAAGTTCCCCAGGACCAAGGTCCTGGAGGAGTTCAACACCACCACCAAGACCAGCTCTGCTAGAGCAGCAAGGATTGCTGCTGGGCACCCCAAGATTGCCCCCAGCCAAATTGAACACCACATGGAGGGCCTCAATCCCCGGAATCTCCTGGTCTGGATACCACCAAACAGGCCATGTCTCTTTAAAAATAATAGCTACACCACCTCCCCGACACCCAGTGTGGGGCTGGTGCTGCACAGCATACCCAGCTGAAACAAGGTTGGCCAAAATTGGCCCCGCCTTCTTATCCAGCCAGGTTTCCGTAATGCATGCAAGGTCTGCAACCCTGTCCAGGACCACGTTCCAGATTACAGGGGCCTTATTTACCACAGACCTTGCATTTAACAGCATAAGCCCCCCACTAGCGGACCTTAGACCCTGCTCCTCCTTCACCCCCAGTGGGGCGGGGGGAGGCTCTTTTGACCTCCACCAGGGACCTAGGCCCCCTAGGAGCCCAAACCACACACCCCTGTTGACCATACCACCCCCGAACCACCCCTATGGCCGCTCCCCCGTCCCATCCACACCATCCTGACCCCCCCATTGCCTGCTCCCCCAAAGCCCTCAGAGCTCTCCCTCCCCACTCCCAAAATGTCCATCCACATTTCTATCCCATCCCCCACCCCCACACTTAACCCTCTCCAATCCCTTCTCCCCTGCATATCCCCCCCACTCCCGCCCGGTGCTCTCACCACTTGAACCCCCCATCCCCCCCTCCACATGCTGCCACCATTTTTCCTTGATGGGAGCACCAACCTGTCTCTCACCCAGAGCAAGTGCTCCCTGCACTCCCTCCCCCTCCCCCCATTTTCCCTCATACATACTCCATTCCGCCTCCTCTTCCCCCCACAGCATCTCCCCTAAACCCCTAAAAGTCCCTAAAGGGTCCCCTTAAGGGTTTCACCCTTAGGTGCGACCCTTTGGTGCACACCCGCGGCTGTGCCCATGGCTGCACCGCCGCTATCTTGGGTCTTAACTTTTAAATCCTTTTGGATTTTAGGTGTACTTTTTTGAAAATTTTTGAAGGAAGTATAGTATTCTCTTTGGTGAAAGGGAATATCCTTTGGTTAAAGATTTTGCAGCAGTAAGCATTCATCAGATTTTTTTCCCCAGGTATATTTTCATTAAAAACTTGGAGGCTCACATACCTTTTCTTTTCATAGTTGTTATCTTAAGTCAGGTTATTCTTATGTATAAGAGAAGCCTGATGGAGACATTTGTTGAAAGGAGTTGCCTGTTTTAAAACACTTAGACTGCAATCCAGCTAAGCCCAATGCCAGCGCAAAGACCTTGTGCTGGCACAAGGCCACAGAACTGTAAGTGGACGGAGGGGTGGGTGTGCAGGTGTTGTCAGAATCAGTGCTCTGCCGGCCTGATGACCACATCCCCTCCAACAATGTGGTGGCCATGCCCCCTCCACCGGTGTTGCAGCAGAGAACACAGCTCATGGAGGAGGTGCTCAACCCACTGGGTGAGACCCACTACGGCAATGGGTAACCCACCGGGGTAACCCCACCATGGGCTTGCCCACTCCCACCCCCCGCAGCTACTGGACCTGCCTCGCTTGTGCCCACTTACTCCTGCTCAGAGTAAGAGTATGGCTTGTGCAGCCGTAGGGAAGCAGGTGGGAATCGCCATGAGACCCTGGAGCTGCTGCATGTCCTCCCAGCCAGCCCCTGAACCCCACAGCTGGCAGCCAGGTTGTGAGAGCTCTGAACAGTCCTCAGCAAGGCCCTTCCCCTTCCCCACTTCACCATGTGCTGAGGTGCTGCGATGGGATCAAGGTCACACAGGGACCTGGGGTTCTCATGCTCTGGGGTGTATACTGTGGGGTTTGGGGGTTGTCCGTGTGGGGGTGCAGTAGCTTCAGGGACTCTAGGCGATCCCCGCCTACCCCCTGCTTGTTTCTCTCCATCTTTGCTCCTCCCTTCCATCCGTGGGCGGAGCTGGATGTAGCGCTGGGGCCTCTGGCACCCGAGTGCCCTCTGCCCATGACATTTCCCCCGGCAGAACCCCACAACTGGATTGCACTCTTAATGTGTTCATGTTTTGATTTTTGTATTTACATGACTGTTTTAAGACATTCCATAGGACCAGTGTGATATTGTTCAGTCTTTTAATATTTATATACAACCAAAAGTTTTTTCTTTCTTTTCAATGCTATTTCATTATTTGTTGTCATTATTTAATTGCAGATCTTTTAGGTTTTTTTATCTTTTGATGAACTCATCATTTGTATCAATTCCTAAACCCTTTCTTGGTGATCTCCTAGGAGGTATAACTAATGGTTATTTTTCTGGATATAGCCTTTTTTAGATATTTGTATACTTCTTTTTAATTGAAGTGCTCTGAAAATTGTTCGTGACAGATTATTTTATCCCGCTTCACTGAACGTTTTTATGTTATTCAGAAAATTAATTTCTTATCTACTACACTATTAATTGAATGGATTAATCAAGGCACAACCAATATCAGAATTAGAGCTGAAGCAGGTACTAAGTTAGTCCCTGCAGGTAATGCCCACATTTTCAGGGTTCACACTAGGTACCTAGCACGTTATCCAGGTACCCATTAGGTACCTGGAAACCCCCAAAATTGGGTACTTCCAGAACCAAATTTTTGATTTACAAATTTTCAATTAATTTATTGATATACCAATCAGTATATCAAGTTGGAAAACTGAAAAATCAGCATAAATCTTTTTTTTTAAATGATGAAGTAGTTTTCTGGGACTGGAAAGTTGATTTTCTGGGATGGAAAACCCACAAATAAGTGTTTTAATAAAAAAATTGGGTGGGGGGGAGAGAAAAAATATTGGAACCAGAAGAAGTTTTCTGGGATCAGAAATTTCCAAAGAATTGTTGGAACTTGACAGAAACCCAATAAACCAATGTTGGGAGTCAGTATATCAACAAAAATGTTGAAAAATTGGTACTGGAAGTCGACATTCTGGTACTGGAAGTTGATATTTTGGAACATTGGATACCTGTTCTCAGGTCATAATCAGGTGCCGAATGGTACCTGATCATTACTGAGTCAGTTTGGGTACTGGACATTTGACGGGTTACCCGTTTTTGTAGGTATCATCTTTCAGCTCTTATCAGAATATAAAACTAAAATTTGCTTTGAAGAAAGCAATAACGTTGATATAGTTCAGTATATCTCCTGTTAATTCTGATTGTCAGCAAGGCAAGGAATAGTATGGATTTTTTGTTTTACTCATTTGTACACAATTGATACTAATTTGATGGAAGCAGAAATATTGACTAAAGCTTTCAGACAGTTAATCTTATTTGAGAATGGAGAACTGTAAAACAGTGCAACCTACCTAAGGAAGCCTTTAAAAAAACACACACATCAAGAATATTACAATTGTTAATACAATTGTTACTAGTGTAACATTGGGAAAGTTAGAAATATTGTGTTTCCAAGAGATTTTAATTATTGCTGACTACTGAGGTTTGTATTTCAAAGCAACACACATAATACCTTACCTTTAAAGACACTCAAGATCAAATTTTCAGACAATACCACCAAAATGTTCCTTTGCACTTACACAATTGTTGACAGCTCACTTATAAAGTTCCAGCTCTTCCTATAGTCCTATGATTACATGTGAAGTCACATTTTGTTTTAAAAGCACATTTCCGTTACTTGTGATTGTACAGAAAAGCTCATAAAATATTTCAGGGCCCCGTGCGGCTCTGTCAAGCTGCTCTGGCACTCCAAACAACCTGTTAGAAGTGCGCTTCAAGCCCACGCATGCACGAGAATGTTCCTTTGCTCTGCTTATGCGCAAACTGCAAAGTACCACTGCCAAGCGCCACTGCCAATGCCTCCCTTGGGCCAGGGTCAGGAGGGGGAGGGGGACTCAGCTCACTGCAAGGAGGAGGAGACGGTGGAGAGGGAGACCTGTAAGGGTAAAAAGTTGGTAGAATGCATTTTGGGCAGCTGGGGAGTGCTGTCCACCGCGTGTGTATAGCAAAAAGCAACGCATTGTCAGGATCACCTGGGGCAGTATTTCATGGAGATCTATGAAGAGGCAACTGGCAGCAACAGTAATGTTATATGGGCAGTAGCCATTGGCGCCCTGTGGGCAGGAGAGGGGGCAGGAGGGCGAGCAATAGATGTGTGTGACTGTTGTGACACGTGTGTGTGTGCTATTGGCCAGTGGAACAGCAACTGCGGGGGGGGGGGAGTGGAGAGTGCTTTGTGTGTGTTTTTGTGTATATTTTATTCAGTGTCTCACTCAGCGTGGGCTTTTTCTTTCACATGATGTGAGGGTGGGGGCTGCCTGCTGCTCCAGAGATGAGAACATATATAAAGGTGACTCCACAGGCACCATTTTATCTCTCTTTCAGTTCCTGAGAGAGAGAGTTTGCAGTTGGCCAGCCAGCTGGTGGTCAGACAATCTTTTTCATTCAAATAAATCATGGATCACTCTTAGATTATATTTATTTATATATCTTTTATTAATAATAATCTCAAGGAAGCAAGTTAGGTAGTGTCATAATGAGTCAGACCAAGGGTCCATCATCAAGCCGAGCATCCTGTCCTCCAGTGGGGAGTAGGGATGGGCAAACGCGGTTTGGAAGTTCAGAGTTCGGCTCGAACTCAAGCTGTTCAGATGACCGAACATGAACATGAACGCGAACAAACCGAACAATCCGAACGGCGAAATGGCCGAACAGTTCAGTAAGTTCGGATCGCATTCGGATGAGTTCAGGTGGCAAAAAAGGTTCACTGGAAGGTCAAACATGACAGGGAGGTGTAGTCACTGAGGAGCAGACTTCCAGGCACCAGGGGTGGAGAGAGGCTTGCAAGAAACAAAACTAATTATCTGCCCCCCCTTCCCAACACCTTCTGAGCTAGTCACTGTTCCTGAACAGCAGGCGTTGAGTAGGATTTTTAGATTGCTTTAAGTTTCATTTCAGTTTTGTAATGAAATGAAACTTAAACC
>QEPC01001876.1:387416-397562 GCA_003113815.1 Sphenodon punctatus | reverse complement strand
GGCCTGTGTACTTATTAGATAATCCATTTAGTTCATAGCATTTAGAATAGTTAATAGCAGTTAGATTTAGTGTAGATAGATAGATATAATATTAGATTAAAAAAAAAAAACCATATAAAAACAAAAAACAAATAAAAAACAAAAGAAAACCATATAAAACCCAATAAAAGACCAAAAAAACATATTAAAAAAAACCAACAACACCCATAACATTTCCTGAAAGGCCGAACGACCAAACTGAACAGCCGAACGGCCTAACCGAACAGAACAGCTGAACCCGAACTCGGCAAATGAAACGAACGAACAAACAAACCGAACGCATCTGAACCGAATGAACAAAACGAACGCAGCCAAACCGAACGGCCGAACCCGAACAGCGATCTGTTCACCCATCCCTAGTGGGGAGGAGATGCTGCCAACTACTGAGTTCAGACTGCCCCATCTGAGCTCAGGCCTGCTGGGTGAGTACATTGGGGACTCGGCTGGGGCTTGGCCGTAGCTTTTGGGGGGGGCGGGGGCTGGGGGACTTCTCTTGGGAGGAGGGGGGGGAAAGAGGAGCCAGGAGGGAGGAGGTAATAATAAATAGTGATTATCACATATGGTTATTACATACAGATTGGTTCTGCCCTTTTAGTATATTTTTAGTATTTTTAGGATATTTTAAATTAATTTTTAAATTGTGATTATGATTTAATTATGAATTGTAATTGTTGATTTTGTGTGTTGTAAGCCACCCCAAGCTGCTCTGTGAGCAGGAGGGTGCAGGATAAAATTGAAATAAATAAATAATTATGATTGTGCTACCAGCTGCCTCAAGACATTAATTCTTAATTTTTAATTGAGTAAAGTTAAACTTGCTGCTGCTGTGTCATGTACTCTAACTTGAAGGAACAGACTTAAAAACAGTAGTAGCAGACTTAGCTTTTCAGCCATTTCCATTAGGTTATTTATTTATTTATTTATTTTATTTAATAAATGCAATAGTGGTTTCCAAGTGCTAAAAATATCCTATGTAAAAATATCCACACTAGTAGTAGTACTCTGCAATAACATTTAATAAAGTAAAGGCTATTGTTGCAGAAATAGATGCTACTAGTAGTGTGAACAACTTCGTTTTTTCTTTCTCACTTGGAAACCACTATTGGATTTCCCTAATTAAAATTGATGTGTCTTGTGTCTAAGGGTTGGTTGAAGCCAAATATTGAGCTGCTGACCTAGAATATCAAGTAGATGTTCTGAGGTAAGCAGCTGAATATTTGGCCTCTGGCTTGCTATGATCTGTGCAAGGTATGTACTGCTGGTTTCTCTCCTCTGCTCTCCCAAGCCCAAAGCATATGCAAAAAAAGACAATGGCCATTTTGTGGAGCTGGCACCCTCACAAAATGGTTTGTTGAAGTCAGTGGTGTTTCCTTTCTTTGTTGTTTTCCAGCCTAAACTGTCTGCTTTCTCTATGTTTGGTGGGGGATCTAGGGGCTTTGATGGAAAAGGTTTCCAATCTTTGCTGAAATATTCTCTGCATTTGAAAATGGTCCTGGCTTGCCCTTTTGAAGTCTTGGCATGGGATGTTGCAGGCGTATCTGAGAAGGCCATGCCACAGGTTGGTTCACTAATTAGTAGTCCTTGCAGGAAAGTTCATTGTAGCAGCTCAGACACCTTTTGCATTGCACCAGAACTGTGTGTAGCATGTTTTCTGTTTTGGGACAAGTGGAACTCCATGCTGCTGTTTTGTGATGTGCAGTGCTAAGGACTTCACATAATACTGTTGGGTCAATGGCCTAAGATCTGATTTCTGGTATGTTTTGCTTGCTCTGTGCTTGCAAGATGCACTGCTGCTTTCCTTCTCCTCCCAAGCATGAGTAGAGAGGCCATTTTGTGAATTTATGGGTCCACTGGTAATGACTACTCTTGTTTTAAATGGTTCCTTTGCTGTTTCACTGCTGCCCCCCGCTGGAAAGTAGTTTCTTGTCTCTCTGATTGTGACTGTGCTTTTGAGAATCTTGCTTGCAGGTTTTGTGGAGAAACAGAAATGCATAGTCTGAATTTCGTTTATTCAGCCCCGCGTGTTTGGTTGCTATATAGGCCTGCAACTGGTCAGACTTTTTTTTTAAAGGACTGTTTGCCTGGATAGGCATTTGGCTCCAAGGGATAAGGTGTAGCTACTAGGGATGCTGGTCTGGATGGGCCTGGTTTGCTTACAGTGCTGGCCTGCAATGGGGCAAACCTTTTAAAAAAGGCCTGTTTGTTTGGACAGGCGTTTGGCTGTTGGAGATAGGGTGTAACTACTGGGGATGCTGGTCTGGGTGGGCCTTATTTGCTTGCAGTGCCGGCCTGCAACAGGGAAAATGTTTTTAAATAGGCCTGTTTGCTTGGACATGTGTTTGGCTGTCAGGGATCTTGGTTAAAATGGTCCCTGTCTTTGATGTTTTCCACCTAAAATGTCTGCTTTCTGTCTTTTGGGTGGTGGGACCTAGGAGCTTGGCTGGAAGGAAGGGTTTCCAATGCCATCTTTTCTGGAATGTTCCCTGCATTCTATAATGGCCTCACCTTTTACAGTTTGGTGGGATGTTGTGGCAGGCTTATATGGAAGAAGGTCATGCCACATGTTGGTTAAGTTCACTAATGGCTAGTCTAACAGCTTGCCTGGCTGCAGCAGATGCTGCCTTTTACACTGCAAAAGAACTGTGTAGCATGGTTGGGAGAAGTGGACCTCTATGCTACTGCTTTTGTGCTGTGTGTGTATCATACACAGTGTAATAACAATGTGCCATTCTGCTCCACTTGGCACTGCAAGCTATGGCAAGTTTGCTGTGGCCCTGGGGTTACATACATATTGAACATATTTATGTTGCTGCATATGAGAGTGGCCAGGGAGTACCACTTCCTTCTGTCCTTCCCCCTTTCTGCACCACAGGGCTCTCCTTGTGCACTGAATTATAGAGGTAGAGGGGGCCATAGGGAATACTGAATTAGTACAGTAACACCTGCAGTTCTGTACCATTTCTCTGCAGTACCTTGGAGTTTTGTTTTATTTATTTATTTATTTACAGAATTTATTTCCCGCTCTATCCCACCACAGGTGGCCCAGAGCGGCTAACAACATAATAAAAATACAATATAAAACACTTTCAAACAACATAACACATAAAAACACAAACAAATAAACTCTCCCCTCGACCCCCCCAGCCCTACCCCTCTGCCTCACCAAATGCCTGACAGACCATCCAGGTCTTACAGTTCCAACAGAAGGCTGGGAGGTCCAGAGCCTGACGTGGCCCCACCAGGAGGGAATTCCAAAGACGTGGCGCGGCCACCGAGAATGCCCTATTCTACATGGCCCCCCAGGAAACCTGGGGCACCTCCAGCAAGGCATCCCTGGACAACTGCAGGGGCCGGTCCAGAACTCGGGGGTGAGGTGGCCTTGCAAATAATTGGGGCCCAGGCTGTGTAGGGCTTTATAGATTAAAACCAACACTTTGAATCTGGCTCGGAAGACTACTGGCAGCCAGTGCAGAGATCAGAGCACTGGTGTAATGTGCTCCCGGTGGCCCAACCCCACCAGGAGCTGGGCTGCTGAATTCTGCACCAGCTGCAGCTTCCAAGCCGTCACCATAGGTAGCCCCACGTAGAGCACATTACAGTAGTCTAAACAAGAGGTGATAAAAGCATGGATGATCGTGGCCAGGTCCGGAACCAAAACCAGTGGCCGAAGCCACCGCACCAGATGTAACTGGCAGAAGGCAATCCTTGCCACAACCTCCACCTGGAGATCCAGGAAGATCTGCGCATCGAGGAGCACCTCCAAGTTCTGCACCTGGGACATCAATGGAGGGCAAACTCCATCAATTGATGGAGCCGTCAACTCTGCCGACCTACCCACTAGCATCACCTCCATCTTGTCAGGTTTCAGTCACAGTTGGTTAGCCCTCATCCAGTCCCACACAGCTTCCAAACATCAGGTAAGCACCAAGACAGCCGGGCCTGGGTCAGTCAAAAATGAGATGTACGGTTGGGTGTCATCCGCATACTGATGACACCTCACCCCAAACTCTCTGATCACCTTGCTGAGCAGCTGCATATACACATTGAACAGGAGAGGGGACAAGACCGAACCCTGTGGGACCCCACATGGGAAGTCTCAGTAAGATGAAAAATAATCACCGAGTACCACCCGCTGAGTTCTTCCATTCAGGAATGAGCGGAACCATTCAAGAACGATCCCTCCCTCCCCTGCACTGTCCCACAGGTGTGTCACCAACATCTCATGGTCAATGGTATCAAATGAAGCCGAAATATCTAAAAGGACCAATAGGGTCGATCGACCCCAGTCCTTTTCTCAGCGAAGGTTATCCACTAAAGCCACAAGTGCTGTCTCAGTGCCATGACCTGGACAGAAAGCAGACTGTGAAGGATCAAGATAACCGACAAAGTCAAGATGCCCCTTGGGAAGGTTAGAGACAGGCCTATAGCAGGCAGGGAAGTCAGTGTCAAGCAATGGTTTCTTGAGCAGAGGCTGAATCACAGCCTCCTTGAGACAGCTTGGCACTCCCACAGGAAGGCGTTGACCACCCCAGCCAGCACCGTCCCCATTGTCTCCCGGCAGCTCTTAACCAGCCAGGATCTAATTCGCAAGAGGTGTCTCGAACAGCCTCAAGCACCCTCACCACATCAGCAGGCGTCACCGACTGAAAGTGATCCCATAAAACTGGACAAGCTGGGGCTTCTACATCCTCTACCTCCTCTACTGTATTAAGTGCGGCATCGAGGTCTTGGTGAATACAAGCAATTTTATCCACAAAATAAGGTCACAGCGGGTGGGAGATTTGAGGGTTGAGCAGTCCCCACACCACCCGGAACAGTTCCGCAGGATGGGATTTAGCGGCTGCTTATGAGTGCAGCAAAGAACTCCCTCTTTGCTATCTGCATAGCCATGGCATAGGCTCGTAAAATGGCTCTGTGTCGCAATCTGTTGGCGAGATCGATGCCACCATCACTCCAACTGTCACCCCTCTAGCTTCAGGATCCACAGCTCCTCAGAGAACCAAGGAGGTCTGTGGGGCTGCAGCCTGGGCAGTGGCCGCCTGGGAACCATTTGTTCGATGGCCTCAGCCAGCAAGATATTCCATAGCTTGACGAGGTCATCGATGAGACGGTCATCAAGGTCAGAGGGTAACTCCCCCAGAGCACCTAGAAACAACACTGGGTCCATCAGCTTCTGGGGATGGACCATCGTAATAGGTCCTGCACCCTGCCGGCGGGCAGACATGTGCTAGAAGAGAGGTCTGTAAGAGGTAATGATCCATCCATGACAAGGGCACAGTTGATATCTCCCATGCATGTATCTCTCTTGTCTGTGCTACTCTTGAGGATTGTACTGTCATTGTGTTTGCATCCTGATCCAAAGTATGGCAGAAGTTATCTGGATCATTGGTGAGTCCTACTTTGCCATTTGGAGCAGTTTGTCTGTGAAGAGGGGCTTAGTTTTTCCTCAGACAACCAGAATTGTGACATCTGGTGGTTCAGAAGAGGAGGAATGAGATGGCATGAGATCGTTCCAATGTTGGATAGGATTCAGAGGAAACGTGATGTTCCACCTCCAAATGGGAATCATGATCCACTGTGGTGGAAATGATGTGGGTGGCCTCACTGGTCTAGAGTTGGCAAGTGCAATGAGACGTGACCTTCACCGTATCATCCACTCCTTTCCAAGCAGCAACATCTTGGTGTCTGATTTAATTGAAAAAGCAGCCAATAGGAATGCAAGGCTAAGCCTGACTGATTCTGGTGCACTTCGTCAGTTTAGGAAATCAATGAGAAATGTGAACAGACTAATGAATGCTTTTCTGCATCATGAAAGGAGGGCAACTACAATCTGGCATAGGTTCTCAAGACATCAGCTATCCCTGTATGATGTAGATGGAGGGCATCTACCAAGAGCGGAACAGTTACATTTCTTTCAAGTGCTCTGAGAAAGCATTCATCAACACATTTGAAGACTTTAACATTGTACAAATACTAGGGGTGGGAAGTTCACATTATCCAGTATCCGATACTGCCGGTATTTTGCTATACTGGCAGTATCAGATTAATCCAGATATTGGGGGTACTGGTACCGGTTCCCCGTGGCGGATTGTTTTACGTTGCGGCCATTGAAATGAATGGCCGCAATGTAAAAAAAGAAAGAAAAAAAAACCCCAACCACTTTTCCCTCCCTCGTCCAGGCTGCACGGGTGGAAGAGGGGACACCCACCCTGCCCAGCCTGGATTTTTTTAAAAAAAAAATTTCCCTGGAGCCCGCACCAGCAGGTAGGTACTAGGGTGATCCCTGAAGTGGAGGGTGGTTTAACACACACCCCACCCCAGGAATCACCCTACCCCCCACCCAAGGATTGCCTACATTTGTCGCTCTGGGCAGTGGTGGCGGCAGCGGCAGCAGCACGGCGCTCCGGGCGGCTTCAGCGCTGGTTGTGGCTGCTGGCTTCAGCACTTACTAGGCCTTCTGGGGAAACCTGGAAGTTCCCCGGAAGGCCTAGTAAGCACTGAAGCCGGCAACCACAGGCAGTACTGAAGCTGCCCGGAACGCCATGCTGCCGCCACCACCCGGAGTGCCAAAGGTACTGGTAGGCGATCCTTGGGTGGGGGGGTAGGGTGATCCCTGGGGTGGTGGATGTGTTAAACCACCCCCCACCCCAGGGATCACCCTAGTACCTACCTGCTGATGTGGGCTCCGGGTCGGCGGCGGCGGCCTGGAGCCAGGGACTTCGGGGAAATTTTGTTTAAAAAAATATCCAGACTGGGCAGGGTGGGTGGGGGTTGTCCCCTCTTCCACCCGCACAGCTTGGGAGGGGGAGGGATTGTTTTCCCCCCCCATTGATTTCAATGGGGACACTGACAGTTCCCCATTGAAATCAATGCAATAGATCCGGCACCGGTAAACCGGTTTTAATCTGGTAAACCGGTTTTTTGTAAACCAGTAACCGGTAAAACCGGTAGCTGGTTTTTTTCCAGATGTCCCATCCCTAACAAATACTATGTAAGTTAATTGAGCTTCTAATTGGTTGTCTCTGGTGGTTTCTTCTTGTTCCCAGAAGACCAAGTTTAGGATAAATAATAAATGAAAAAAATTGTTTCTTCATAAAGTATTCAATAAATTGGTTTTTTTACTGATTTAATTTTGCATGGGACAGTGGATTACCAAAAATGGATCACTTTGCATACGTGAAATGATTTTGTTTTTGTTTGTTTACTCTAAAGACATCACTTTAAGCTGAGAGTCAAAAGGCAAGGTTTGGGGAAATGTTAATATCTTTGTGAGAGTGCTCCTAGTGCCAATTCCCCATTTTTCTTCTCTTTTTTGTCAGAGCCTACACTTGAAAATGAATACTGGGGAGGCTCTTATCATGAAGTCATTCACCATGCTGACTTATGAAGAGAAACTGCAGATCAAAGACATGGAACCTCACCGTCCAGAACTGCAAATAGAACAAGCTGCACAAGACAGAGGGAAAGGCTATACACACAGGTTCCACACATCCTGGTACGAGAAGTTCTGGTGGTTATGTGGCAGTGTTTCCAAGAAGTTGTTGTTCTGTTTTCCTTGCCTGCTGTTTGTGCTGACACAGCATGGACAAAGATGGGAGTCAAGGACAATAAGCACCTGTCTGAGAAGGCAAAGAAGCACGATTCTTGTAAAAGCCACCTTGACAACTGCCTTTCACAATTGGGAAAAACAAACATCACCGAGAGACTCAATGAAAGCTACCGTGTGTCTGTAAGGAAGCATAATGAGGACGTCAATCAAAATAGATACATTCCGTACAGAATGATTCACTGCATAAAGTTCTGTGGTGCCTTTGAATTGACGCTGCGTGGACATGATGAAAGCAAGGGATCTGTCCAGGTGTTTTTAGAGGTGCAATAGATTTACTTGCCACAGCTGACAGTACACTACAGCAACATTTGAAGACTGCAATTGTCTTCAAGGGGACTTAAAAAACCATGCAGAACAAACTCCTGGACTGCATGCTGGAAATTGCTCATGACCACATAATTAATTCAATTAAAAATGCAGATTTTGTGGTTATCAAAGTTGATGACACCACTGATGTCTCAACCATCTGCCAGTCTGTCATGATTTTCTGCTACATCGATGGCAGGGGTTCAACCGTGGAACGTTTTTTAAGCTTCACACACTTGACAGACTCCCGTGCAGAAACCATCACTGACTCATTGCTTGAAAAACTCAGTGCTGCTCTCCCAAGGGACTCTGACAAGCAGAAACTCATAGCTCAGAGCTATGATGGAGCGAGCATGATGCGTGGAGAGCATGGTGGAGTCCAGAGGAAGATAAGGGATGCATACCCAAACGTACACTTCGTTCACTGTTTTGCCCAGCAATTGAAGCTTATTATGCAGCAAGCCGTATCCCAAATAAGAAAAGTAAGGATTTTCTTTCAAAGTCTGTCTGGTATTCCTGCTTTCTTCAGTTCATCTCCAAAAAGGACTGAAGTTCTGAATGCGGTGGTGAAGAGAAGGCTCCTCAAAGTAGCTAAAACACGCTGGAACTTCAGTGTGCAGACAGTCGAGGTCATCTATGAGCACAGAGAGGATCTGGTCGATTGCTTTGAACAAATACGACTCGGTATTTGTGATGCCAAGACTAGTATTGAGACCAGGTCATACATGAACATGCTGGAATCTGACGGGGAGTTCCTTTACTTCTTGTCCTTGTTCCACAGAATCATGCTGCACGAGAACATACTTTACAAGGCACTCCAAAAAAAACACATTGACTCTGTAGGTATTCAAAGATATACTACTGACTTCATAAGAGCCATCAATAAAGTGAGGGACTCCATTGGAACCCTGCGCTCGGAGTTGCCAGAGAATGCTCGGAGGGGCAGAAGTTCACCTAGCATGGACACACTAGAGCAGTTCGCTGTGGATGTGTGTGATATTATAATGTCTCATGCATATGACATATTTCAATTCACGAAACGTCTAGAGAGTGCAACTTTGGTGCAGGGGACTTTGTTTCAAAGGCACAGTGAACGCTTTTCCGTCTAAGCATTTAATGCGGCAACGGAAGCCTACCCAATGCTGGAGACCGACTGAGGAGTGAGCTTGGGACTTCGCATGACAGGTCAGGATTCTGTTCTGCCAACGATGCCTCAACACTACTTGCTGTGTTGACCAAGGACAACTTGGACAAATCCTTTTCAGAGGTGGTTAAACTGCTGAAGATTGTGATGACAATGCCTCTCACAACTGTTGAAGTGGAATGAAGCTTCTCAGCTCTAAAAAGAATTAAAACCTTTCTGAGAAGTACCATGACAGAGGACCATCTGAATGCTCTAGCAATGCTGTCTGTTGAGCAAGTCATGGTCAGGGAAGTTCTGGACTTCAACAACAAAACAATAGATCTGTTTGCACAACGCAAGGAACGTCAAGCTAATTTCCAATACAGGCACTGAACAGACCTGAAGATGATCAATTCTTGACAAAGACCCGCACAATGAGAAGACCTGTTTTGCATCAATCCAGCTTCAGCCTGCATGGTCTTTGTCCTTAAAGGGAAACCCATGCCAACATGGACGCTGCACCCAAGTAAACAGGTGATGATCTGGACTTTCCATTGCATGAAGACTAGAAGGAGGGGAGACCACAAAATAAGACAACCTGTTCTGGAGTCCTTCAGTGCCAGCCTGCCCTGCATGGTCTCTGTTACATTACAGGGAGACTGATGCCAACACGGAGGCTGGACCACTCAAACAGGAAAAAAAGTACCACCACCAACAGAACTGACAACACACAAGGCGGAGGAGACCACAGTTGCTGCTGCTTATTTCGGTGAGTGCAACAAGGACAGCCTGCTCCCCAGGCTTCGAAGACAGAGCACAGAGAGCAAGATCAATGGCATTGCAGAACCACCACCATGAATAAATCCAGCACCCAAAGGGCACCATGTGATGGCAATGACACACAAGACGGAGGGAGGCATTTCTGACAGCTATGAGTGTGAGGATGAGAGCCAGCAGAGGACATCCCACATTTAAGATAAGTATCATTCCTTCTAAGTTAAAAAGTTAAGTTTAAAAAGTTGAGTTAAAAAGTTGTCTCAAGTTAAACAGTTGTAAGTTACAGGTTTTT
>QEPC01001876.1:368416-384571 GCA_003113815.1 Sphenodon punctatus | reverse complement strand
CCCCCCCCAGGGATCGGGTCATACTTACCTGTGGCTGCGGGGACGCCGCGGCCGCTGGTGCTGGGGGGGGGCTCGCCTCGGGGTCTCACTCTGTTGCTCTTCTATCTTTTACAACAAAAAGCCAGGCTGGGCAGGGTGGGTGGGGGGTGTCCCCCCTTCCACCCGCGCAGCCTGGACTCGGGGAGGGTTGTTGTTTTTTTAAACTGTTTGGCTGGGGCTTTAATTTTTTTTACATTGCAGCCATTTAAAAATGGCTGCAATGTAAAAAAACCGGCACACCGAAATCCGGTACCAGGGCCGGATTACCGGGCCGAATCCGATAATGCCGGTACGCCCGATACCGGCATTATCGGATACCGGATTGTACCGGTTTCCCACCCCTACCAAACACCTTCTATTCAGCCAATATCACTGTCTCCCCTAAACTGGGTAAATATTTGACTTCTTATGGTGGCTATAGACTAGGACTGAAACTCGTCTCACCAGTTTTCAGCTAGAAGGGGGGGTGCCCCCTGTTTCCTGTCAAGATGAGACAAAACAAGAAACACCACCTTCTCACCAAGAACTGTGAGACTTTGAGGGGAGGGGGGGCAGTGGCACCCCCGGAGGTGAGCAGGGGGCAAGGCAAGCCCTCTGAGCATCTCCAGGGCCCGCTTGGCTTCTGTGCTGGGTGAGGGAGGGAGGGGGTAAGCAGGAAAGGATTAAAGATTTACTTACCTCCCTCCAGAGTCCATAGGGGGTTCCCTTTCCGATCCCCCGCTGCTCCTCTGGGCTTCATGGCGCTGCAGTTTAAAAAGAAGGGGGGGAAGAGCTGGAGCACGTGCACAGCAATGCTTCTTCAGTGCTGGGCGCCCTTTTCAAAGATGGTGCTGGCAGGGTCGAACAGTTTTAATGCACATGCTCAGTCCTGCAGGTACCATCTTTGAAAAGGGTGCCTGCAGGGCTGAGCATCTGAAATGGGGGGGGGAGGGCTTTGATATACATGTAGCTGACAGATGGAAAAAGAAGGGATACTACAGGGTGGAACATCTTTTTGTTAATGAACTTTTTAAATCTAAGGAAGAACTGGAACTAATGTTAAAAGAAAAAAATGATTTTACGTTATATGCCAGACTGTCCAGTATATATTATAATGCTAAAGATAAGAAACTCTATGGCAGAAAACCACAAGATCTTGAAATGATCTGCTTTAATAAAGTCCCAAACAAGGCCATAGTTTGTATTTTATACAAATCTGTACAAAAACCTACCCATAAACTGGATTGGCAATACCTAACTCAATGGGAAAGGGAGCTACAAATTTCCTTTACCCAAAAGGATTGCTGCACAGCCTGGCAACACATGCACAAATGTGCACAATCATTGCTGGTTAAACAACCACAATTAAAATTATCTCTCCAGTTCCGAAGTCACGTCCAGCTGAGCTTTTCTGGGTGGTACAGAGGCTGGTCAGTCCAGCCTCTCTCCACCTGGAACTGGAATCTTCCAGTGCCCGCTATGACATGTTTGTCAACTTTTTTGTGGATAAAATCACCATGATTCACCATGATTTCGATGCCGCACTTCTAACAGTAGGAGAACCTGAAGTAACAAACAGTAGGAGAACCTGAAGCCTTGTCTGGTTCGTGGGATCAGTTTCAGTGGGTGTCACCTGCTGATGAGGCAGGTGTTTTTGCTGCAGTCAGAGTCACCTGTTGTGAATTAGACCCATGCCTGTCTTGGCTGATTAAGACTTTCTGTGAGACACTTGGACTGTTGTTGCCTGGGGCTGTCAGTACCCTTTTAGGGAAGGTTATTGAATGGATGGTGGCTCGGTAGCTTCAGGGGCCTCTAGATCGGATCAGTTTTCTTGATCCCTCACAGTCTGGCTTTGGTCCGTGCACGGCCGGCCCCAGGGTTTGTGAGGCCATGTGCGAAGTCTTGGTGCGGGGCCTAATTTGCGTAATTAGACCCCACCTAATTATGCAAATAAATAAATTTACATAAAACTTACTCCCTCTGGACATGAAGGATTCCCATTCTCCACCACTCCAAGTAACCATGGAGAAGCATGGCCTCCCAATGCTTCCCCGCCCCCCTCCCCAGCCGAGTGTCTACCAGCACTCCCCAGGAGTGGTTCCACTATAGGGGCAGCCGGGCGGGCAGTGAGGCAGGCACAGAGAGGCGGACTGCGTCCACTGCCTTACTGGGGGAGGGGGGTGAGCTTAGCCAGTCTGGCCTCCAGGGCCTGTTGCTTCTTGCTGCCGGTGCCGCCTGTGCTATCACACACACCAGACACCCAAAATACAGCTAGCTGATTAAGCGCATTATGCCATGAAAAGAGACACATAACCAGTTCATTTGCACCCCCGCCCCCATATAATCAATTCATGCTGCCCCCCACCCATAACCATTTAATTTGTGCCCCCGGGGCAGTGTGAATTGATTACATGGGGGGCGCAAATGAACCGGTTATGGAGTGGGGGTTTAAAGACAGTATTCCTGTTGGAAATAACTTCATTAAGAAGAGTTACTGAAATAGCCGCCATAATAATCTCAGAACCATATTTGCAGCCATAATTGCAGTTTAAAGACAGTATTTCTGTTGGGTTTAAAGACAGTATTCCTGTTGGCAATAACTTCATTAAGAAGAGTTAGTGAAATAGCAGCCATAATAATCTCAGAACCATATTTGCAGACTTAATTTCCAAGACAGAATAGATATTCCTACTTAAGATAGTGTATAAATAAGACAGTTGTGAGAATGTGGCCCTTGTTACACGGGCCTCTCCTCCCAGCCATGAACACACAGATTTCTGTGTGTTTATGCATGGGGGATCCCCGTGTGAATGAAGTGGTGCACATGCCCATGGTGAGTGGGGGTACTGCACGCCCGCCTAACACGCATCCCCATTCACACACACACACCCACACTCATCCCCATGCAAGGAGCAACCAGGGGAAACGGTGGTTATTATGTGGGTGTGGGTGAGTGGGGACGCATGTGTATGCCCTGTCCCTGCACTGGCATGCCCACGGACTCCCCACCCAGCGGAGCCATGTAAAAGTATCATATGAGGAGCCACTTGAAGAAGAACAGAAGGTTGCTACCTTGTAAACAAGGTTCTTTGAGTTGGCTTAGAACATTCTCATAACACCCACTCTTCCAGCCCCGCATGGAATTCTCTTCTTATATTTCTAGAAAGGGTTGGAAGGAACTGTCATTCTGAGGGGGAGATTCATTGCTTTGTATACTAGAGGAGCTTGAGACCATCACGTGGTCTATTATTTGAATAGGCTGAGCAATGCATGCACAAACCAGTTGTGAGAATGTTCGGAGCCATCTCGAAGAACCTTTTTTACAAGGTAGCAACCTTCTGATCAGCACATGGGGTGGAACTGTTTGTAAACAAACAGCGTTATCTCCCAGCTGCTGCTGCTACTGCAGAGCTCCTAGGAGGGAAGAGGCAGGTGAGCGATGGGGTCTGGAGCCAGGGAGGAGAGGCAGAAGAACTTATTGGCAGAGCTTATTGGGGGAGAGGTAGCTGCAGCCTGCTGCCCAGTCAGGCAAATGCAGGGCCCCAGCTGGCTGCGGGGCCATGTGCGGTAGGACATGTGGCACATGTCTGGGGTCGACCCTGGGTCCGTGGTTTGGGACGGAGACTGCACTTGTGACTTTGGTTGGCAACCTGCACCGTGAGATGGATCAGGGCAGATCATCTCTTTTGATTTTGTTAGATCTGTCGACACATTTGATACAGCTGAACACAAGATGTTGATGGCTCACCTGTGGGACCGGGTGGGGGTGGGCAGGATTGTTGTTGAATGGTTCCACTCTTTCTTAGTCAGAATAACTCAGCAAGTGGTGCTTGGGGAGTGTTCATCATCTCCCCGGGACCTCACGTGTGGAGTTCCGCAGGGTTCTATCCTGTCCCTTCTCCTGTTCAACGTGTACATGCAGACTTTGGGCGAGGTTGTGAGATGGTTTGGCGTACGATGTTATCAGCCTACCAATAATACACAACTTTACCTCTCTTTTTCTTCAGACCCAGACCCGGCAGTCTCTGTGCTTACCCAGTGTTTGGCGACTGTGGGGGATTGGATGAGGGTGAGCCATCTGAGACTGAATCCCAACAAGATGGAGGGAATGTTGATGGTTAAGGATGTGGGAGTGGTGGCCCCTTTCATTGATGGTGTCTGCTCTCTCCTAGCCACTCAGGTCCATAGTTTTGGGGGTTCTCCTCAATTCGCAGCTCCACCTAGATTCTCAGGTGAAAGATGTGGCGAGCAGCATCTTTTGCCAGTTACATCTGGTACAATGACTATGGCCATATTACTCAAACTCTGATTTGGCCACCATCTTCCATGCCTTCACCACCTCTAGACTGGACTACTGTAACGCACACTACATGGGGTTACCTCTGGGGATGGTCTGGAAGCTGCAGCTGGTGAAGAATGTGGAGGCCTGTCTCCTTAGCGGAACGGGCCATCATGAGCACATTACAGCAGTGCTCTGCACTCTGCACTGGCTGCCTATTGTCTTCTGGACCTGATTCAAGGTGTTGGTGTTGACCTAAATGGCCTAGGCCCTGCCGTGGTGCTTCCCCTGTAGTTGGCCAGGGACGCCCGACTGGAATGGTGATGATGGGGAGGGCATTCTCTGTTGCCACCCAAGGACTGTGGAATTCCCTCCTGATAGAGGCTCACCTAGCCCCTGACCTCCCTTCTTTCCAAAGACAATGCAAGACCTGGCTGTTCTGCTAGGCCTTTGGAGAGGGAGACGGGAAGGGGGTTTGGGTTGGGGAGGTTAAGTTCTGCTCTTTTTAATGAATTTATAGTTTTAATAAGTTTTTAAGTTTTATAATTGATTTAAATGTATTTAACAATGTTGTGAGTCACCCCGAGCTGCCATTGTGAACAGGAGGGAGAAGGCTATAAGCCAGGTCTTTGGAAAAGGAGACAAGTAGGGGGGTTGGGTTAAGTTCAACTCTTTTTAATGAATTTATAGTTTTAATAAGTTATTTATACTTAATTCCTGAAAAAAAATCACAACATTAACAAAGATTACCCTGTTTCATGTTGGCGAGTATGTGGACAAACTGGCATGTACCTCCATTGTTGGTGGATGTTCCCCAAGGTCCAATCACTCTGGAATGAGATCTGGCCACACCTAACAGCCATTGCTGGCATCGACCTAGCCAAGACCCCACAGAGTGTTCTACTAGGGCTGTTTCCGGACACCGGTATAATCAAAGAAAGGAAAGAAACATGCCAACAACTAATCCTTGCAGCTATGCATACTATAGCCAGCTCATGGAAGTCCACACAAGAACTTACAAAACTAGATTGGATTAGAAGACTCTGGTATTGCATCACAATGGAAAGAATAATGGTGGCAGTAGAAGACAAACTAGAGGGCTTCTGTGCAATATGGAACCCATGCTAGGCAATCATCACAGACTCTGAGCTCCCATCTAGCACTGTGAACTCTATATGCCTCTTCGATATATAATAGACATGTGAGTCCTTCAGGATTAATTTATATGCTGTATTCCCCACCTCCCTTTTTATGGTTTATGCAAATTACCTTTTCCCTTTTATTCCTTTCTTCTTTCCTCCTTTTAGATCATTTTCTATTGTATCTTTATGATTAGTTATGTTTAAACGATGTATAATTATGATTTCTATTCATAATAAACAAAATTGGGGGGGGGGGGGAAGATGGGAGTGTTGACTAGAAAGCATAAAAGCAGTGAGATACCAAGCTGGTGGCATACATGATGTCTTGAGGGAAGTAGCACAGATGGTAAATGATACAAAAATAAGCAATGAAGCCTGATCTCTGACTGAAAATGAGTTCAGTTCTTTTGAATTTGTTCTCAGTCTAGTAATCTGGTATGACCTATTAAATGTTGTCAACCGTATAAGCAAAATATTACAAAGTTCAACAGTGCAAATTGAAGTAGCTTTCACACATCTGAAATCTATGCTAACTTTTTTCCAAGAGTATCATAAGAATGAATTTGCTGACTTTGTAACAACTGCCAAAGAGATAGCAGAACATATGGACACTGAACCTCTATTTTGAGAATGCCAGACTACAAAGAAAGAGGCTTTTTTCATATGAGAGAGAAGATACTTCAGTTGCCAGTGGAGAAGAGGCCTTTTGTTGCAAGTACTTTCTTGTGATAGTGGATTATGGATTGCAGTCTTTTCAGAAATGTTTTGCGCTTTATAAGGTTTACTTGGATCATTTGGGCTTTTTATATGAACCTGGAAAAATGAAGGAAATTACTTCCAGTGAACAGTTTAAACAGGGGTATTTTCAGACGTTACGAGATCACGCTCAACCACAATGAACCACAGTCAATCCCGCGGCAGGGCCAAAGTGCCCTGAACGTCTGTTCAGCAGCTGCCAGATGCTCACCACAGTCAATACCCACATGGCGTCAAAATCAAGCACGCTTACGGGCCTCCCCGCCGGACAATCTCCGGAAGCGTGGTCAAAGAGATTCCTACCAGAAAACAACAAAAGGTAAGGTCTGGATGGCAATCACTGGCCGGAACAAAAGAAAATGATTCCCAGCTGGGGACAAAGCATGCAGAATCGCTGCCAGGCAACCAGCAACAACACAGCCACCGGAGGGAGATTTAAAGGGAAATTTGCAGCAGGGAAGCGTGGCGGGATGGAGCGAGGAGGGAGATGGAAGAGAGCAGTGGGCAAGACAGAGAGGGTGGAGGAGGCAGTGGCAGTGGTGGAGGGAACGCAGGCGGAGGAGGGGGAGGCAGGGGTCATGCTGAGGATGGAGGAGGCAGAGGAACAACACCCACAGCAGCCAGGACAGGATGCCCCGGGGACATCAGCCGGACCAAGGGAGGAGGCACCCCGGAAACAGGTAAGGGGAAACAAGGGGAGGGGAACAGGGGGCACGGGGGCACCTAAGGGGGGTGGGGGGGCAGCCCGGGCTCCCCCAGGAGCTCTGGACCAAGGAGTCCAGACCAAGGAGCCCCCCATTCCAGGACTGCTTGTGTTGCTGTGGGGGTGCCCGTGCTGACAGTTCTGCTATGGGGGTTGTGGTTGCCGTTGTCTGTGTCCTGCCCTGCCCCTGTGCCCTTCCCCCCCTACTCCATGTTCTGTGCCCCCCTTGCTCCCTGTGTGCCTTGTGTGTTGTCTGGGCGACCATGTCCCCCCCCTTCCCTTCCCTTCCCTTCCCTTCCCTTCCTTTCCCTTCAGTGTGTGTGTGTGCCCGGGCTTGTGCTTGTGCTGTGTGTTCCACTGTGCCCCTGTTGTCTGTGTGCCTGTTGTGTGTGGTACCTGTCCGGCTCTTCTCCCTCTCCCCCCTCCCTTCCTGTTTCCCTTTTGTGGGCATTCCATTTTGTGCCTTTTGGCTTCGCTTGCCCTCAGGCGGCGATGTCTGTGTCCCACCCCTGCTCGGTGGATTCTGGGTGTTTTGACCACGGACGGAAATCAGCGTCACATCTGTTGTGCTGCCCTGGCCTGTGATCGACCAGCCTGATTCCCTGCCATGGTTCCGGCCCTGTCACTTCTGTTTGGGGCTTTTATTCACCCGGGGGGGGGGTGGTTCGTCGGTTCGCCACTGCTGGGAATCCACTGTGGTGAATCGGGCGCCTGTAACATCTGAAATCACCCCAGTATAAAGAACTTCAGATGCATCTCCAGCATGGAAATTCTAGTTACGTTGACACTAGTGATGGACTCCACAGTGAACTCTCTACTCTTACATTGCAATAAAGACAATGGGTATTTTCAGACATTACGAGATCACGCTCAACCACAGTCAATTTCCTGTGGTGGGGAATGGTCCCGTAATGTTTGTTGGGAAACCGGAAGTTCCCCCCCAGATGTTACCCATGCTCAATCCCCACCGGGAATCCCATTCACCACGCGATCGGCTGAACCCACGGGGCCGGTGCCGATCACGTGGTGAATGGGATTCCTGGCAGGGATGAAAGGGCCCGTCACATCTGGATGGTGATATAGGTCCAGAATCCCCACCGGGATTCCAGGTCGTGGTCATTTCAGGAAGGTGCTGTGGCTGCATTGGCTGTGGTGCCCGCTCATCTCCCCAGAGGGCGGGCGTTGGGGGACTGTGGGGGGCAGGGCCGTGTGGCTGCACATTGCACTGCACAGCCCCGCCCCCATCCCAATTCCTCACCGGGATCCCCCTGCACGTCTGTTGGCCGTGCTGAAGTGATCACGGCTGGGAATCCAAGGGTTGTTTCCATGACGGGGCGAATGCCGCCCCATCATGTCTGAAAATACCCAATATAACATCACTGGAAATGCTACAATTCTTGGCTTGGAATGATCTATTGGACATTTATCCAAATGTATCTGTGGGTCTCCATATCCTTCTCACCATACCATTGACTGCTGCAAGTGCTGAACACAGCTTTTCAAAGCTGAAACTGATAAAAAAAATATTTAAGATCAAGTATGAGCCAAGAGTAACTCTATGGCTTAAGTAATCTCTCAATTGAATATAAAATCTCACAATCATTAGATATTTACATGCTGATAGATGACTTTGCAGCAAAAAAAGCCAGAAACATATCATTTGCAAGTTCTGCATCTCTAGAAGAGATGAAACATAAGGACTGTACTACTGAGTTAGATAAAGGATCCACGTCTTGCAGAAAAGGTTTGAAAGGTGTCCTAGAGAGGGAGGACACCTGTATGTTGTCTATTTTTATTTTTATTCTATTAAATTTTTTTGTCCCTGCTCCCTTGACAGGAGGGGCAAGAGCACTGAAGCTGGGAGTGGTTTGGTTGAATTTGAGCTATTAGACCGGTGTAGGGTTTTGGCCTTTATAGATATGAGGGAATGGAGTCTGATGTTGGGGGCATGGAAGGCCTGTGGCATGACTTCTCCTTGGGGGTGTTTTCGGGGGTGGGAGGTTCACTCACCCATTCCGGATTGTTTTGTTTAAATTAAAAGAGTTGTTGCCTTTTATTATATGTGCCCTGTGCTTCTTTTAATCTAAAACAGATTTAAATGTTTTTTGCTGCACATTGTACTGACAGGTTAAAAATGTATATGGCTATTCTCTGTTATTGTCAAAGAAGAAGTAGGCAGGGCTGAGGGCCCCCCACATTTTGTCTTCACCCTCGGCCCCACAATTTCTAAGGCTGACTCTGGCAAACCAGAGTCTAGCTGTTGTTCAAAAGATGAAAGTCTCTTAACTTAGCTATAATTCTTTGCGGTCTCCATTTCCCCCTGTTTTTCTGCAGAAAAAAACAAAGCTAAACAATAAAATGTAAAGAACAACTTGCTCACTTTCCTTTTATTTTTTCTAGCTTATTTATATAATGATTAATTACTTAGTTGTGTTTCTCAAGCATCTACAGATATGCAGCCATTAAATTAATTAGGCACAAATACTTTTTCAATTGAAAGTTGTAAATACATATTTATTATCTTGTTTTGTTTATTCTAGTTCTTTACCCATGTTTCAATTAACAATATTATGCCAGCTCACATAAACACATGTACCATGCACCTAAAGATACTCTTAGGAATATTATTTTATTTATGCAAAGCACAATTATTAGCCAAAGAGATTTTCTTTACCCAAAGAAAATCCTTTGGGTAAATGTAGGTGAATCATTTTGAATTTGTAATCTTTCACTTTATCTCTGGAAACTGTGAATTTCAGGAGTGACAGGTTACAGCAATCTCCTCTTTTATAGATCAATCCATACTAGCTTCCAATATCCATCTTGTATATCGAACAATACATAGAGGATGTGTGTGCGTGTATAGACTAAGGGTGTTTTCAAACGTGATGGTACTGCAGGTGGCCTTGCTTTGACCTGTGTGGTCACCCGTGGTGCTGCCACATTTGAAAAGGCCTGCCAGATGTTACCCTGGGCTGAATCCAGGGTTTCCGTGGGCCATGCCAGTTTTTAGCCTGGACTGTATAGCTCAGGCCCATTGCCAAGCCACAGGCTAAGCATTGCCATAGCCCGGGGAAGCCATCTCTGGACCAGGGTAGAGTAGGCCTTCACATTTGATGGCCCGCTCTACATGACCTGGGTCTGGGTCTGTTCCAGGCGGCCTCATTGACCGCCATGCCTGCCTGTCAGGGAAGAGGGGGCCACACTCAGCAGTGCAGGGGACAGGACTGTGCGGACCCATGTCCACACACCACCTCTCCCTCTCCCCGCCCCCTCCCCAGCCCGGGCTCCGACATGTCTGTTCGGTGACCGGGCCAGATCCATGTAAGGGTGAGAACCCTCACACAAGTCAGGATCAGGATTTAAAAATACCCCAAGTCAGTCAGCTGAGAGTCCTTTCATTTGACAGATATTCGGAAAACTATATTGAGCAAACACTAAATACAAAAGAGCACTGGTTGATTGATTTTGTATCTTGTGACATATTTATTTATAGTGTATCAAGATAGGATGCTTTCTAATAAAGCTGTTCATAAAATATCTTGCTGTCTGCCCACTATGAATTCATTCTTTATTCACTTTCTGCCCATCAGCCCATTGTCTTTTTATCTCCATTACTGACAATAAAATATGGGTTGGGTTGGCTATAAGGTTTGTCGGTTACATCAAGAAAGCTCTGTCAGTTTGCCCAAAAGCTAAACAATAAGTCCTCCAATTCCCTTTCCTTATCCCATCCAACTATCAAAAGGGGAGGTGGATTGTTTGCAGTTTTGTTGTTTGAGGCTATGCTCTTTTTCATGCTTAGAACAAAATCTGTGCCAGTGTGGAATACCCCAGCTGTTTAGGTAGAAAGCACACTTAACAAACTGCCTGACTCCATTTTAAATATCAGCAAAATGTAACTTTTTAGGATTACTGCGTATGTGGCTGTCAAACATTTTCCTTTTTGGGAACTGTCCCTATAAAAGACAACTGTCCCTACAAAATGTGCATATGGGCCTGGTTCGGGTGCAAAATATAGGTGTGCAGACAAGTACCAGGATGTTTTTTATACATTCTCCACTATGCCCATAGTAAGACTATAGAGAATGATACATGTGAAGTAAAAAATCAGGCATTCACACATGCTGCCCGATATGTAGGAGCACCCACTGCTTTGTTGACAGCCCTGGGTTTGGGTTCTTCCTGGATAGGGCAGTTATCCACAAAGCCCTCCCCATTCTGCCAGCAGGAGCTCCAGTCAGGAAGAGATGGGAGCTGCTGCTGGCAGAATGGAGCAGCCTACCCTGAAGGGTTTCAGAGCAGGCAGAGCTGATCTGCTCCCTGCTGTTTGCAGGGGAAATGGACAATCCTTAGCTTCCATACCCTGCAGCAACCCTACGGCTCAATTCCATACATTATGAAACTACACATGGGCCAAACCCTATGGTGACTGTTGTAGTCACCTATTCATTCCCGTGTTACACATAAACAGTGGTGTAACTTTGGGTTAAAGGTTGGAGGGGGTGCTGGATCTGCCCCTGACCAAGAGAAGCTTTTAAGCCTTTAAGCTTAAACACACAGAATTCCTCAATATCCTGTTTAAAAAAGCAAACATTCCCAATCCTGCCTGACTCTGCAATGGTTCTGCCAAGAGTAGACTTCCCATGACCAGTTGCTTCCCATGCCTGCAGTGGTGTGTACAGCAGCATAGACCTCATGGTCTTGAATCCAGAGAATGGAAAGCCAACACTTTTATTTTACTAAAGTGTAGTAGTCCCACCCCCCCATGACTAAGAAAAAAAACTACTTAAATCTGATTAGAAGAGAGAAAATGATTCTGAAATAAATGCTATCTAGTTAACTTCTCTTACCCTCTTCTTCTGAAGGAAGAAGGGATTCTTATTCCCCTGAAGGAATAAGGATGATTAAAGTCTCATTTCTTTCCTCATTGGAGCCAATATAAATGACTGTAATGACCTACCAATGTTTTGGTTTTGGGTTTTTAAAAATAAAATCTAAAGAGTAATGATTCTGCAGTGCTCATATACAGTTTTTCTGCTGTTGATTTGCTCCTGGAAAGCATATTTCATTACTTAAATTTGTGAAGGATTAGGCAATATAAGGTTGGACAAATTTATAATTTATCAATATTCAGCTCAGTTTTGTTTAAAAAATACAATAAACTTTGTGCTTCTTTAAAAAGATAACAGCAAACAGTTAATATTTATAAAGTGTCTAGATACCTATATCTGGAACTAATGTATGCTGAAACTGCAGTTTCTTCTTTGCTTGATAGCACCGTAATTTAACTTTGTAAATTACTTGAAAAACAAAACAAAAAACTCTTCCATGCCAGAGAGATGAGAAAGCATTATGCTGTTACTTTAGTAAAATGCTCTTGGCCATTTACAAATGTGACTTGATGTGAGGAGAGATGAACATAAAAATCATTACATTCATTAATCATTGATAAGTAAGGTCCTCATATTGCAAAGATTGAACTACAGGTTTAACTATATACTCTGTGAGCAAGCCATTTCAGTAGTGAATGATTATGCACTGCTGGTTATAAGCATAACACAAAATATTTGTGTTCAGTGGACAGATTTAAACCACAGAAGGAAGGAGAAATTAGCCATAGTGAACTCTACCATTATTCCACACTTTACCATAAAATAGAGCTGAAACGAGTCCATAATTTCATACCTGCAGATAATACCTGCTTTTTTGAGTACTGCATTGATTCCTTGACAGGCTACTTGGGTATCAGGTATCCATGTACCCCCAAAATTGGTAACTTCTGGTACCAATGTTTCAGTTTTCCGATTACTGATTGGTATATTAGGACTAGGGGTGGGGGTAAGAAATCAGTATGGGGAAAAAATAGGATTGGAAGTCTTGGACCAGAAGTGGATTTTCTGGGACCAGAAGTGGACTTTCCAGGACGAAAAATAAAAAAAATAGGTGTTGGAATTGGAAAAGTCAGTACCATATGTTGACATTCCTAGATTGGAAGTTGACATTCTGAGACATTGGGTACCCAAATTGGGTCACAATTAGGTACCAATCAGTACCTGATGTTGTCAAATCAATTTGAGTACCAGAAATTTGTTGTGTATATCTGTTTTTGCAGGTACTCATTTCAGCTCTAGTTCTGTAACATCAATTGAAGTGGACTACTAAAGCTTAGTAGGTAGTACTTTGTAGACCCATGCTTAAAAACTGTGGTCCGCAGAAGACATGGAAAGTAGTCTTCAGGATCCGCCATAATTACAGCATAGCAGCCTATATTCCCCACTAGTGTAGTGCCATGGTCATCTCTAGTGGGAGGTAAGTCCCAGGGGATGATCTTGCTGCTTTTCTATTGCCAGCTGCCATTCTGGATATAATTGTGGAGTTGGTGGAGATGGAAGCTACTCATGCTACACAGCCATGAACAGATGGCAATGATCATGCACTGGGCTGTGGCCATGGCAGAAAGGTCCATGCTGGTCCTTAAGAAATTGTGAAGGTTGACAGAGTCTCATTGGTGTGAAAAGTTTGGGAACTACTGGTCTACATGCTCATTTCCCACAGAAGAATTTTAGTAACTGATTCTTCTTCTTCTAAGTGCTACCTTTCTCAAACACTTCTGCATATTAAACTATTGAGGCACTTCAGATTGCTGATACACTGGTTGCAGGCATTTTGTAAAGACACATTAAGTGTATTAGAGAAGAATAAAGACAGATTAATGTTCAGATGTACCAATATTTAGATGCCATCACCTGCATAGGACTGTGAACATCATCATTATGTTATGTTAAACCATCATAGGACAAAGTCATCTTGTTGCCAATAAAAGGGTGGCTGGGATTTATTTATTTTTAAAAAATGCCTCCAAGATTATGAAACTCAGAAGCAGAAAGCAGAATATGGAACTCATCAAAGGAACAAACTCAAAACTGTTGACATTTTCTCTATTTTCTGTCAGTATAGCATCAGGAAAAGTTTTGACCTTCCTGACCAAATACCATGTCAGTCTCCTAATCAAAAGAGAATTCACAGAAGAGCAGGGACTCCCCCCCTCACCCCCCCACACACACTCCGTCCCCTGGATCAGCATCAGGAGCCAGGCGCACTAGTCTCTGTGCTGCTTAGAGTTCAGGGATCCCCGGCCCCAGGAGCAGCAGTGAGGGAGCGCCTGGCTCCTGATGCTGATCCAGGGGATGGAGGGGGTGGGGGGGGAGTCCCTGCTCTTCTGTGAATTCTCTTGTGCATTAGGGTGCCAAGGACAAATTCTTCCCCTTTGTTGGGATGGCTCTCTGCCTCATTGTAGCTGCTCTGCACCCCCAGTTCTCTCTATGGGGCGATCACAAAGGGAAGAGGGAGGATCTGTCCATCCTTCTAACAGAGACAGCACTGAACAAGCAACCCTCTCTCAGCTGAATGGACCCCCCACCCCAGAGAAGACTGCCCCCTGCCTGCAACCCACCTCCCAGGCTGTAGATCCAACCTGCATGGAGTGTCATTTTGTTAGAAAATTCCCCCACCGCCTCTTTCTAGGGCTAGGCTTGGTACACTCACCCATTTATGAAAATGGAAGGAGCCCCTCAAAGAAGAAATTTGTTTACAAGGCAGCAATATTCACTGTGAAGGAGGGGATGGGGGGGGGAAACTCTTCCCCCGCCCATGTAGCAGCGCTGCGGGGCTACAACTGAGCTGTTTAAAAAGGTGGTGCCGGTGGTGCAAGGGAGACTCCTCCAGGACTCGGGAGAAGGGCTCCCGTGGATGCCACATATGCCTGGAGCAGGACCTGATCGCTGCCGGCCCCCTCCCAGGGCAGGGCACGGGCACAAATGTGCCCCACGCCATAGTGGCTACACCCCTGCAGCGCACTCTGAAGCAGGTAGTCAGAGTCACCCTAAGTTCATTCATTCAATGATCTATTAGTCAGCATCAAGGTGCTTCAGGGACTCACACTCAATGGCAGAAGGCAGCATTAAACCGCTTGTGTTCACAAATTGCAGACATGCCGCATCTGCAAATGCTGGCAGCAGGTACTGAGGAATCACGGAAATATCGAGGGGAAGTCGGCAGCAAGACACATTAAGTACCGCGTTCTCGGAATGGAATGGCGGTGCGGTAACAGCTGCAGCTGCTCCAGCCCTAGTCCGCACAGCCCCACATCCTGCACTCCTCGGCGTGGTCCCACCTGCTCCCAGATGGCCGGGCATGTTGCCAAAGGGGTCAATTCCAGTTACATTCCCACCAAGGAACTTCACTCTTCTTCTGTCACCTTCTTCACCCTCAGCCCCCACCTGAGTCTCCTGCTCTCTACACCATCTTTGCCACTTCTTCCATGCCTTCTCCTACGTGTGGAACTTTCTCCAAGAACACATATGCTCTGCTCCACCCCCTTCTCAATTTTCAAATCCCTCCTAAAACCAACTTCTTCCTTCAGGCCTTCACTAACTCCTCAGCCACCATAGGTTGCTCCTTTACTACTCTCCTTGTACTTTCTCATCCTTCAAGATTCCGCTCCTCTCTTTTAACTAAACTAAGCACATGCACATGCACCTGTAGCTTCTCTGCTTCATCACTCAGCTTCAGGGATACTCCTGCCCCTCTCTGTGTGCCCTTCCCCTTGTCCATTCTAGATTGTAAGCCTCTTGGGGCAAAAACTGTTTCTGTAATCATTCCTGATTGGTGCTAAGCCCATTGTTGGTGCTATGCAAGTAAAAATATAATAACAATAACAAATAATACTATTGAACACTGGTCAAAAACACTACAACAGATGGCACAGACTCTCTTGGCGTTCTGTACCCTATGTAAAGAGACTGTATTTTTTTTTAATCCTGCAGGCTTATGATGCTGAGAGAGAGAATTTGCCACACATTGACAACATTTCACTAGTGGACCTAATCCTGAATTCTGTCAACATCCCAATCTTTCGGCAGCCTCTATGGGAGTTTTGAGTTGCACAAGAAATGCAGGTTCTTCAGGCAGCATGAGAACCCATATTTCCATCCAATTATTATTATTATTATTATTATTATTATTAGCAAACATTTATATAGCACCAGCAGTGTACCTGGCACTTTACAAAGTAATAAAATAGACATGGTCCCTGCCCCTAGGGCTTACATTCTGAGAGACAGGAGCTGGGGGAGAGACTTAGGAAGGGGAACAGAGGGAGAGAGAAGGGGTCTAACATTCATGAAGATGCGAGGTCTCAAGTGCACGTACTTGGCTTGGTTACGATGAGAATGACAGCAGGCAGGTCCATGTTG